>CM061914.1:149573034-149610093 GCA_031002005.1 Vandiemenella viatica | reverse complement strand
ATGTCTTGAGTGATGTTGAAAAAGCAGCATGGCTGTCTTTCAAAAGTGTCTGCAAGAATTTTGTAGGCGATACTGTACATGAATTATTGAGATCATACCATCGTATGGGATGCAACTTGTCACTCAAACTGCATTTCTTGAGCGATCATTTGGACTTCTTCCAGGATAACCTTGGCGCTGTTAGTGACGAACGATTTCACAAGGACATTTCTCAAATGGAAAAGCGTTATCAAGGCATTTGGAGTGCTGGACTTTAAGAAGAGACGTTCCTGAGGCAAAATATCGCAGATAATCTAAAAGGAAATGTTTTTAGATATGTTTCTTACTTTCCTTTACTCCTATGTTGCTCACTTCTCTGATTCTTTTGTGTGTTGACATATATATTTTAATGTTTACATTTGGAAATGTTGTTGTGAACGTGTCTTATTGCCACATCCATATGATATATAGGCTAAGGTGAGCATATATGAAAATCATTATCAAATGTAAACTGAGACTGATACGGCCGATACGGTAATTCTGAAATTAGATCTGGATTTAGGAGTGCATTATCTTCCAGAAACAGTTAATTTTGTGTAGGAACGGAGACTTTACCGGCGTATGCTTGAAATGACTTCATTTCAGTTAATTTTGTTCTTGTAACAGAAAAAAAGTTTTTTTTTTTTTTTTTTTTTTTTTTTTTTTTTTTTTTTTTTTTGACCAGTGTAATGTACTATAGGCTGGATGCTACACTGTACCACCGATCCAGATGTACAAAATAAAACAAACTCGACCTTATACATTTTATTTTTGTGTACTTCACCACTCCCGCGTTTAACTATCATGCCACCTAACGCCATCCTTCAAACTTACCAGAAAACCTTCAGAAAGCGATCATTTACTTAATTTTTAGACAAACGGCGCACTTTTTTGATGCTTACTGGAAATGAACAGACTATTGTAAGATCACTGCTGTCTAATCCTCATTCTGGAGATACAAGATTTTGTGCCTGGTCTTTCAAATATTCGTGGCTTTTAAAAAGTTGGGCTTATAGTTCATAATCAGTTATAGCCTTAAACAGTACGGTATTTAAATTTATAATATTCTGACTGGACCATCTGACCGCTAGTGATTCGCGGTTTGCGACGCTACTCATTTTCTAAACGGCACTGTCTCTGGAATATAACATGTGGTATCAAACAGCGAGTACTACAGGCAGCAGTGGATTTAGGCTCTAATGCTTATCGCAGTCCAACAGTCCGTTCTCCGAGAGGCTGTGAATTGAAGACGCGTTCCTTGACCTGACAGAAGGCACTGTGCGGCACCCGCCCGTACAAAGGAGGTCTCATTACGGTTGAGGCTGTTCGTCACACGTCAACCGACACTCGAGGCCCGCCATCAATCGTCGGGGCCGCCGAGGTGGCCCGCCGTCCATGTTAGGTGCAGGCCGGCACGGACCTCTTTTTTTCACTGCCAAGTTTTTTCCCCGTGGGTCCCGGTTGGCCGAGGAGCATGCCCGTAACCAGGCCGGGGGACCGACCGCCGAGGATGATTGATGCGGCTGGTCCTCGACCCCTGGACGGCCGCCTAATACGAAATTAATTTCAACTAGCGGCCGCGTAGCACGCGACTCGTCAGCAACAGTGCAATTGCCTACGTATATTCAAACCACTCTACAAGAAATGTTTTGCAAATATGTAATCTGCTACTTACGAGTCCGTAAGAGTTTGACATTACACAGAATTTTACCTTCGTTGAGATAATTATAGAGCAATGGTTTAGGCACTTGCTTTCAAAAATTCTAGGTTCGGCCCTGGGTTCAAACCCTGGTGAAGCCAGAAATTTTTAAGACTTGTGTTTGATCATATGAACTATGCCAGGACGTTTCTTGTTTCGTGTTCCACGTTAGGAAAGGAACAGGCCGTCCTGCCTCAGACACAATCGCTTAGAATTCCCCCTTTCAACCAACCTTCGCGTCGAGTATTAAGTAAGTTTCTTTGTTTAAGTTATTTTTGAGAGAGATAGCATTATAATACGAATTTTTTTCAATTTCCAATATTCCAATGTTTAGCGGGATCACTATAAACTTCAGGTTAGTTTGGTTTAGTGTGGAAAACGCCGCCACATTCAACTACAACAGGGGCAAAAGGTACAGGTTAAAATTGTAAAAACTGTAGCCCGATCGTAATACTCCCATCCTTATTTCGATACATAACAATCTATGAAAAAAGATGAATTAAAGATAATTATTTAACAGCATAAATGTCTACAATGGTAGCAGCCGGAGGAAGAACAAGCTAATTTTCAGGATATCCAACTGAAATAAATCTAGAGGCGCATTTCGCCAGATACTGGAGGTGAGGTCATTATATCACACCAAGTCACGACACGACAATACACTTTTCCCTTGCCAAGTATTTCCTCTCAGATAGCTGTGATTGTATACAAAGAAATGCAACGTACACAAGAATATCATTAAGTGATATTCATTCACACATTAACAAGTTTCCCGTTTTATCGAGCGAGCACTTAAAGGCAATTCAGACTTCAACTGTTGCAATCTGCATTCGAATGGTATAGCGTGTGGGCCACTTTGCTATCCTAACATGTAGGGCCTACTCTGTTATTTTTAACACTTAGACATCAGAATTTTCTCTATGCTCCCTACACCACCTCCATACAGCAAGCGATTTCACGTAAACGAAAGCGGACCTCTTGCAACGTCAGTCAACGGCGAGTATGCCGCAAATATTTAAATGTCCAGTAATTTCGTTCACTGAAACCTATTCCAGCATTCCCACGATGACCAGCAAGCCGAATTCGAAACCTGAATGCACATCGGTCGCACTTAAGAAGTATGACGAACTTTCAGCACAATCAACCGATTTGTAGTTTTGTTTTACAAAAGTATTCTCCTCATTGCAAGATATGTTAGCTGTTTTAGTTTCATTCTTTTTTAATATAATCAGAAGTTGCCGACTTAATATAGGTGTTGACTGTTGCACTGGTAGACCTGCTACAGTAAGCTGTGCAGCATCCAGACTCAACAAATACAACAAGTTGAAGACCAACTGAAAGAAAGTGCGATAACACGTGTGGAAAATAGTCAGTTGAATTATGGCAAGAATATACAGTGGCAAGAATATATGTAGGAAAGAGTTAATAGTAAAAAGATAATGAGATTTGTAAAGATTCGTTGGAGTGTAAAAAGTTACTAAATTTAAAGTGTTAGCCTGAACAATTGTTTCTTATGTGCAAAATTATCTCCATTAAAATTAAGAGACTTAAGAGGAAGATTTACTTTTTTTAATTTGTGCAAGAAACAAACACGCGCCCGATGCCATCTCTAGATTTTTTGGGTAGAATTTACCAGCTTTTTCATAGACGTAATATGTCATCGCCAACAGCTAACAACATGTGCGAACTGAAGACGGGCTGACCAGCAGATAATAACATTATTACCGCTTAACAACGAGAAGTTTTTTGAATGATCTCAATATAATCACGGTTCCTCCAAAGCCGTCCGACTCTTTGCAAAATCATCAGTCCTACAAGTTCATGAAAGTAGTTATGTAGCTTCCATTCCTTCCGCAGTAACTCGTGATTACGTGTGACAAAAGGATAATTGCTGATTTCAAATCACTCTGTTCCTGGGATGCAAGGACGTTCAAAACTTTAAAGAAGAGAATGCAGCAGTGTTAGAGTTCGCTTAGGGGGAAAAAATAATAAAATAAATCTATAAACCTTTGTGACTTGCATGAGGACTGAATGAAATTTAGGGACTACTGATTTCAATCAGTACATTATGATTTATCAAATATATGAATGCAGTATCTTTGTTAAAGCCTACTTCTCTTGCTCCAAATACAAAAAAGACAACGGTGAGTGGACCCGAATGTCGTATTCACGCGATTTGGAGGAGAATTCAACCACACCAGAACGCCGACCGTTGACAGGCCAGAGCATGTGACAGTATATTTCTGGCGTCTCCTTTTGGGCCCAATGAGCACTTGTCGTCAAGAAAGACAAAAAGACCATATGAAAAGAGGCCCAACGTTATTCGCTTTTGTCAGTCGTCAGAGGAAAAGTTTGGTTTAGCAAAACAGTCACCGATTTACACGCATTAGCTGTCAAACATTTAAAAGAGCATAAAAAGCCGTTTACTGGAGCGACTCGCTATTAGCTAGTTTAAAGAACGCTTACTTGGACGAGCCAACATTAACACAGAGACACTGGCAATTTTACTGTCACATAAATTCATCCAGAATATCAAATTTCCTTCCAGAAGAAGCACTTGGAATCTTTAAAGGTGACCAGTAACATCATTGCCATACCACGGTTCCTTTTTGGACGAAATGATTCTTAACCGTGTCCGCCATATATAGAATCCATGGCTGATCTTCTGTGTCATAATACGAGTTTCTCGGACGATAATCTCATCATGATGATTATCTGCGCTACCCTGTAACGCAAGCTATTCTGGAAGGAGTTATTCCTCAAGGCAGCTTCCTTAAGAAATTTAACAAGAGGTCTTTTTCTTTGCCTTCGCGGTGATAAAAGTGTATGCATGTGTTAAAGTTCTGTGTGGGTGATTGATATGCGTATGTTTAAAGTAGTGTTTGCTTGTGTTGTGAATAAATATTTCTGAATGACAGCAAACAAATATTGCTACCAGCAACATTCGTATCTCGGAATTACCGTAAAAATAAGAGAAATCAGGGCCAGAACTGATTCTTTTCTGTATTCATTTTTTCCACGAGCGATTAGGGAATGGAATAGAAAGGATTTACCGGGCGAGTAAACTTAAAATCCGACAGGAGTAGCTTTAGATAAACCTCTCCGGCCATCCTGATCTGAGTTTTCCCAGATCACTCCACGCGAATGCTGGGATGGTTCCTCACAATAGCCCAAGGCGCCTCCTGCCATATCCAGTATATCCCTTCCAAACTATTACCCTTTCGGATAGGTGTAATGCACCCTCCGCCATACACTTTTAGTAAATCGAGGAGTAATAATAATAATAATAAATGGAAGGGAAAGGGTGAAATCCGGAACAGGCCAATTCAGGTCTACACTTCCAAAAGACACCAGGCTTAGTGTTCCCATCCGATGGACGCTTTATCATTCACAATGTCGTATGCCCTCACGCCATACTGCGTGTGGTTTGCAATTTAAATCAGCACTCTAGTACACAATCTGATGGTTAGGAACTGGGAACCACCACCTCTCCTACCACGCCTGGCCAAGTCGTGATGACGTAATATCTTCCACCATTAAAACTCGAACTAGCTAAGTCCGAGTCAGGTGCCGGAATCTATCACGAAGCCAAAACCATCCGAGCCAGCGGAGCAAGAGATAATCCCATAAAGTTAGTTATGCATGGCGATAGTGAGTGGTTGGGAGGTGACTTTAGGCGTGATGTTATTCCAGCAAGCTGTACAGAAATGGCTGCAGTGAATTCACCATGGGCTACAGCACCACCTGGAAATTCGCCAGTTTATGTGCTTCTGTCTAAATGGGCCAGTGGGTATTGTATTCAAAAGGGGGGGGAGGATCTGTATTGATAACACTCTCAGCAAAATATGGTTTTCTTAGGTCACATAGTATACATCCGACGTTAGCGCTCACTTCCAAAAGCACTTTCCTTGGAGGCACTCTCGGGAATAAATACGCGCAGTGATTTTCCTTTTCCCTTCTCCCACCAGTTAAGAATGTGTCTCCATCTGTTGGTATAAAGTAAGCTATCTCCTCCAAGATTTGAATTATTTTGTATATGTATAGTGCAAGTTTTGAGGCGAAACTTGAGGACCGTCCTAGCTTTCACCTAGCACCGACTGAACCTACTGACAGCCCGTTCTTTCCGGCTGAGTAGGTTGGAGATCGTTGTTTTTCGACATTTACTCTTACTACGGAGAGTCTGGTCTTTTCCTTGCTGTTAGTATGTCTTTTAGTAGGCTGTCTTTTAACTGAATGAGAATTGGAGTCTTCATAATATCGAAAACCGCTAAAAAACGTTATCAGGTAGGTTGGTATGTCAGGACAGAGATGTCATCATTCAACTGAGCGTTCTTGTGGCTCAGTGGTTTCAAAAGTTTCCGGGTTCAATTAGAGGTGGGACCAGAATTTTTTTAGAGCTGTGTTTGATCATATGAAGTACGTCAGGACGTTTTGTAATTTGGATTCCACGAAAAACTGTACGTACAGCAACAAAAAGTCAGAATTGAGACTTTGACAAAAGTCGCAAGACTTCAAGAATTTATTTATTACTTAGATCAAACTTAAGCAATCGTTTTCTCTTACACCTTCTATTTTGTTATCCACTTTTAAGTTTATACCAACTGTTACCAGCAACTTCGTAAGCGTATACTTCGAATTAAACTGACTGCGAGAGAAACAAAGCCTGAGCGACAGATATGACGTAACAAACTTACACACGCTATCCGTCTGTCTGTCACCGTTCCGTTAATTTTCAAAATTTCATGACCTAATATGTTATTTATACCGAAAAAAGTATTCTATGTCCTTCCTAATGATGCATAGTATTTCGTTTTCAAATTTCATCAAGATCGGTTTAGCCATTTAGTCGTGAAAACGTAACAAACAGAGAACTTCCGCACTATAATATTAGTGTACATGTACAGATATGCCACACAATCTTCTTTGTGTAGCTAGTATTTTTACACCTGAAGCTAAACTGTCGGTATGAAGTATTTCGTCGACAGCTTGTAGCGTCCCCCACACAGAGGTCTAGCCTTGCGATCAGACAAAAGGTTAGCGGAGTTTTTCGCTTATGTCAAGGAACGTCGAACGAAATGCCAATGAGTGACCTTACGCAGGCGAATTCGAGAGCATATAAAGCAAAAGATCAGTGCTGATCGAAACCACAATTTCCGCGTTTTACGAACGAAAAGACAAAACAAATTCAGCTTTATTATTTGTATTAAATATACAAGGCAAAGATTTAGTTCCGTTACAAACGAAAAACAACAGTACCGTGTATCACGCATAAAAATTTTTTGCAATTAAAATCAAGTTATTGCAGCGTCTATGCTACCGGTTGTCCTTCAACGATTCCAACGTACCAAAAACATCATCATAATTCATACCGAGACCTCCTAAAACTAGTGATGTTCCGATACCATCAAAGTATCGATACCTACTTAAATGAGTAGTACTCAAATTGTCTTACGATACTTACTCATATGAGTACTGCAAAAGTATCGATACTTACTCATATCGATACTTTTTAAAATTAATTTCGAAATATAAAAATATGCCTGACATGTTGTTAAATTATTTTATTTGCCTAGTGTAATATAATCAAATAACTTACGGTAATTTTTTTTTATTTCTTCCTTTCATCGTTCTGTCCAACTCAGGAGCGCGAGTGAACTTATCTAGTAGACGTGTTTTTCCTCTGTTCCCAGAATCTCTTCATCCTTTCGCTGTGCTCTTTCGTACGTTCCTCTGTCCAAGTGTTCCCTCTTCTAATATACTGGCTGTCGGCAAACTGGTGGTTATTAACCATGCTACTCAATCGGCATCTGTCCTGTATGATATAGTCTGTTATTCCAATTTCTTGGAGATCCTTTTCGATTTCAGTTAGCCAGTTGTTTTTTATTTTCATTGAAATGGCCAGGTTTAGAATTCTTTTTGTTAGTCTGTTGCTACTCATTCTGATAATATGGACGTAGAATTTAATTATTCTTTTCCTAAGTGTGTCTGAAATTGTTTCCGAATATTGATGTAGTTCCTTTTCATCCAAATTCCTCCGGTACAAACTGGGCCAAAGATTTTCCTTAAAAGTTTCTTTTCTTGCTTATCAATATCTTTTATCAATGATCTGTCACCAATGATCAAAGTTTCCGATGCGCATAATGCCTCCGGTTTGATTACAGTGTTATAGTGTCTTAACTTGGCATTTCGGAATTTTGTTGTTTCTGTTCCAGGTGATTCTGTAGGCTTTTTGTAATTTAGTTATTCTCTCCTTGTTTGCTTCACGATTTAGTCCTGCAAGTTGAATAATTTCTCCTAGATATCTGAATTTAGTTACGTGAGTGATATTGCCAAATCGCGTTTTAAGGGACTGAGATCAACAGTGTGTGATCTCCCCATACTTTCAACTTAAAGCATGATGGTTACGTCTGCTACCAAACATTTTTATTTATTAAAATTATAATAAAGCTCACATAAGCAAACTTTGTAGGTTTTGTCTTTTCTTTAAGTATTTATTTATTATAGTTTTAACACTTTTAACCAATAAAAGTCCGCTTCTGGAAGGTTTTCCAAAAAAGCAAGTGTTCCAAATATTTTTAGGACCGCTTGTTTCTTTTGTTTCTCATTGTTTCACCCGCTTTAGAAACAAACATTCACTCGGTACTGCCGTTGCTACAACAATAAGATACTGTTGTGCGTATTTATACAGACAAGGAAATACAAGTTTCATTTCTTCCCATTCTGTAAATGGATTACTTTTTAGAGACATTACAGTGTTTGATAAGTGGAGAGAGACATTGTCACTACAGTGGGTTTTCTTTTTCTTAGTGATGTTTCCAGAAGTGATATTCCTGTGAAACGCTAGCTGAAGCAGCTTCTTCTTCCGATTCACAAAGGCTACTTAGTTGCGTATGTACCATTTTTTTTATTTTTTTTAGTTTTTGTGTGGGGCTGCGCGGGAGCGACCATTGGCCAGGTATAGCGAAATGGCGCGCCAAGTAAAACTTTATTACAATGATATAAGGCCCTAAATCAAACTCTTTCAGATTAGATTGGCTATTCTAAGACTAATTTTGTTTGATTTTCATGCTACCAACTAGACGTCAGCGGGAAATTAATTTCGCAGGCGCGACTGAGTGGTGCAGCAGGGATGATGCATTTAAAATTTAACGCCTGGTGCGTTTCAATACTTTCGATTCGATACAAGTACTTTTCTTCCGATACAGAGTAAGTATCGAATGAATTAATTCGATTACGAAAAGTACTCGGTATCGAAACAAAGTATCGAGTACTTACTCGTATTTACTTGTATCGGATCATCACTACCTAAAACTAACCTCTTCGAGAGCATCGTCACGCTTATACATCGAAATTGGAGTTCTAAATATCCGTCACTGTGACGGCTATTGTTTGCTTACTTGCGGTGAATACGTTTTCTGCAGTTTAACAACGCTGTCTGTAAGCAAGTGCAGCTTTTCTACTTCACCCCACAGCATCAGGAACAACCAGCGCTATAGAACGAACATCGACAGGCAAGCCGGATGCAGCAGATATTTTTTGTTGTCTGTATTATTTCATTTTAGTCTTTTTCATTGTTTACGAATTACTGCAGAAACGGGGTGTGTAACAGCTACCCTACAAATTTTAGTGCATCATTATAGTACTACAATTCCACAGCATTACAAATTCAACGCTTAGGCTAGACAAGCAACGAGACTATAATCGTTAGCCGCAACGTCTTTTCTCTCTCGTATAAGAAAACATATTTCGTAATGCGCCACGAACACGGTACCGTAATCGATTTCTACTGTTACTATTATTTTTTACTGACTGAATCGAACGTTTCAAATCGACCTTGTGATGGTGATAATGTTCTAATGACCCAATAACCGGCATTATCTGCAACAACCTGACCACAAATAGACTCTCTGGCATCATTATCGTAGATGTCCAGTAGTTATTGGTCCACTTGACCACTACAGTTCTTGGACACTCAAAGCTGTGCGGTAGTAATGTTAGAGGCTTCCAACCTGAGAGCTAAACGTGATATGGAGGGCAAGCGGATGCAGACAATTTGGACACTTCGCCCCGTCCCGCGAGGCGTCAGCGTTAATGCAGTATTTCAGACTCTGCACGGAACTTCATTAAACTGAAACATTGCTCACTAAACCAGGACAACGGTAGTGATAAATGTTAACTTACTTCCTTGCCGGCCTCGGTAGCGTAGGGGCTAGAGTGCTAGCTCCACGTGCCGAAGGCCGCCGGTTCGAATCCGGCCGCGGGCATGGATGTTTAAGTGTTGTGTGTCTGTGTGAATGTCCTGTCCGTCCTGTGGCGTCCATACATTGGAAAAAAAAAATACACATTGAGCTGGCTGTATGGCCTCCGTTGCCGAATGCCATTAAAAAAAAAAAAAAAAAAAACCCTTACTTCCTTCAAAGCTAAATTAATTTTAGATACGAAATCTGTATCTAAAATCCAATACAGGATAGATAACTTGCAGACGTACAGAATACATTATAGTTAGGATATTTAGATCCTGGAAGCGGGATCTGACACATCCTGGTTTAATGTTAAACTCTCTTCAAAGACTGGAGGTGTGGAACTTAATACCCTGCAAAGAACGACACTCTACAATCTTTTTCGTAAATATGTTTCAACGTTAGGCTAACCATTATAATTAGGAGGAAATACCCAACTTAAAACACTAATATTATTCAATCGCACAATGCCAATGGAAGCTTGGTGAGGAGGATCAGGATGGAACTAGAGCAACACTGAGAAAGCAATAATCTGTAACAAAATTTATTACTCATTAAAACCAGCTACTGGTATCAGCAGCTGAAATTACAACTGTTTTTTATAAAACTGATTTGAAGCTATAAACTAGCTAAATGGCACTTTTTAGAGAAGAAAAAAATAACCCTTGTGAAGTTCACAAAGCTAGATTCTGCCCTTCAGGTCTAGACACTAAACAGATTACTTTTTTTAAAAAAGTTTTAAACAAAATGTAAGATAATCTAGAGCTGTCTGGTAATTCAGTGGTTAAGGCGCTTGTTTTTCAAAAGTTCGGACTCGGTCCCGTGTTCAAATCCCGGTGAGGTCACGAATTTTTAAGTGTTTGATAATACGAGCTACGCCAAGAAGTTCCACTGGTCGGATTTCTCGTTAAACTGTAGGCCCCAGAGGAAAGGAACTGGCCGTTCTACTTCTGACACAATGGCCTAGTATGCCTCTTACTGTAGCATCCAACCAACCTTCAGATGGCGGACTAGTGTTTTTAAGGTAAACAAAAAATCAATTAGACAGTTGGCATTTGCATCCCCGAAATTTTAAACTGCCACCTGCCGTATTGTGACCCCATCAGCGTGGCAATAAAATAAGGCCATTCCCCCCGGATCACAGAGGTCTCTGTCCAAGATTAAAATAAAAGAGTTGCTCTCTAACGGTGTAGAGTTCAAAAGAAGCAGCTGGTCAGTCGGGACTCTGCGAAGCATCATCCGGAGGAGTTTCGCAATCGACACACGCCGACAGCAGGCAGGGGGAGGGAAAAAAGGACGGAGATACGCGAGACGCCGCGCCGTCTGCGCGCTGGGAGGCTACCAGAAGTAAAAAGAGATGCGCTCGATTCATCAACTTCCCCGGACGATGAACAGTTAACCAGCCGCAGAAGGCAAAAGAGCGACGGCGTGTGGCGCAACGCCTTCCGCTGTGCCCACTCTGTTCTCACGGACACCTGCGGCCCCCAACAGGTGTTCGAAACACACTCCACAGAGGGCTTCAAAATACCTTCGAAGCCGTTACAGCCGATTCTGAGTTACAAGTAGGATACCATGCCGGCCCTCCCGGTGCAGGATCAAGCGCGTTGCCCCGGTATTATGAGGGTCGGCGACTCGGACATGAGTGGTTTTAATAGTGTGTTGTATTCGTCTTATGTTATCGTGTGAGCAAAGTATGATACAATAGATAGAACAATAAAAACAAATTGGAGCTGGCTAAATGGTCGCAGAGATCGAAGGACACATTTCTTTTTATTTTTTAACAACTTTCACTCGACGTACCTAATTCAGGACATCAGTCCCATTGGTAAAGCTGATTGTTTTTATAACAGCAACAGTTGCGTTCGGTTGCTATGCGGAGAAATGAATTCGTTGCTATTGGCCTGCAGGAGAGCTGAAGAAGACCGAAACATTTTACTAGAATGACAGAACAAGGCCGAAAACCAAGCACCAATCCTGGTACACTATTAGAAGACAGGTACTGTAATTTATTCAGGTGGTTATCGATTTTCTTATGAACTTGACTTAAAAGATTATAGTTCACTTCATTGTGATATTTAGAAAAGATAATCCCGCTAAGAAGAGTTCAACTGTTTGGTTAAAATAGTCGCGCAAAGATTTAAAAATCTTTGCTAAAAGAAACTACTGCAATCGCAAGACAACGTATACATCGCCCTTGGGGTCTCTTTTACTTAATGTTAGAAGATTGTTGTGATATTTCCATTTCGACTAAAAATCACGGACACAAATATTGAAACATGTATATCTACAAAAAAATTTCAATATTAAGTTACTTTGAGATATTTAACAATTGTATAAAACAGAGGTTTATTCTATGAAGCTATTTGTATAGCTACATTCATGAAAAACTAGCTTTCGCCAACGAGCTCAACTAATGTAGATGCATTGTTTGATATATTTCGCTATTGTGTTTATTCTCCAAATAATCATCTTTCCCTGAGGTCTTAATTTCAGCAGTATATAGTTACAACAATTTTATTAATTTTATTTGCTGGTTTCTTTCATACCAATCTAATATTTTTTTAGTATCTTGATAGACAATATTTTAATAAAACTAAAATATATCAAAATATTTACCTATATTTTAAAAAATCCCTGTGAGTTAGATTACCGGTTCTCGATTTGTAATTGCCTCTAAGCAGCAATTAAGCACGATCAAAACATTCCCTAAATTTCCATTCATTTTTGTCTGACAGTTTATGGACTTTGCAGAATATTTTGTCAAATACTATTAACCTTTCAATGAACACGTACTTATCTGACATTTCCTCTATCATAGTAATTAAATGTATTTTCAAAAGTTACAAGTATGTAATGTGAATAAAGCACTTCAATATTTATGAAATCAATTACAACGAATTCAAAATTAAGTAATTTCATTCATTAATTCTTCTGCTGCCTTTTAGTGACAGCAGAAGACTGGAGCGTGTTACAATGTTCTCTCCTACCATAGTGGTTACAGTCAACTTCGAGTATCTGCAGCCAGCAAGCAATGAAACTGTTCCACCAATGCCAAGCGGAATGTATTCTACAGATTAGTGAAGTAAAAATATAGTAGGGCTGATCAGCTAGAAACGAAACTTTGAAACAGGCGCACGATACTTCGACGGTAGTTACTGTGGCAACAGCGAGTACTTGGTATGAGCGCATTGGCACTGTAATGCTCCAGGCGAATTTCTAGTCGTCTGTAGTAAGTCGAGCAGATGCAAAAATTTTGCACATGTTGCGTGCACATTTTGGTAACAATACAATTTCGAATCCTCTGGTGCCGAAATAGAATACGTTCTTTTGAGAAGGACAGTCTGCAGTTAGTAATCTCTTTCATAGTACGTCTTCCCCGAACAAGCATCACATCGAAGTACGCTCGAATAACTGTTGGTGCAATAAATTATGGAAGTGAGCGGGCAATGGTTAAAAAGGAGTTACATTTATGTAAAATATTTTACAGTTAATGTGAAGATTGCTAAATGGAAATCAGAAAGCTGTAAAAGGCAGATATTTCTGAGAGGTTTTTGTAGCTCTTTGGGTCAGACGGAGAATGATTAATTTTTCAAGCGCATTCTCGCATTAATACACCACTATGGAGCTTTATAACTTAAATATCATTACCTAAATGTGGTATACTCGATTCCCAGTTGGACTCCTGTCCTGAATTTACTTGTAATTCACCCCCTCCCCCCACATCGAGCCTTATTATAAACGGAATTCTGCCAGTTAATTGCTGTGTCCACGTATGTTCGGCGAATCTGTCGGAAAATAAGGGTCTCCGTTAGCACGTTTACCCAAAGGTAAGGACCTGCAAAAGTAATGGATCATACAACTACGATATGGGAAAATGTGTGTGAAGTCATCATTTCGCCGAGTCAAAGTTTAATCCAGCGTTTGACTGCTATGTTAAATAATTAATTGGTTTTATTCGCACTTTGCATTAGGAGTGTGACGTGATTAGATCAACCTCGTATCAACATCTGCCTGAAATCAATCATTTATGTTATTATTATTATCGTATGCCAAATACAAACAAAATACAAGTTAATCAGATAACTATCTCTAGGGATTCAAGCCATCTTTTGGCAGCTGGTCCAGCTTGATGCAGTGTGAGAAGGCCTCTACATAGTCTTCTTGCTGGACAGTCCATCACAATGTAGTCAGGGGTTTGGATACCACCACAGTCGCCTAGCCAATCTGTCATCTGCTGAGCCATAACGCTACTGAAGTTATCGTGAGCAATAACTTCACAGAATGTATCCAATAAACAACAACGAATGGCATTTCTAACTCAGTGTTACATCATTTGATAGTCTCGTTAAATGTTTCACCATATATTTACAGCAAGATTACAGGTGAAATGCGCTGATAATTTCGAAAGTATCTTTGCTTCGTCAGTTAGAAGTGAATCTGGCGCTAGATTTCACTGTTTAGCGGTAATACGTATGTGGGGGGGCGAAAGATTTTCTGTCGGAATCTTCTCAACGCCCGGAATTTTATAAGATCTCCGACTGTCTTTTATCTCCATGAAAGCATCCATCCGTGAAGACAGCCACAAGCACATGTGGTGCAGTTAGTTTGCAGGAGATGCTGTACACGTCAAGACTACCAGGTAAGGTAGAAGAAATGCTTAGCAATTAGAAACAGTCTGGTCGTAAGTGAAAAATACTTATACGCGAACTTGCCGTCGAGATGTACCAAAAAGTACATTATTATTATTATTGGCGAATTCTCCCAGTAAATGGAAGACGTTAAGCAAATGACCCAATCAAGTTTTCTTTGAGTTCTTCTTGTTGTTCCAATAGGCTTTCATTCTTTCCGAGAAAGCTTGTTTGCGTTCTTCCGAACACTTCGGTCTGTATTATTTTTGTTTTGGTTGCTCAGTTATAACTTCCCATTTGTCTACTTTGTGTCTGAAGATGTCTCTTTCTAAAAAGTCGGTTGCTCCTATGTTTGCACTTTTAAGGTCCTTCCGAATTTCGTTCAGCCAAGGTGTTGGATTTTTAAGTAAAGTTACATAATCTATTATATTTTTTGTCAATCGACTTTCTGATAACCTCTTAAGGTTACCAAAGAATTTCAGTCCCCTTTTCTTT
This sequence comes from Vandiemenella viatica, assembly GCA_031002005.1. Classification (NCBI taxonomy): domain Eukaryota; kingdom Metazoa; phylum Arthropoda; class Insecta; order Orthoptera; family Morabidae; genus Vandiemenella; species Vandiemenella viatica. The sequence continues at coordinate 149,595,013 of CM061914.1, read as the reverse complement.
ATGTCAATTTCGAACTTTTGAAAACTTTTCTGTTTATTTTGATTGATTGTAGTCTGTAACCATCTTTAGTGAGTCTTGCTCCTAGAATTTGTCTAATGATTTTTCTCTCTACTTTTTTTTATTTCTTCAAGGTCATGTGTTCTGTTAAGTGTTTCACTTGTATATAAGACTGGTGGTTTTATGACTGTGTTGTAGTGCCGAATTTTGGTCTGTCTTGTCATGGACTTTTTGTTGTAGAGATTTTTCACTAACCCTAAGGCTTTTTTTACATTATTATTATTATATTTTGCTGTCGATACTCCACTGCTACTAATCTGGTGTATCGTAGCCCGTCACGGTAATTTACTTTTGTGTCGTACAGCACTTTCCTCAGTAAGTTATTCCAAACCAACAAACGAAAATTTCCTCTCCCTTTTACGCCTGAAACTAAGCGCTAATTTATGGTCATGGCAAGATTTTCTCTTCCAGATACTACTACTAATTCTTCACTCAGAATTTCTTCGCCAACATATGTCAGATACGCATCAACCACGCTGTTCATTCATCTTCTGTCTTTTAGTAGCTCCCAAAGTGTTTTACGACAAAATTCATGGACAAATATAGTTGCTGTTCTCTCCACTCCTTACAACTCCCTTACAACACCTGCAGTGTATACGCATACCCCAAGTCCAATACCATGCCACCATTTTCAAGCAATGGCTTCTTAAGGATGGCCTGTAATGTAAACAACGCCATGCGAAGGCTGTTAATCGGAGAGTTCGAACAAGCTAAACTTCTCCGACAGACTCCGCGGTTAAAGCAATCCACAGCACGCGCGGGCAAAACATGCGCTATAAAAAACACCCGACAGCATGCAACGAGCAGGGACGTAAATCAACGGACGGGCATTCCGGTTAAACCGCAGCTGCAGGCAGCAAGGGACGATAAAGAAAAAAGCCGAGCGAGGGGGGCATGAGACCGAAGAAAGTGTAAGTGTTGGTCCGAGGAGTAAATTGCAGGTTTGTTGGAGAGCACGCGCCGTACAGAGGGGCCTTCATGAGGTGTCTGTTTATAATGGGCACCACTACGCCCTGTGGTTTCAGTAGCGTGAGTGCGTGCCACGCCGCTGTCCGAAAACGTGTTCCTCGCGGGAACAAGTGGAGCTTTGTCGACGAGACAAAAGCTGCTCACATGGAGCCACGGCGTGGGTGGCGGTCTAGACTATGAGTGTAATATCATCCGTACGCCGTTAAAGCCTGTCAGTATGAGTAAAACCATCACATCACATCACTTTGCACATTTAAAAGCAATGACAAGCAATTATTTTTCTGGCTCAAGTGGAAAACTGGTGTTGATAAAGTAAAAAAAAATCAATAGTTCCTTATATTAAAATCTATTCGACCCCCATGTTAACTTTAAAACAAAGCACATATGTTAAAAAAAAAAAAATAAACGGAGCAAACACTACAGCTCCAGAAAAAATAGCCTGCTTTGTCATTATATTACGGTGCATACACAAGCGGAGAAATTACTTGAGAACAACTGATTACCACAAGAGTTACAGTACTTTTCTTATTCACAAATGAAACACCGATAGAGTAACAAAAATTAGCTGTCGTGCAACCTCGACCATATATTTTTTTTACAATTATTTTAACATAATACAGCAATTCACATAATTTTAGCGTGTATCAAAAGCATACATGTAAAAAAAAAATTACTGGTTTTAAACGGGAGAATTTTTTTTAAAAAAAAGTATCTCATAACAGAAGCAAAAACACCAAGCACCCTTATATAGCTTGGTAATCGTCATACAATAAATAAATAACCAAGATTTACACAGTTCAAACTAAATCCGCTTTAAATATGCATTTTGCAGCGAACCTGATCATTTGTGCTGTTTTGAATTAAACACCATCTATCTGCTTTACTAATTTTTCAAACACGTTTCGCCTTTTCGGTGCGGGGCTTCGTCAGCGGGGATATTGTCGTAGCTATCACACGTCAGTCCGAACAGCACTTTCTGCACTTCTGTGGACTGGAATTCAATAGAAAAATTCAGCATTTTAACTCAAACTTTTATATATCAATCACTGTTGCTAGTATTTGCTGTTTTTTTCTTTGTCGAACTTGCACTTTTTTGATTGCACCCAACTGGTTTCAGTATTCACCGTGATACTTCTGGAAAAATTAAAAAAACAGATGCTAATAGATTGTGTTTAATTTATGTTTAATTTAGAACATTTACGCAACAACTTTGGAAAATGGTCAGTAACAAATTTATTAGTTTTTGTACTGTGTTCCGACAAATCTATAATTGATTACCACCTGACTTCAGAAAGTGAATCTCTAATAAACTTTACTGTTCTGTCAGTTTAGTTTCTCCACTGTATAATACTGTACATGAAAATAGTTTACATGATGCCAGTGTTCATTCCCGACACTAAACGAATGTAATGATTACGGCTGATTGTTGTTTAATATATTAAATTGTTATATATATTATAATTGGATATGGTTCGAAACAATTCGGTAAATCAAATTCACATGAAGGGACGATAGGAAAACAAAATCAAAAAGTGTTTATATAAAATTATTAATCAATTAAAGATTAACTTAGAGATCTATTGGTGTCTTTCAAATCAAATACGGTGACAAAAGTTCAAGTAAAATATTGCAAAAACGACAGCTAATTCTGTTGTAGTTTGGTGTTGAATAGGAGACTGCATTAAAAGTGTTGTCTTTTACGGTGAAAACATATCAAACTTTCATTTCATTTACACACTGCTTAGCCAGAACATTATGACTACCTACTATCGATATAAACCCGTCCAGGCGATAGCAGCGTCACCTGACAAGGAATGACTGCTAGTCAGACACACGCACGGTTCATGTAGTATCAGTGAGAGTGCTATAGAATGGGGAAGGCGCGCGATCTATCTGAGTTTGATCGAGGGTAGATTGTTGCCACCCAGGTTTGACTGGCCTGCTCGCCGAGTACATAGTGTACCCAAGACGGCGCTTCATTAAGCAGCCAACTACCGGCAGCTGTCCATTTTACAGAGCTCAGCCTGGTTGCGTCTGGGGCAGATCTCACGGCATTGCCTCTCCCGCTACATCCTCGATTTTTTTTTTTTTTTTTTGCTGTCATCAGTTTTTCGACTGGTTTGATGCAATCCTCCATCCTTTCCTATCCTGTGCTAACCTCATGTCCATGCTGAGAATGACCAGTGAAAACCACGCATGCATCTAGAGGAATTGTGTATTACTAAACGATCTGCAAGGTAACCAGTATGAGACAAACATGACTCAGTTAATAATAAAGAATTAATCAAAAGACAGAAACTAAATATACGTCACACTGCGAAAAAACAATATGAGTATTAATTACAGAAAAATCGCATTTCCTTCTAAATTTTCTTTTCACCAGCAAATAAACCTGCATACCTTGAACTGAGTCCCTAGATTACCCGCTGGACAGAGGAAAGAAATGAGTTATACAGGGAGACAAGATGCGGCAGTACTGGCCGAAGATCAAAGCTCAACAGGTGAACTAACGAGGTCCGAATTATGTCAATTAGAAACAATAAATATTAGCCCGCCTCTAATCCTCGATCTACCGTTAGCTGGTTTAATGTTCCAGTGTTGTAAAAAATTTTCACCACCCGTACAGGTCCCTCTGAGTACGAGAGGCAGCGGTTCACAATTCCTAAACACCACATTCTGTATGTCCCATTCTTCTCCGCAATGTATATGAAGTTATGTAATATTGGAATGATCGTGATGATTCGTTCGTGATGGAGAGAGTTAAAACAAGCGGATCTATTTTTATTTCGGAAAAAAAACCGAACCGGGTAACAGTTTCTCCATTCTTTCTTTTCTCATCTACAACATCAACAATACTGATCGCAGTCGAATGATTAGGAACCGTATGGCATTACCTTTCCTACCGTGTTATTCAAGTACAAAAACAAGGTAATTTCTTCCTCTACCGGGGCAAGCACCAGCTAACTATGTATCTAGCTCAAGACACCATGCAATTTTTTTTTTTTTTTTTTTAGCGTCCGCTCTTAGTTAAAAAGACGAGTGGAAAAATAAATTACTGGGGTGTATAGAAACAAAGGAAATACGATTGCACCTGCTACTTTTTTATTTCTTTTTTAAATTGGCTCTGGTCCATCAGAGTGGCTCCCCGCTTAAAAGTCAACACAGTGATTTCAGCTTTCAGCGATCATCATTTGGCCAGAAAAACCATTACTCTACTTGTGACAAATGAGTGGAAGAGACTTTGGTTGCGACTTTAAGGGTAGAGGAGGTTACTGGAGCATGTAGAACGGAAATAAAATTTAATTTTATACAATTTTTACCTAACGAGACGGGTGGAAAATAATAAATCACTAGAGTGTATAGTAACAAAGGAAACACGATTGACTCAGCTACATTTTCTTTTTTTTTAAATTGGCTCTTGTCCATCAGCGTACCTCCCCGCTTAAAAGTCAACACAGTGATTTCAGCTTTCAGCGATCATCATTTGGCCAGAAAAATCATTACTCTACTTGTGACAAATGAGTGGAAGAGACTTTGGTTGCGACTTTAAGGGTAGTGGAGGTTACTGGAGCATGTAGAACGGAAATAAAATTTAATTTTATACAATTTTTACCTAACGGGACGGGTGGAAAAAAATAAATCACTAGAGTGTATAGTAACAAAGGAAACTCGATTGCACCTGCTACTTTTTTATTTCTTTTTTAAATTGGCTCTGGTCCATCAGCGTACTTCCCCGCTTAAAAGTCAACACAGTGATTTCAGCTTTCAGCGATCATCATTTGGCCAGAACCATTACTCTACTTGTAACAAGTGAGTGGAAGAGACTTCGGTTGCGACTGTAAGGGTTATGAATACCTACTATGAGCACAACTTTATTACAAGTTATTGGAGCATGTAGAAAGGAAATAAAATTAATTTTATCCATAATTCACCTTTTATACGTGACTGTATTGATTAGACAAAAGGTATATTAAAACACAGCCTTCAATCTCTGAATGCAAATTTATTGCACTATACTATGCATTTCGGACCCTGTGGATCCATCTTCAGGTATCTGTAGTACAACATTACACAGTAAAGTGCAATACGTAGTGGAAGTTAGTTTTGTTGTACTAATTCTAACATAAATGTCTACACAACTGCTCTCCTGTATATACCATGAAAACGTAGTTTTAAGACAATATCAACACAAGATTGTTATGAAGTTGTACTATTTCACTGAACAACTAAATACAATTTATTCAAAATTATTGGTAAATGCTGGAGTGCGAGACACCGGATAGTGTCTCTCTCTCTCTCTCTCTCTCTCTCTCTCTCTCTCTCTGTGTGTGTGTGTGTGTGTGTGTGTGTGTGTGTAGACTGGCGGGCGACGGCCTAAACAATGGAAAGGTCCTCGTAAAATAACATAACAGGATGCCGTGTCTCAAAACAATTTTGCAGTAACCTTGGTAACTCGATGGAAACGCAGCGACTTGACAACCAATGACGTAGACAGAATAAACAATTTTAATGACAAATCCTTAAGGTCAAGTGTCATCAAAGACCCGGTTGAATGCTTGGTACAGATGGGAGGAACGAAAGAAGCCGTGTAGCGAATGGGAAAAAAGCTAAAAATTGTTATTCATCTTTATATATAAAATCGTAGGCGTGCGTAAACTGCATTATTACAGGCAAACCACTGAACTAATACAGGCCATATTCACACGAAATGTTACTGAGGTGGTGCGAAAGGTTTTTCCTCCATGATTAGGTTATTTTGACCGCGATTCCACAGATATCTCTGTATTCAAGAACCATTGCTAACAGAAGTTTACACAGTACTATTTTGATTCACACTACTGTTTTTTTTTAATTCAGGTTTTTATTTCATAAGTTTCGTTATATATAATAGGTGTATTAAAATGAAACTGACTACGTTAATTAAACTTAAAAATTGTAAAAAAAATATGTAATTACATTACATTAAACATGACAGAACAGTTCACGTGTTCGAGTACAAGATAACTTTTGTGTGGCAAACATGTGAGGGCCTTATTCGAATTCGTCGTAAGAAAATTATGATAAGTGTTTGTTCGCTACAATTACACTTTAAATAAATCGCGTTTGGTGTTGTAACAAGCAGTTCATGACAACTTTTTTTTTTTTTTTACTGCTTTACGCGTCGTCGACGGCTAAGGACATTAGAGGCGAGATGGGACTGGGGACAGGGAACGAGAAGGAATTCGCCATGGCATTTTTAAAGGAAGCATCCCGACATTCTCCTGGAGTGATTTGGGGAAACCATGGAAAACCCAAATCTGGATGCCCGGACGGGGATTCGAACCCGCGTCCTCCCGAATGCGAGGCCAGAACGTTAACCGTTTACCCACCACGCTCGTTCAAACGGTTTCATTTTGATGCGAAGTTGGAGAGTTGAGAAATTAAAGATAAAATTTTCCATAAATTATAAAACTTTTTTGTTGAACGTGATTCACGGATCGTATTAGTATCTTTGTCCCACAGGCGCGTCAACACAACGCGTTGCAACGCCTTGGCGTTGCAACGCGTTGTGTTGACTGCGACATAATCGGAGGTCCGTACTTAAACACCCTACGAGAACGAAGTTGCTGGCAAGTTACAAAATTTCTTTGATGGTTTACTGGTGAATTAACAGCACAAATATCAAATTCCACGAAGACGAAGTCGTTGGTACAGCTATTTGTTGATAAATTTTGTGTTTTTTCTCGACCTATCAGCGCCTGAATGAGCCGACTGGTGAGGAAAGAAGTCCAGAGAAGTTTAGTGGCAAGCAACCGAGGGAAGAGGAGGGACTTATCGTTTGGCTGCCATTCCAGACGAACAAACTGACTTTTGAACTAAGATTCTGGACGACTAAACTTGTATTCGGGCGGTCGTTCCAAACTTGCAACTTCATAGTTGCTAAAATTTAAAACATTGTAACTGCTGACAGTATACCATATCTGAAAGTTGAAGTGCATGTATTATCAAGAGTGTATCGTATGTTATATCTCAACCTAAGTAACATATCTGAGTATCTGTGCCTACCATAGTGAAGAAACATCGACTTCACGCTGAACACGCAAGATTTCAACATGGTAATACTTTCAACTTATTATCCATTCGCCGCACTTCAAAATGTGAAGCAAATAGATCATAGATTCTCATGTTCTGCTAATTGCTTATTTGAGCTGGAGACTTTTGTTTATTGATCCGCAAGTTATTACTTTCAGATCGTATTCCTTTAAACGTGTCCATTACCTGTTTTATTAACGACACGATCAATAAAATCACCTGATGTTTACATACAAGTTTATTAAATTTCTGTGAATCTTCCTTTGATATTTTAATTCATGTTAACTTAATATGACATTTCATTATATCCATTAATTTATGTAAAAGAGACTATTTTTAATATGAATTATATACCCTGGCGGCCACAATTTCTGAGTGAATGATGACAAACGAGGCAAGCGATCAAAATTATTAATTTCGCGTACGTAAAGAATATTTTCAGTGTGGGTCATTACAAGTACACCACATACAGGCAGAAGAGACAGAATCATCAAATCTACAACTTCAACACTTGTGAATTTAAAAGCGTCCGTCCCTGCAGTTGCAGACGATATTGTTACACAAACAAACGCGGTCGATATTTGCCTGCAAACCGAATTTGTTGGCACTGGAATGAATCAACAAACCTCACATACTATTTATTTGAATTCCGTCCCCCTGTTTGTTTATTCGGACGCGACGTTAAAATTGTGAAATTTTGTTAAACGTTCAAAACTGTTTCAAAGCGGATCTGCAGAAATGAGGAAAAAACTAAGTTGGTAAAACCGGTTTCTCACTAATTTCATGATTACATATTATGGATAGATTAAATAAATTTCGAGATTATTGTTAAAATTATAATGAACTTCGATATGCCTACATTGGACTTATTCCCCAACAGTTAACAACATTGCCTTCTTTCAAACTGAAATAGATTTAGTTTAACTCAATGTCTTAAATTTATTTCATCATAATGCGTACACAAGCTTTTCATTTTGGCTATTGGTAATGTACATTGTGCGGTTAATGATTTGGTGCTGATGTCAGCAGTTTACACACGGTTAAGCATTTGCTACAAAGCACTGCACAGGGGTGAAATGTCACTCACCAATGTGTCTTCTCTTCACTAGACCCACAACTGCTCTAATATTATTACGGAGAATAATCAAAATATTTCGGAATGTATAAGAAATACCCAAGTATTCTAACGAATACTGGCCATAGATTTCGAAGATATTCGCGATATGCGCATCAAGGATTGGAATAAATTACAAAGGAAAGTGACGAATAATTTAGCAAAAAACGCTTAAAATTTTTTTAAAATTTGTACAGGAAAAAATGAGGCAGATACAAGAAAGGGAATGTAGAAATTTGCTACAGGAGCATGAGATCCATCGCAATAAAAGTATCACTTGAATTCTTACAAACAAGTAGATAATTGGAAAAATTAATAATCTGATAACAATTAACGTTTACACGCAGCGCAACAAACAGCTCAGCTTGTGGAATTACTGACTACACACCGAACGACCGTTGTTCAGACCCTAATGAAGTCGTAAAAGCTTCTTTTTTATATATATAATTCCGGTTTTACGCGTCGTCAAGGTCGAGATAATTACAGGCGGGTCAGGAATGGGTTCAAGGATTTTTTGCCTTCGTACTTTAGGCCTTGTCCACATGACGGTCATTAGAGGCTGGAAAGAGCAGCTCCTTGTATCACACAGTCGGTTTGATCAGAGGTGACATAATATACTAGACTTTCAGCCATTGAAGACGAAGATATCATGGCATAATTCTGAAGCATTAAAATGTCCCCAGGATACATATGATTCTTTCCCAATGTGTTTTCATGCCTTTTGTCGTTACTGATTCACTTACACGTAGGGACTGTTTCCAACACCAACTGTGTTACACGGTACCTAGCGTGGTGGGTGAACGGTTAACGTTCAGGCCTCGGATTCGGAAGTACGTCGCTTAGAATCCCCGTCCAACCAACCAGATTTGGATTTTATATGGTTTCCTCAAACCACTCGAGGCGAATGGTGGGATGGTTCCTTCAAAAGGCCATGGCCGGATTCATTCCCGTTCCTTGCACACAGTCCTTTTCTGCCTCTAATGACCTCGATGTCAACGAGGCATAAATCCTATAAGGCAGAGAGAATCTGGTTCGTGGAAACAAAAACCAACACAATGTCAGATGAATATTTGGACAATCAAGTACCTTTTAATATTTTAAGAGTCCAAGGAACTCCCATTATAGTGAAACGTCAACGATGTTATGCCCAAAAACATTTATTAGTTTTTGAAACTTTAATCACATGCAAAACATCCATGACCTTTCAAAAAGATATTTGACGAGGGGAGAGAGTAAGGGGAAAGAAATAGAGAGCTGTTGCATGTTTCAGAAACTAACAAAGCCATAAAGAAAGATAAGATTGCCAACAATCAATTTTCTTGAAATTAAAAAAAAAACAGCATTTTTTGAAGTGTATCTGATCCACGTTACTGCAAAACATAAAGAAAAATGAATTTAGCATAGTCAATAATAATAAAAAATCTTGCATATATCGTCATTGGGTCTGGTCCATCAGATGGCCCCTCGCTCAGAAATCATCACAGTGATTTCAGGTTTCTACCAGCGACAACTGTCACTGGCAAAACTTCGGCGATCATCACTTGGACAGAAAACCCCCATTACTCTGAGAGACTGACAACGCTAAGAACTGTTCAGCATTCCAATATTTCTCGTATGGAGTGTATAAGTATACGGGTCGGCGCGAGCAGTAGTCGCTTGAGGTGTCGCACGGAGCTCTAGTACCAGAGACAAGTTACCGGCAGACCGTACTGCGACTTCCCATATAGTAGGGAGGGGTTCCCAAAGTTGCTTTTTTACCACTCCTCCCCATTTCCATAAAAACAAAAGTTCGCACCCTCCCAACCTTTTATTATTAAAAAAGATACATTCCTACTCCTTAATACTAACAGTGACATCTAAGAGGAAACTTACTACTAAGTATGTGAAGTTAGAATAAAGGTTTTCAATTCTAGGAGGCGGTGAAGAAGATTTACTTCTGACAGTATAGAGCTAGGGTATCATCAACACGGAGAGCGGCGCATCTCGCATCCCCATCTTAAGGGCGTCCATTAATTACGTGTGGCGAAATAGGGAAGAGGGGGTTCGGCGAATCTCACCAACTGGGCGGGTCCAGAATTCCGGGAAACACCTCACGTAATTAATGGATGCCCCATTACATGTCTACGCGCTCCTTTTGGAAAAGGGGGAAGGAGCAGTTTGGGAACCTATACCTCAAAGCTATTGCGAGCTACTCGATGCCACGTATTGGGCAAGGGATGATAGGCAGTATGAACAAGATGTGCGGAAGGGAGATCACCTAAGTGACCCCATGACGCTGCAAGAAGTCATGCTAACAACAGAACAAGCATTATAATAACTTTTCTGTTGGCCATTTTCCACAGCTGTTGCATAAATGTTTCAAATTAAACACCGTCTATTAACAACTGTTTTGTTAAAATTTTTCATCAGAAGCGTTTCGCCCTTTTGGAGTGGGGCATCATCAGTGGAAAAATTGTCGTAGCTAATACAAGTCAGGCCGGAACAGCACTTTCTGCTTTTATCTGGACTGGTATTCCAACATAAAATTAAGCATTTTTCACTGTAACCTTATGTACACTTCACTTTCTATTATTTGCTGTGTTTCTTGTTTATCATGCGCATCACAGTAAACACAGAAACCAGTTGTAATCATAACAAGTGCATGTTCAACGAGAAAAACAGCAAATAATAGAAAGTGAAGTGTGTGTGCTTAAGGCTGCAGTGAAAAATGCCGAATTTTGTATTGGAATACCAATCCAGAGAAATGCAGAAAGTGTTGTTCCGGTCTGACATGTGATAGCTGTGTCCCCTCCAGGCATTGACCTCTAAGCAACAGATTTCTTGGGTGTATGAGTAGAGTACTCAGGGTGGGTCGTAGAAGGGTTAATTCTCCAGGTACCTCCTATGACGGCCCTACCCCACACGTGATTGCAAATCTGGAAGAAACGGGTTTTAAGGTAATACGTAACCTTAAAGATGTGATGGAAATAATTATGCAATACATTATTTTGTTCAGCGAGCCAGTTGCCGCCTGTGTAAGGTGAAATAGTAGGGGAGTGTCACCATCTGTGAAATGTGTCGATTACGGTCTGTGTCACAAATATTACTGATTGTATATATCCACATTGTCTCTGGTCCATCAGATGGCCCCTCGCTCAGAAATCATCACAGTGATTTCAGGTTTCTACCAGCGACAACTGTCACTGGCAAAACTTCGGCGATCATCACTTGGACAGAAAAACCATTACTCTATTTGTGACAGACTGACAGTGTTAAGAGCTGTCCAAAATTTTTTATGGGTGTATGTTCTATGTGACTGATACTATCACGCTCACAGCTACTGCAGGTGTGTAGTGCATATTGGTTTAGCACATATTAAAAGAACTCAAATATTAAAATGTTCTCCTGTGTGTTGATGAAAATTCACTTAAAACTGTAATCAGCGTGGCCTGTTCGTCTGGTTAGAGATTTGAACCTACTCCCATTACAGTTCCCAGAGTCCTGTATGGCAAAGCATAACTGGCGGGTTATGGACAACAGTAGGAGACGTTATTGGAGCATACTGGATAGAAATAGTTTTTAATATCAAATATAAATTTTTTGTGTTTTTGTTTTGCCTATGGCATTACACCTCGTCGACATCTAAGCGGGAGAGCATTGGGGACAAGGTATTGGGAAGAATTCGGCAATGGCCTTTCGAAGTAACTATCCTGGCATTCGCACACAGGGGTATTTGACACAAAAAGTCGATCAAAATTATTTCTACGTAATTTGGATTTTTGTTTCGCTTCTTTTGTGTATTGGAACTTATAACTGTGAAGTAGAAGTAATAATAAACAACACGTACTGTGTTCAAACACTTTATAACATATTAAGCGAATATTTACAAAATACCTAAACAATAATCATACATGTACAGTACACTAGAATATCATTCTGACGAACCGTCCCATCCTTCGTCGTCGGAACCTTCACCTTCTGGCCCGTTCTCTTCTTGAGTGCTCGGGTCCCACTAAAATAATATTTTAATAGTTTCTAGATTGAATGATTTAGATGTTTTGGGGGTTTTGCACCCGATGAAGCTCAAATACGGATCCTGAGTTAATGAAAGCCTATTAATGACATCTGTGTTACACTAAACCCAACTAAGTTTTCTGGAGTGTCTCCCTAAATCGTCGAAAATATTTGTTTCTAGCTTCTGCTGCTGCTTCTGACAGAGTGCCTATAGACAAAAGTGCATAGTCTGTAATAAGTGGGCCCTCAATCAATACTTCGTGTATAGGTGACATTGGATGCCACGAGTACAGTTCAGTGTACAGTACATCTTAAATTTTTCGTGACAGTGGGGAATGTGCCCATCATATATCATTTACATAATAGTATAAAACCTGTCAATCAATGTTTTGTTAATACCTATTTATCTCTGCGGACATCATTTGGTAAAATCGGTCAAATCATCGAAAGATTTTCTAGGCCGACCCACAGTGGTCGGATTGGATTTTATGGGGATTTCGATACATCTTTTGAACCAATCATGGTATTTCTTTAAAAACACACTCTCAGTTCTTTTAGCAGCCTGCCATTTTCTTTTAACTTCAACTTTAAGCCTTGAAAACTTTTGTTCGAACTGTTGCGCTTGTTCGACCGTGAATGTCGATTGATTTAAAATATTTTCATGGACTAATTCCAACGAAATCATTTCCTTTCTCGTATTTAATCATATCATAAATAACTTTTCGGGTCATGAGAATGATACCAGAAGAGCCCATAACAAAGAAAATCTTAGATGAATTAATGTGACGGAAAAAAGTAGGTTTGTTTCATTGTAAATAATCTAGAATTTTTTCGAATAAATAGACGTTTGACACTTTTTGGCACCTAATTTTCAATGAAACACCAAGCTAGTACACTAAACTAATACCATACAAGAAATCAGACTCGGGAAAGATCCGGAAATATAACAAAATCACTCTTTAATACTTTTCGTAATAAAAAAATCAGTACAAAATGAGTCAGCTTACAAAATGTACAGAAATAAAGTTGTGCGATACTTTTGGATGTATGTTACAATTATTTCAATTATAGGTACCTGGCTGAACAATATACATGATTCAAATCACCGCTACTCACTTAACATAACTCACAAATTAAATTGGTACAACTTATAATTTTCTTGTATTTGCTTGGTAACAGTACGTGGGTCTTGGAATGTGCTCAGAAGATGACTGTTCACAGGGTGAGGAATGAAGCTTATCTAAAAAATATAGCTGATTGTGATTCTGTAGAAATTTGCCTCGAGTCAGGTGTATTCGGGTTCATGGAATTTGCTAAAAAAAAAAATTTGACTTTTGATCGGCTTTTTGTATCAAATACCCCTGTGTGATTCGCCTGGACTGATTTCAGGACACCCGAAATGGCCGGACGGGGATTTGAATCCACAGCCTTCCAAATGCCGGGTCCGAGCTTTACCACTCAGCCAATACAATCCTATCGCACAGCGAATTGAGATTCTAAGTAGTGCTTCAGAGAAAAGCGCGAGACTTCGTGGAATATTTACTGGTGGTATCAAGTTGTTAGGTGCCAGACTTTGCTAGAGTGAGAGGACAGTCTGTGCTTGGATATGGTAAAGTCGTACAGTAAGGAATAAGGCGATGGTGAGCTGGCTTCGAGGCAGCAAGATAACAGGGTCGGTTCCATGGTTTCCCCAAATCACTCCAGGCGAATGCCGGGATGATTCCTCCAAAAGGCCATGGCCGAATTCCTTCCCGTTCCTAAACCCCAGTCCACTCCCGGCTCTAATGACCTCGACGTCAATGAGGCGTAAAGCCATAAGTAAAAAACAAACAAACAACATGGTAGTGAGTCGTGTGAGTGGCTGATTAAAACGCAGCATTATACCGTAATGCTTACAGTTATTGGAGATGTGTGGTGTCTATTGTGTTTAGTCCATCTTAAAAGAACACAGCAAATATCAAACTGTTCTTCCTTCGCCGTCGTCCACTTATTAGTTCGTACCTGTTCAGAGAGTAAAAAACAATCTACTTTGAAGATCATTTTACAAAAGATCAAGAAGCGTACATTCTGAAGTCTCATTTGTTTGGCGAGAGATATCGCTGAGAATATCATTCACTGCACCAGGTGAGTTTGTTCCCAGTTCTCATAGAGAAGGCAAGCGTATAACAGAAGGTGGTGTGTGTTAATGAAGTTGGTAAAAACCAGTCAGTTCAATGTGCCGAGGATTTTATTTTCCAACAAGATGGTGTGTCATCCCTCTGGCATTTGTTTGCGGACATTTGAACACAACAAAATAAAATAAATGTGCTGCAATAATGGAATGGTCGCAGTGCCGATAGACCAGAACTGCCCTCAAGAAGCCCTGATTTAACAACCTTCGATTTTTTTTCTATATACTATAATACATAATAGTACTTTTTTTCACTACTTCCGGTTAACATTGGCGAATTGAAAACGAGAATGCCACCATTCAAACTGTGACGCTAGTTATGTCGTTGCAAAGAGTATGGGATGAATATGAATACCGACTAGATCGTTCGAGCTCCTGATGGCGATTACATTTAACGTATATGAATTTATGGTATACACAACTTTAAAATGTTATTTTTGCAATGATTGACACACCAAGCTTTTAACTTTTATCGTTATGCAGGTACAGTCTCTCAAAGTTGGAACATTCTTTAGCAATCGAACCGTATATATATATATATAAATATATATAAAAACTGTAATTAAAATAGCTAACCCACTTCAAATGATTGTTTCTCAACCTGATTCCTCGTAGGGTAGTCATCCTCCCTAGGGGAAGACTTTGCCTCCGTGCTGTTTGACTTCAGCACTGTGCTCCCGATCGACAAGAGTTGACATCCCGCCGCCGGCAAACCGGTCATACTGACTAACGCTTTTGGGCGATTTCCTCATTTTAACGAGAAGAGTAGTTTAAGCTTTGATTTCCACTTCCAAAACACATTCTGCAGACACGGAACATCATACACATTAGCTTGATGATTGTTAAGTTCATAGAGAGATTGCAATAGTCGATACCCCGCTTTATATTGGTCCGTTTAGGTGAGTTATGTGCTAACAGGATATTAATGAATTAATTCAATATCATTACCTACTAATGAACATTTAACATCACACTTACAGTAGGCTCCAAGATTCGAATATTAATTACTAAGAAATAAATTATAATTCTCTACTCGTGTAAGCAAATCAGATTAAAGAGCTTCCCAAAGGCGCCGAGGACGGGAGAAAAAATAATAATAAAGTGTGTTAGCAGGATGTGCACTTGATTATCTTGTCGGATACAGTTCGAAGCAGGGAATGGAGCACTACTATATCTGGATTCCTCAATCTGTTGGCTATTACTATGCAGATTGAGTTCACACGAGTCCGTAAAGCAAACACTTCACTTGCCTCTTTAGATTTACATTTAGATAACACGACTTCCTTTTTTTCTCCTTTCCTTTAACTTCCTACCTTAAACGTTAGTGCTTCGACTAATAATAGACGCAACTAGAACAAGAGAGGATAAAAGGTTTACACGAACAAAAAGAGGAAAAGTCGATTGCCTATTCACTAACGTTTCTCGACCAAATATTGTTTTTTTATTATTATTTATATCTGGCTACCGGGCAGTTCCCTTACAGCCGCACCATTGTACTGATACAGTTGGTTGATATTATTAGCGGTTTGGTGGCTCACTTGGTTAAGGCTACGGTTACACTGCAAGCGAATTCGCCCGAGTAAACAAACCCATGCATACAAAGGCAGGCGGTTACAGTAACGGGTCGCGCGAGTCGCTTGTTGTCGCTAGTGGTTCAAACTGGTTTGTTTTTGTCACGCGAATGGAGCGATTCCTTGTAGGCAGAGGCAAGTGCTGTAGACTCCATACAGTTGCAAAAGGTTTTATTTCATGTGAATCCTTCGTTGACTATTTCAGTTATATTTAAATGTTATTGTGGAGTGAAAAACTAATATGCTTGGTATTTGACAGAAGAATATTGTGGATTTTCAGATGGTGAAATACACTGCCTAAAGTTACACTGCCCAGTTATTTCTTCCTCTATTGTAGGTTTTCTCATTTACACACACACCTATAAAATTTCCCAGGCAACGACGAACCCCCTCAAAAACAGTGTCATTATTTTTTTTAAATAAGGGTTTTATTTTTACAAATGTATTACAGTCACATTTAATTAATTAATGTGATTGATGGGCTTGTTTTTTCAGCATATTGAGTCGACTTTAGGAGCATTTTGCACATGTTCATTCTCAATTCACCATTGTGCGTGTTGCACTTTTGAGACAGCCAGTCAACCACCATAACGTAAAACATGTCGCGAACCCCCTATGATAAACTGGCGAAGCCCTAGGGGTTCGCATATCCCACTTTGAGAAATCCTGCTCTACTGTATTTAATATATATGAGTATGTGTCAAACCATCCTACTATATAAAAAGCTAACGTGTGGTCTGCGTGCGTCGTCTATAGCTGCTTCTCCTTTTGGCTAACGAACGGCCAATCATCAACCATATTGCATTCCTTCATTTTGGATTTTGTTTATTTACTACAGTTAGATGCAGAAAGTCGTGTAAGACGAATGGTGTTCGATGTTTATGTTATATTATTTGTATCAGTTATACGCCAAAATTCATGTAAGGAGAAGGGATTCAATATTTACGCTATTTTATCTGTGTCAGTTATAAGCCCTAGGTCAAACCATAACCTAAGATTTTTTCGGCAGACGGTAAGAAACTGTGAAGTGTATTTAAAACTCGGAGAAACATAATGATGTATTGGTCAAATAAATAACAGTTATCCGTTTTCGAAATTATAGTCTACATTTATTTATGCAAAATCCTAACCAAATACTCTGATAATCTAACCAGAGTAACGTATTCATATAACAAACGATATCATTAAAAATGACTAATTGATTTCTCCTTATAAGCTTTTCCAGAATAAATTCTTACTACCATTATATATGATACCATTAGTTTTTGATACATTTGTTAACTATTAAATGAGATTTAATATAAACTTTTGATTAGATTTAAACCATGATTTAAACAGTGAAGGATATGACTATTGTCTCTGACTTACAGTATAAGCGATATGACACTCGAAATGCAACAACGATATTATTGCCGCAAAATAGCAGTGAGCAGAGATATTAGAAATACGGAGAGCAGGGAAAAAAATTAATGCGAGGCAATTATGTGTCACAAAGTTACAATTAGTACGTTCGTTTAAATTTACATATTGCTTTTTATTTATCTACGACAACCAGAAGCAAAAATTCATGTAATGTATGTATGTGTACGTTATATTACCTGTATCAATAATGAGTACTAGGTTAAAACACGGCCTACAATTATTATTTTTTTGTCCGGAGATAAGAAACGATGAAGTTTGTTAAAAACTCGGAGGAAGTTTACTTCCCGTCATTTAAAGTAAAATAATGTAAATAAATCGGTATTACCGGAGATCGCGATTCTGCCAGGAATTGGTGTGGTAAACTGCAAGAATCCACTAGAAATATTTTCCGTAGTACATTTAACTGTATTATGCCCGTCCAGAATGTATTACAACCTAATTTCTGCTTGAAAATAATGGTAGTCTACAGGCTGTATTACAACGGAATCACTGCTTAAAAACAATATGTCTTGCGATTGACTACAGCATTTGAGAGTAGTAGAAGTTATGATTTTCGAAAGCAATATTAATGGAGGGTTGTGGTTGAGTTGACGAGAAAGCCCACCGACACATTTGATTACAGCGTAATTCACTCTGAAATGAGTTTTACAAACCAATTAAACTGCTTTCATATGCGCCAAGTTTACTCAAGGTATTAATAAATGCGGGTGAACGTAGTTCGTACCTATCGTGCTGAAGTGTGCCTGGACTAGGAATAAAACTGATATTAAATGGATAGCAAAAGTTTCTGGATTCCTAATTTATTTTTCATTTTATTGGTTTTATACATCCGCCCTCATTAATTCAGTAGAAGTTACTACTGTATTGCTGTGTAGAACATTACCAAATCAAGGCCACTAGCATTATCTAATAACAATCCCGTATAATTAACCAACTGCAAAATAATAATAATAATAATAAAATGAACTGCCAGAATATGGCGTTCAAACCGTCATTTTTGACGGGCTAGAAGCTAGTAATATTCATAAAACTCCATAGTTCGGTTCCTTAATTCTTCAAAAATTTGAAAATATTCACTCAAATGATGATTCAAGAATATATCACCAACCAAGAATTGCCTCTGTCTCTTTTCAAATGGAATGAGTTTTTAGCAAAATAAAATTCTTTTCAATATCCATATTCTTAAATTTTCACCAGTTGAGTCTGATCATCTTCTGATAAATTTAACTAGACTACTGAATACAATCGCTTTGAATCGCGTGAAAAGTGAAATAAACCACTTCTTCGGCGACTTAGTTCGCGCGAATACGCTTGCACTGTAACCACTTCTTCGTCGCGTGACTTCGCGCGATGGATCGTTCGCGCGAATTCGGTTGCAGTGTAGCCGTAGCCTAAGGCGCTTGACTGGGGATGAAGATCTCCGGTTCGAATCCCCATCCCGGCTGAAATTTTTACGGCCTTAAAAACTGACCTTCATCTCTGTCAAAGCTTTGTTTTGTCATGTGAAGTACGCCAGGACGGTCCATGATTCAGATTCCAAGTAAAACTGTAGGCCCCCTATACCTGATAGGATTACCAGGTTAGGTCAGGGTATGGTAGGGTAGCCACGACAGAGACGCATGCGCGGCAATTCGAAACTGTCAACAGGAGGCCGAACTACCCTTCGGGATCTCCCAGCCAATAATGCCATACGACCTTTTTTCAGTATCTTTGTACACACAAGTGCTATCTGCTATCATCAGAGATTCAAATATTATGTTTCAATAGCTAAAAATAAGTTCAAACTTGTCGGACGTTCATGCTGGAGGTTTCTTAACTGTTTTTAACTGTCAATCTTTTTCCTGGTTCTTTCACAATGAGAAAAAAATGTGACTGACGCTCTTAGTCTTCTTTTGCACAGGCACGTAAAGAACTTGCTGATAGAATAAACCTGATGAGTTTTTGTTTTTGTTTTTGAGTTTACAGTAGTTAAATTTTAGTCTCGAAGTTGTAAACAGACTGGATATGGCGACTCAATGATATCAGTTTCTTCTTCCTGTGTTATACCTCTACTGGCAACAGTTAAACGTTACTTACTGTGATTACATACTTAATTTTCGTCTTATCACTATTAATATTCATTACATCCATCTGTACCTACTGTTTCCGTAACACTTAAACATTTATTTAAGCGATTTCAGATACTTAAACTTGAGAACACATGGACCATACCGGTCCGGTAAATTACCCGTGCGTATTTTGTGCTGAAGTGCAACAAAAGTCATGAAATAATTGACGAGGAAAGAGAATACACAGATTATTTGTCGTATGCTTAGCAAAATCAGAAAATCTTATTTCCTCTTTCTTTAGCCTTAAATTTAAAAAAGTCGGTTTTCAGACAAACACAATACATAAGTTCATATCGAGATCCATATGGTCTGTCTAACCCACTAACCAACATAAAAACTCAACAAGTTGAAAATTGGCAATGCAACCAAACGTCTGTTACAATATTTGAAGCATTCTAAGAAAAGATTTAGTAACAAAATCCGTTTCCAAAATTGGTTGTAGTAACTGGTACATTCGCGTAATTACGAACCGAACTGATACAGAACTTCAGAGTACACTCTCCAAAAACAAAACTTCCAAAGGAAACCAATCAACAATGTACGAAAAATATATTAAAGGAATAAATCGAAAGACGTATGAGAAACAGGAATACATGTACTATCCAGTACCGGATTAACCACGTAGCAGGAGGTAGCAAATGCTACGGGCCTCGCGCTTATTAGGGGGGCCCCGCACCTAGGCTAGATCGGCGACCTTTTTTTTTTTTTTTGCTCTACAATTTTCCCCCGGACGGCAAAAATCAAGGGCCTCTTCTTCACATTTGCTACGGGCCCCGCGCTGTCTTAATCCGGCCCTGGTACTAGCTATAGTGAAAACTGGAGAAGTAGTAACTATGAACTAATGAATCGAACAGAAAAAATAAATGTTAATTGCCTTTAGGTCTTACAATCTCAACTAATTTTTCAGAAGTCTGTTACAGTCAATAAACCATATTTCTCTAAACAAGAGCTCAAGACCGGACATAAAAAAATGCGGAACGGGCGCCAACAAAGGATTTTGGTCAGCTTGAGCTCGTTAAAAGTGTCTAAGGAACGAAGACATACGCGCAAACTCTCTGGGTGAGTAATCAAAGAATTATTCTGGCTGTGACGCTGGATAATTACTTAGAATTATGTCCATGACAGAGCGGAATGTCTCGCGGTTTCAGCGGCGACTTATCTTACGGCGCTCATCTGTGCCATCATAATTAAGACCAATGAGGGACAATCCCGCCGCCGGCCTTCTCAAAACAACAGGCGTATAACAAGAGGGAGAAACAACTTGCACAAACATAGACAGAGCCTTGCAATGTAACAATCACACCTCTTTCACAAAGTCATGCAACCCTGTTCTGTTCCAGTTTTGGACGAGAGGATCGGAAAATACTTAACAAATATATCATACGAAACTAGCGATAAAACGATACATAGATTTAGGATCTTACTTCTCGTGCTTGAATAATGTTCACTGTACTCTCTTTTTATTTTTTGTTGATAATTGAGTAAATAGAAGCTTGGTATTCCGTGCTATGCATCTGGCATCAGAAGTGAATGCGTTTCGATTACCCCAGAGTCTAAAATTTATAAAAAGCGCTTAACCAGACCTTTTACTCTGGCAAAACTTTTTTGTGTATGTGGAATACGCTCCTTTGTTTCTATTTCACTAATTATGGAATAAAAAGGTCATGGCCGAATTCCTTCCTGTTCCTTGCGGCCCTTCACTCCTCGGTATTAACGAGCCCTTAAGTCCCAGGGAAGAAAATCAAAACCCAAGAGATAGCGAAGTCTAGTTAAACTGATAACGAATCTATCGATTCTCAGTGAAACAATTATGAAACTGGTCACAGCATTATTTATAAAAACAATAGCGACTACTGTAATTAGAAAACTACATTTGCCAACAAAAATTTGAAGCACACAGAAATCATGGTCGGATATCAACGTAACTTCATATACATACACAACATAGGCGGGTATATAAATAATTATAGTTTCATAGGAACGAAGTCTTTCTCGGCGTTGAGAATGGATGTAGTCTTCTCGGGAGACTAGCCGAGTAAGTAAGATGTTTCCACACGATATTTCGGCGATCTCTGACTCCGTCGCCATCTTATGGTGAAGACTTCACCAGAAGATGGCGACGGAGTCAGAGATCGCCGAAATATCGTGTGGTAACATCTTACTTACTCGGCTAGTCTCCCGAGAAGACTACATCCATCCAATTATAGTTTCAATTCTCTGTGACAAGTAGAATGGCCTCCACACTGCATTACTGTTGTTAGTGTTTAGTGTTGTTACAAGACTTGGTAAATGAGGGGCATGAACGGCGTCGGATGTTGAGTGATCACTGTGAAGAACAAGGAGATGCCGCGTACTCATGTCAGACAGCATTATCAGCACCTGGCAGTGTTCAAAAACGGGCCTCATTGTAGATTTCCATTTGTGCGGCATTCGGATGTGGCAGTGGCCCGATGTTGGATTGTATGGGAACGTGGGGGCAGGCATACGCGTCGTCAATGTTCCA
>CM061914.1:149544012-149572034 GCA_031002005.1 Vandiemenella viatica | reverse complement strand
TATGATGCATTTAATTACACAAAATTTAGCAACAGCTGCCAGTACATTACAAAAATGAAAACAGTTATTTCAAATAATTAAAATTTTTACATTGTTAATGGCACTTATTAACTCTGGGATTCTTTATTAATTTTTATTTCTTTTTTAATTGTGATGGAGTGCACACTATGGTGGCAATTTCCATCATTCATCATTTCCCTTGGTAACTTATTCCAATACCTGACCCCCTTACCTATGCAATAAAATCCTCCCACACGCTTGTGCCTGAAATCAAGTACTAGCGCATGGTCATCTTTTCCGTTCCTGCATTACTCCTAATATCTTTCCATGCCTCATCATCAAAATATGCCTTGTACTCCTTATTCACCTTCCTCCTGTCTTCCAATGAATCCCATTTCAGCTCTTTTATCATATAAATTACTGATTGTGTTCTGCAGTAATTTCCAGAAACAAATCTAGCAGCCCTTCTTTGTACCTCCTCCATTATTTGATACCCAAAATGTGGGTCGCATACTACACAACCACATTCAAGCAATGGTCTGACCAAAGTTTTGTAACCCAAGCTAATGCCTCAATTATTAAAGAAGGGATTCTTATAAAAAATATAATAATAATAAATAATTAAAATGTAGAAAATATGGAATATAAATTTTAATCAGATTATATCTGAAAATATCATGATGTAAATGCAAAATAATTATCATTGTAGTCCATGTTATGAGTTACATGAAAATTTAAAAAGTATATATAATCTATGAATATAAAAAAGGGGTAAATGGATGACTGGGGGAATGGCCACCGGAGTGTTAGCTCCATCACAATTTTAATAATAATAAAAACCATGTTGGATGGCAAAGTATATAGGAAAGGAATGAACTTCATAGAATACTGAAAACAGGTGAAGAAAAAATTATTCCTAAGGACTACTGGTATGGAACGAGATTTTAATTTAATTCACTAGTTGAAATTTCCCTATTCACTTACTTTAAAATGTCATGAATTTTTATTTTAAATTGTTCCCCTACTCAACTATTTTTCCTTGTATGAATTAAATTGTTCAATATTTCCCTTACTAAATTATTGCAGTCCCCGAGTCAATGCCTACAAAAGAAAATTTCTTCTTTATGGCTGAAATCAAGTGTTTTTACATTCGACGTACTTTCCTTAATGCTTCTACTAATATCCATACAACATTAAGCACCAATACCTTAATCATTATACAGTCCCAGCATTATTTTCATTTACGTCCAGTATTCCAATGACTCACATCCCATCTCCTTTATACTATTATTTTATGATTTTTATTTTAAATTTCCGAGGTACCATTTTACCTTGGCAATTCACTTCAGTCACTGGTATTTCCACCCACAAAAGAAAACTCTTCCACTCCTTTCCACCTGAAAACAAGTGGCAGTTTGTGATCATAATCATCTCTTCCCTTTCAAATTCAACTTCTATAATTTTAACAAATATCTATCCAAACCTTATCATCAATTAATGACACATTCAGAGCACTTGCTTCGCCAATTTTCCATCTTCTAATAAGTACCAGCAGGGTTCTTTTACTGATTGTGTTCCATAATAATTTTTAGGTTTGATAGGACAGGCATTATGATTAAATCCAAGTACAAGTTAGGTACAAAACATTCATAATTTTATTTGATTATATACATTAATATACAAAACTGTTTCTCAGTTGATTATGATGGTTTTAATCATCTTTCTTTCCTTTCTTCTTTCTGGTTATTGATTGTTTCTCAGACCTGTTACAAATCACTTTGCCTACAGTTTTGAACAAAAAGCCAAAGAATTGACAATGTCACTGCTAACACAACCAAAAGAATGCTATAACATCCAGCAGCAGATACTGATACCAGGTGAGGTCTAGAGCTGCTGATCGCATGTGCCGTGCTCCTTTGTGTCTCACCACATACTCTGTCCAGAAAATTGCCTCATCCAGAGGTGACATGGGTCGATCCTTTATGATTTGAGACAATTGTTTGACTTTTTCTCGATACCTGCACAATTGGCAATATTACATTAATTACATATTACAAAAATATGATACAATGTCATTCAAAATTAACTTAAAATATGTTATTCTGTAAAAGATGTGATTAATTCAGAAAAAGAAGTAATTAAAATTAGTATCTTGTGTAAATATAAATCTGTTGTTATTTAAAGGTGTGAAATTTTGTTGCTGTAGGATAAATAGTAGTTAATTTATAATTTTACAATTATTTTTAACATAGCCTCTTTTAAGAGTTATCACTTATCCATAATTCAAGTGATGTTCCCAGGTCTGTCATTCTGTTTCATAAGTGGTTTGCTGTGAGGTCTGCTACATGCCTTTCTACAGCTGCAATTGCCTCTTGATTTTGGAATTAAAAACTATTGGCTTTTTTTGAAAAACCAAATTTATTCAGAGGACTAGAAATTCCAACAAAGTTTGCATCTCTTAATTTCCCTCTGGCTATAATTTTTGTGAATATGTGCACTGGCTTTATATATTAAAAAAATACTGTTTCAACAAATGGTGGCTTGCCTCATGGTATTTTCTTTCATGTTGCTTAAAAAGATTGGTATAATAACCATTGACTATTGTTTTGCCAGTTACATTCTTGATTAAGTGCTGCAAACATTATTAAGAAATTCACATGCAAACATTTTTTCGATCCTCTAGAGATGTTATCATTCAAGAAAAAAATTACATATATATTGTGTCAAAATACCTGCGGCCTCAGAATTTTCATGTCCTTTAATATGTCAGCATTTCAATACCTACGTATTAGACCTATAACTTCTTTATAATTCAAACTGGAACATACTGTTATTGATTTTCTAAAAAGCCTCAGAACTTCTATTTACTATTAGAATATTTTCATTAGTAGTTGATCTTAACATTAGGAAATTAGTATACATAATTTTTTGTTATTGATTTATGCCATATGGGATAATAAAGGCAAAATCTCAGCATGAACTTTGACAACTCTCTTTTAGAAGGAACTCATTGTACAATATTAAGTTTTATCAGTCTTAAGGAAAACACGCAGAGGGCTGTATTAAAGAAACTATTTGACATGCATTTTGTGTTCATGACTAATGTAATAACACACAGAAACTTTGTTGTTGACTGTATTTTCTTCTGCCTTCGAGGTGTTTAATTATTCACAGTAATTAATTAAAATGATATGGAGATGATGTAAGCTTTTCATTACAAACAGGATGCTAATTATAACTTTTTAAATAATCATTCTGTGTGATGGTCCCCAGAAACACCCACCCTCCATAATGTTCTGCTGTTGACAAAGGGCCAAGATCCGAAATATACATTATTATTCATGTTCTTGTGTGTTCATGCTGTGCAACCATAATTTTGCTATCCTATTTTCTAATTTTTAAATAATCAATTGCAAATCAATTTTGAAAATATACTTTTTTATCCTTTGCTAATTATTCAGGTATATGTCTCCATATACCTGTTAAAACCTTGATTCTCTTACAGATCCTCCCTTCCATTGTTCCATTTCTTGCAAAACTAAAGCACTCAATAGGTTTTAAAGTAACCATCCTTTATTCTGTGTATTTTATAAAATCTTTGATTCATCTACAATTTTAAGAACATGCTTTAACACAATTACAGCCTCAATCTAAGATGCTTGTATTTTTCTTTGTTCAGCATACCTATCTATGTACATATTCACTTCTGTTAAGTGTTATGCTACTGAATAAAGTGTGTTTATGTTACAAAACTCTCATTTAATCATTTAAGGCTTGCAATTACAAATTTTCTTTCTTAATCATATGGAACAACTTAAATAATATGTTAAAAAAAAAAAAAAAAAAAAAAAACAAGTCAAAGCACAATTTATGTAACACATAATACAATAAATGTTTAAGGCATTGTGGAAGTGCAAAATCTATGAAGACCACCAGTGAGAGGTAAATAATCATTAGATAAAAATAATAAAATATAAAAACATTATTATGAGGTAATCCCATGTGTTTTTTTATAACCTTTACTCAATTGCGTATCATTATTGTTATACACATGCAGTATCATTGTAAGAGCATTTCATGCATTCTCAACACTGAGAAAGACTTCGTTCTTAAATAAATGTGCTTTTTGACTAGGCAGTAATTTGTGGATATAGGGCATTAGTTGTGGAAAATGCAATTGGCTTGTGTACACTAAGAATAAATCAGTTGCATAGCAGTTTTTAATGATTAATCATGCTAAGGAGATAACAAAAACCAAAAATTATTTATTGTAAAAGATAAAGATTATTATTTTTTTTAGAAAATAAATTCGACAAAATCTGGCAGTCAGTCTGGTGATAGCGAATGCCAATGAGAAAGCATTATGTCATGCCACATGAAATGTCAAAGTTGTTGTTAAAATTTTCGTGGAACAGAACAGGTTATTTGGTAAATTATTCGTCTGTAGCAACTTTTGTCATGTTAATACAGTCGTTCTCAGTTACATGCTGAAAGACAAATGTAATTACCTATGTAACCTGGATTTAGCAAAGCAAACAGTAACAATTTGCCCAAAATTGACGCCGTAACTCTTGGCAGATGTTTCACGTCAAACATCGACTTTTGCTCATCGGAATTCCGCAATGTTTAAACGTCAATGTAAGAACACACAAGTATCAAATATACATTATAAGCTTAAACAGCATTATTTCAGTTTCATAAACGATAACCCATTTCTTAGACATACGTTTTATAAATTAATTGATACTGGTTTTGAAGTTACATTTGTGAAGTATAAGCAAGTGCTAAATTACGTCTGAGGTATGTTTCTTTTGTTTTCATATACACCTTTTCTAGAAAAGGTGTATATTATTTCAGTAAATAACAAAAAATTTCTATCAGCTTAAATCCTTGAAGCTAAATATTAAACTGTTACAACTCTCATCCTGTCCATTGTACTAGCTAAGGCTTTGGGCCTTAGCACATTCATACTATCCTACATACGCAATGTTAACTCTACATCTACCATGTACAGACTCTGTATTAATGATCACTAGCGAGTGGATTCTTTCTGATAAATGGAAAAATCCCGGCTCACATGCACCACAGCAACAATAAAATAACTAATACTTCACTGCTAATACTGAAGGCAACAATCTTTAAAACCAAAAAAAGTTAACTTAAATTTAACAACAAAATTAAAATAATACCAATCAGAGTTAACATGGGCTGGGAGGTGGGCTGATAGTATGTGGCAGGCATGTCTCAAAAGTTATAATTACCAGTGCTAATTTATGGTAATGCTCGTATGTTTCCTTCACATAGTAACCGTAATTCTTCTGCCAATATTCATCCAGGCTTCGCTACTCATGTATGCCTTGTAAACAATTTGCAAAATTTTCACCTGTCCCCCAACAAGTCCTAATTCACCTTCCAGCAAGTCAAGACCTACCATATGATTCATACAGTAGGTCTGGATGTACACTCTTTCCATATTTCTTGCCTTTATCATGAGTAAGGTTAGTCACCAAAATATTGTAAAGTGTGTTCATGATGTTTTCATGTGTGTGTGTGTGTGTGTGTGTGTGTATTTGTCCTTGCCCTCCTGCCTTCATCTGTCATAACTAACAGGTTATTTTCCCTGTTCTTCCTTTGAAAAAATCTTAGGAACTGTAAGGAACGAAACTGTTCATGGGGTTATAATAAACAGTTTATCACCTTAACTCCAACTGTGTTACTCATGTGCCTCTGGATATTTGATTGTTCTAAATTCTTATGGCCACCACCTAACTTGATTAAACCACAAATTAGGAAAGCTAAGGTTCACATTGTAATAAAAGTAGGTCAATGCTGCTAAGTTAAAGTTCAAAGTTGTTTTCTTCAATTTATTATTAATTTCCAAAGTAAATGCTATCTTGGGCTGAAGCAACAAGGAAACCTAGCCCTTTCAGACATGTTTAAAAAAATCTCTACTTTTACCCATCCTGGTCAAAATACGGTATATTGTAACAGTACAAGTGACTGATATTGTTGCGAGGGCAACAGTTGGCACTCCTGCTGTGAGCTGGGCGAAGCCAGTCATGTGGAGTATCTGAGTATGGTCGTTCACAGGATGACAGTGATATCTGGGACAGTGAACTATAAACAGATGTGTTGAAAGTAAAAGTGCTTCACACTTAAAGAACATAGCAATCTTCAAATACTTGAAACTAATTTTATTGATTGATGGCCATCTAGGAGAGAATGTTTAATTAATACTAATAAATCACATTGTGACAAACAGTGAATGTCATCAAGGTGTGATAGGATAACATTTATTCTCCTCTCTCTATACTGATATATCTCTGATATTCCCAGTCTGGCAACCGTCCTTACATAAAATAATCTAATAAAGTTGTTGTGTAAAGTTCCTTTGCGGCTGGGACTGTAACGATTTTGAGACTGTTTAATTACCATATTTCTTAACGAGCCTTACTGGAAAATGTTTCTAAAAAATTATAGTGTATTCTGAATATGGTTTACCCCCTTGAATTTACATGTATTACTAAAATGATTAATTTTTCCTTGTGCCATGTGTCTGAAGATACTATATAATGTTAGAAAAACAACCTTTAAAATTCACTGAGCTTTTCCAAACTTGTGTATATTATGTAAGCAAAAATTACGTTTCTTTCTTGCTATAAGTTGACTTTCTTTATCTTTCCAAAATACAACTTCTCGAATTTACGGTATGTAATTACGTGTTAAATTTTCCATACCAGCTTTTAGCTTTTAAAGAACTCAAACTTTTTTTAGTAAGATTTCCTCGCAACAAGGTTATCATCATTAGACTGTATATTATCCTGAATATCACCCAAAGTGAAGAAAACATTAACTTTAGTGAAATTATACTGAAACCAAATATTGCATATGCAGTTCTTATGTTCAGTCTTTCTACAGCTGTTTAGGTAGATTTAGAACCTGAATTTACTGTTTAAAGTTGACTTATTGCCTTAATTAACTGTTTAGTTTGATTTATTTCCTGAATTAATTACACAAATGACTCTAAAACTGAGGTATCATGTTGTACAACTGAGCCCGCTATTCTGTAAACTAATTTTGTCATGCAATTTATGAAATTCTAGGATAGCTTAAAGAACTTGCAAATGTTACATATCTTATTCCTTGTTATTGTTATTTAAACATCACGTACATAACATGTATTGTTCATAATTTTTTGATAAAGTTTTATTTTCTTGTCTTTCTTACTGGGTTAGAGAAGGAAGTGCAGACAAACTGAGGAACATGAGTCAATAATCATTGCAATAAACAGTGTGTTTTTAAATATATTTATTTCATACCTTGGATTGTCTAAGATTTCAGAAACTGCCCATGATAATGATTCAGCAGAAACATTTCCAAACTCCAACTTTATACCATATCCCATTTGCTGTGCTTTGTTCATGTTCAGTATTTGGTCAGCAAAAATAGGAATGCCCAGTAAAGGCACTTCCCGGTACACGGCTTCAGTTGTGCTCAGCACACCTCCATGTGTTATGAAAAGTACTATATTTTTATGTGCTGTAAAAACCAGAGAATTTGATATCTTAATTCTGATAACAATGGAGTATAGAAAAAAAATAATTTTTTAACCAAGAGATGCTTTGAAGGGTTTTATTTTCAATGGGCAATGGAATTCTATTGCTGACGCTCAGAAATCTGTCTGTTATAGGCTCCTATCACTTAAACGGATTAAGTTGAAGGCTCAAAATTTTGCAAAATTAAGTTTTATTCTGAAATAAAGAGAATAAAAATAGTATTAAATGCCAGAGTGTGAGGTATAGGTATTAAAAGCTTGTCAAGTAGAGGACTGTAGTAATTTTTTGCTACAAAATAAAGGTGTGAGTACCTATCAAAGTTGTATGTAAGGACAAAGGCCGATACCGGGGTTGAGTATCGCCTAAGTGCCTTAACTTAAACTCTTGATAGCACCTCACTGTTCGATGAAAACTTACTGAGTCTATTAATTTGCTTTGACCATGTTGCCTGGATATTCAACTAGAACGCTACAGGTCGCCACAATATTTGATGACCTCAAACATTGAAAAGGTTATTCAACAGCTACGGAAATAAAATAGTTCACTTTCCCAAAATTCTTCAAGTTTATTTAAATGAAAAGTTCAAAACAGCATTCTTACAGTTGATTAGGCAAATCGAACAATTGTTCCAAAAGTTTGCAGATTGTGGAGAGAAGATGAGAACGACCGACACCCCTGATGAAGATTACAAGTTCATGTTAAGAAAAACAAGTGCCGCGCCCAAACCAAAGTTCCATGATGGCCGACCCGGTGGTACCAACCCAAAACTTGAGCTACCAACCTCACCAGCGCACACGCACCTAGCACATCATGCTAGCACAGCTTCCAGATCCGAAAAGATGTCGCTTCAACATGGCGTCATGTTTTATACCCTCGCTGACGTCAGAGCCAAAACGCAGCTTTCTGCTAACCCCTAGGAAATTTAGGCCGGAAATATCTCAGTAACTAAACAATTATACGAAACTTTAAGTGTGACAGTGTTTATACTTTCTTAATTGTGAAATAATGGATATTTAGTGATTAACTTTAAGTGTCTGGTTTTAAAAGTCTGAGCGTAAGAGTGAACTATTTTCCTACCTTGGGGAATTACTATTGTTCGAGAAGCTTCTTTATTTCGTCGTTTTCATAGAACTACAATTTACACAAATAATATTATTATCACCGTATTCTACCAAAAATCCTGAGTTTATTGGTGTAACTTTTATTAAGATTGGTGCAGGGAAAGTTTAATTACAAAGTGTGTAAGATTTACTAAAAAATGTTTTTTCAGATTTAATTTAATAACTTTGTTTCTATTACTTTTACCCGAAATATAAAATTACCAAGAGATTCTCTGAATTAAATTACGCATTCTGAAAGTTGTCTCGTCTCTGTATCTGCTCGTAAACAGCTGTAAATAATTTCTAAGTTGACCACATGGTTGCAATGAAAACTAAATTTTAAGATCTCTATAGAAACAGTTCTATTGCCTGGAATTACTTGAAATTATTATATGTGATATTAGATTTTTAGGTCTTCCCGGAAATCTACTTTTTATTTCGAAAGTTCTCTAGGATTTTGAGATAAAAAATGTTAAAAGTGAAGTGCATCTAACGAAGTATTAAAAATTGTTTTAAGTTATTTAAACGCTCAGAAACTACGAAATTTTAGTGAATTTATATTTTAATTGTATTATTACTTCCCTAAAATTACTTTACTCTGTTCGAAAGTGTGTGAAAACAGTGAAATGCCAAATATTAGGAATCTCTTGTGAGTTGAACTGGATTATTTTAGATTATCATATTTAAGGTTAGTAAAAGGTGTTAATATTATTACAGAAAATTAATTTAGTTGGTTTATTAAATATTGAGTTACTTTCTTGCTCGTAAATCGGTTTAAAATGATAAAATACTTCCAAAGTAGAAGCTCATAATTCCAAAGTTGTACTATTAATGATTATTCAATTTTCGGCCGGTTTAAAGTTTATCTACCATTATCCAAAGCTTATATCCGGCATTTAGCAACTACTGAAAGTCTTTACTGCACTCAAATTGGTTTAGAAACTGTGATGTAAACTTATGGCAAAACTTATTATCTGAAATTGACTTTGAGTGATTTAATCTATTTCCTCCCAAACTAATGTTTTCTTTCTGTTATAGAATGTTTACTTTCAGGCTTTTATTTACTTTTAAATACTTTTACAGTTCCTAAAAGGGTTTATTTAGTTTGTTTGGTTACAGTATCTTCATGCTATATAAAGCTTTACTCTCATAACCTGTACACGAAATGAAAACTATCTTTTACTAAAGAGTGAGCTTTCCTCCTAATACCTAAAGGTGGGATGCTAGAATTTGCTAAAATTCTAAGATGCTTACATTGTATGTATTGGATCATTTTTACTAACAGGTCTATCACAAAAATAATATTACCCAGTAACTTAGCATTTTACCCTACACTTAAACAACAAACACTGAAAACAGTTACATGTAAAATACTTTATAAGTTGGGAGGAAAATAAGCAAACTTTAATGCTGTTTTATTGAATGTGCTCTAAATTCAGACAGAGTTGTGTCCTACTATATGTATTGAAAATTTTAATGGAATTGAGTTATTACACTAGTAGTTCCAATGGCAACATGACATTCATTCGGAAAAGAGCAGAGGAAGGTAAGGAAACAAGAAACTGAACAACACACATTTTTACCATGTGTTGTATTAAGTGCAGGGGCGTAGCTACTATGGGGCTAGGCGGTGCAGTGCACCGGGGCCCCTACGCTAAAGGGGGCCCCG
The DNA here is from genome assembly GCA_031002005.1 of Vandiemenella viatica. Lineage (NCBI taxonomy): Eukaryota > Metazoa > Arthropoda > Insecta > Orthoptera > Morabidae > Vandiemenella > Vandiemenella viatica. The sequence continues at coordinate 149,561,709 of CM061914.1, read as the reverse complement.
AAGCATACCTCAGGAGGCCCCCAAGTGCACCTCTGGCGGGCCCCAAGTGCAATTCAGAGGGCCCATGGGCCTTCAGGGCAAACTAGCGACATTTTTTTTAGCTCTACCATCGTCTAAGGGGGCCCTTGAGACAGAGGGAGCTCCCCACTGCTCAGGGGGGCCCCAAGCACATCTCAGGGGCCCCAGCCTCAGCTCAGGGGTCCCCTACCAGCAACACAAAGAAAAAAAAGGTCACCCATCTGACCTGAGGGCCCAAAATTTTTTTTGCGCCGGGGCCCTTGTTGACCTAGCTATGTCACTGATTAAGTGGGTGTAAAATCACCCAATTGTTAGGCAAAGCAGGTGTGGAGACTTTCATCTGTCCACATATGAAGGTAAGAGATCTACTTGGCAGTGCAAAGGATGCTCTGTGTCTCAGACAACTTGTCGTCATTAATTACTTCCCTTGAGAGAGTGGGCACCAGTATGTTATGCAGGTGATAAGCTCAATTTTTCATATCTGTATGAAGCATGTGAAATGCATGTGCTCAGGACAAGTGATGAATCAGCAATTGCCAGTGGCAGATCCAGGAGTTGGTTTGGGGGGGGGGGGGCTTGACTCGGGAGAGGAAGGGGTGCCGACAGAAATCTCATTATTCCAGATTGCCGCCCTCATACAAACAGTAGAGAGAGAGAGAGAGAGCGAGAGAAAGTCTCCAAAATCCATGTCTTCAGGGGTGACCTTGGTGCTTTTGGGGGTGGGGGGCTGAAGCCCCCTAGCCCCCCCCCCCCCCCCTGGATCCACCACTGGCAATTATTATATACAGCATAGAGGAGAGACAACATTTTGATGCAAACAGGACATTAAGTCCGGGCCAGACAACAGGATGCCAATAAAGTATAATTAAGGTTGCCATAGAGATTCATCTCATATAATGCAATGTTCATAGAGAAATGGGGTACCAACTTAGCACATCATGGAATCCATTTATTAGTCAGTTAAAAGCAAGGAGACAGAGCGTTCAGGGTTCACTGAGAACATCCAACCAGAAGCAGATACCCTCAATCTTGTGTGACCTAACACACCCACTGTTCAACTTCCCCCTCCTTGTCCCTAACCCTGTCACCTATGTACAGACAATGCCTGATCTAAAGGGCGGTGGCAGTATCATGTTTGAAGGGTGGTAAAATAATGTTTGAAGGGTTGGAAATCTCACAGTTTTTGCCACGGCTCAGAAAATGCCTAGATACACCACTGTGTACTGATAGGTAAGTAACACAGCTGCAATAAGCATGAGTAATATGAGAGCAGCCACATGATCGTTTGATACAGTTTATACACGGGGAAGAGCACCACTCTTTCAAATGTTCACTGTTACACTCACCACAAATCTGTTCTCACATGGGGTAAAAGCAAAAATATCTAATCAATGACAGCACAGTAACTGTTAGAATTAACTGTAGAGGAATCGGTCAAATATTATCAGCCTACATGACACTAATAATGATAAATCTGGCAGTTATTAGGAATAATAATCAGTAATTCTTCATCACGTTCTACAAAATTAGGAAAGAATTTAAGCTGAAATCTGTGGGGGCCAAAAGGTGGATACAGGGAAGAAGAAAAATGGATATGTAGGTAATTGCAACCAGACTGTGTGCTTGATCACATATTAAATTAAATCACACAATAAAAGTTATGGTGAATAAGCTATTAATAACAATAGATTCAGGCTCATTAATATATACAAAAAATACCATTTTTTATATAAAGGGATATTTCAGTCATAAAGTTACTGACACTTTTATCTGGAGGCAAGAAATAAGGAGCCTAAACTATTTGATTATATCTTAACTAAGCAACTGTAAAAGTAGACAGTTATATGAGTAAAAAAGTAATACAAAGAACCATAGTTCTACATATGACATTGCATCAATAATGCAAAAATTGTCAAGTTCAGAAACTAACCACAAATGTCAGAAATAAGCCTACCTTTCAGAGAGATCATATGCATTTATAAATGAACACAGTTTTTCTCAGCATTGTTTATTTATAAATGTTTCTTGGGAAACAAACTGAGTAATATCATTATTTATACACAATATTTTGCCAAAATATTGTGCATAAACATATTCATTTAGTTTACTCAGTACTTAAAAAATGAATTATAGTGAAGTAATATTACTTCTTTAGCTGAGCTTCTTACCGAGTATGTCTGATTGTGGAAACCACTTTCCCACCTTTACATTAGCGGGCTTTCCTGGCAAACTTTCATCTTCCCATTTCCACAGAACTTTGTATTTGAGTTTTGAAAATGCAGCAATGAAGGCATCTCTTTTTTCGATGGGCATTTCAGCACTCTTCAGATTTGATCCTAAGCTGAAGTAAATTACACCTTTTTCTGACTCGTCAAGAAATTTCTGCAAATCCTAAAAGAGAAAAATATTTCTTTCCATAAATTCAGTGAATTCAGCTAAATTATAGAATTCTAACAGTACCAAAACTTTTATGTATGATTTTTTCCTGATATGTAGTTAACTTTTGAAAGTGCAACATAATTTTTTTAAAAAAATAGAGCTAAATAAATTAAACACTCTATGGGAAAGATTCTACAGTAAAAAAAAAGAATAGATAAGTAATTAGAACAATTAGGTTAATTGATTAACTTTGCAGTCAACGTATTGGAAAGAAAAAAGGTAGTTCAGTGTCTTAAATTTCTGTTGATATTAGTTTCATTTTTCCCCTCATGACACAACTAATTTTAAATTTAAATTAACACAATGAAATTAAAATAAACAAAACATAAAAAATAATTTGGAAGAAATTTTGATCAGTAAAGGAAAATGAATCCTGATGTGAGTATTGTTCGAGATTATCCATATTATGGTCCTCATATAAATTGTAATGATTGTAAAAGCATGTTTTTCAGATGAAAGTTTAATTTTTATTTCTAAACTTCTATTATATCATCCAAGCAGAAGCTGACACATTTGGTGCACTCTTTACTCCTTACCATTTTATATTATGGAAATTAGCATTTAATAACCAACTTACAAATTGCATTAAGTGAAAGTTGAATGACTACTCTAATAGCTCTAACAACTGAATAAGGAAAAACATAATAGAGAGGCACATCTGAAAAATCCTGCTATAGAATGTTTTTTTTGTTTTGAAAAATTAGTTAAATTATTATGGGGGAAATAAAGAAAACTATTGACATAGAAGAAACTTAATGTAATAACATAACAGCCATTTTAATGGAGGTAGTTAGAGAAAGTTTAGAACTTAGTCTTAGTAAATTAGATGATGACACGACATTAATTACAGAGGTAATTTTAAAAGCTAGGTATTAATCATAAAACTTTAAAAGATGAAATAAATTATAAGCAGAACATGAACAATTTTATAATATTATTAGGGACATATATCATAAAACTAGCTACCAAAATTTTTAAAACTAATTAAAGAAAGTATAGAAAAACAAATATCAAGGTAGCCAATAATGGTTCCCGCAACAGCTACTTTCATTATATTTGTATTCAGAAAACACTGTAACTTCAAGATGTTTAATATAGTCTAAAAGCAAACACTCATTGTGAGAAGATGGCACTAACATGGAGCTAACTAAATCTACTGGGAGTAAATTTAATAAAAGGATTCTAGCATTATTTTAATAAACCTTAGGTGAAGTGTTCTCTAGTTGCATTTGTGAAGTGCTTGCACTAAACTGAAAAATATTTCATCATCATTTTAAGCTTTACTGGCAATATTTGTTTAAAACTTTGAATTATAAAGTAAATATTTAGGATTATTGCTAGTGAGATGAAATATTAATATTTTCACAAATAAACAGTGCTTCAAAAATCACCTAATGTTATTGAGTTATTCTCATTTATTTTTCTTAAGTTAGCTGAAGGCTTGATAGAATAAAGACAGTGGACTATGGTTAAACATTATGGTATATCCATTTTAACATCTTAAATTCCTGTGTAACAAAATAAACAAATATTTTAGATTTCAATTGTATAAAATTGCTAAAAAATACTGCAGACTTTCTTATTCAATTATTTCTAAAATTATTAAAAAAGCAACTTGTTAGTAAAACTAGGAGGGTGAAGAGGGTGACGGGAGTGTACAAGTTGTATATTAGTGATGAGGCATGAAAATATATTGGTGTAAGAATTAAAAGTAATGCATGGAAGGGAAAAGATGGCCATGACCACAAGCTGGCACTCGATTTCAGGCACAAGGATGAAGGAAGATTCTCTTTTTGGGTAAGGATATCAGGGATTGGAATAATTTACCAAGATAAATGATGAATAATTTACTAAAAATGCAGAGGGCAAATGTAGGGTGCAGGAAAGGGAGAAGATGAGTTCGTAGGGAAATGCCACCGGGGTGTATGCTCCATTGCAATTTAATTAATTAAATTAAAAATATCAAAATTAAGACATTTTATTTACTTATTAATTGCAGTAAGTTGATTGAGGAGTAAAGCTTTAATCAAATATTATAAAAATGTTAAGCACATAGTATATATTTTATTAGACTTCTCTATCAACTAATTTGAGATTGCAGAGCACTTTTTTAAATGCTAAAGGTTCATTTTAAAGGTACTAAAGTATTTGCAAAAAATCATGCCTGGAAAGTTATGTCATGGCATTTGAAACATGCAGATTTTACCCTTTTTCAGTTTATAATTTATATTCTGACAAAGAAGTGCTGAATGATATACAGTTAAAAATAATCATGTTAGTTAGTAAATTATCTCTAAAAATATGACATATTAATAAATCAACACTCAAATTTTACAAGTCAGCATTGCTGATTCAAGTATCACTCATAACTCTTTTTTTAAACTTTAGAAAATGTGAAAGCCTTTGTAAAGTGGATTCAGTCTCATGCAAGAATTAATTACTATGAGCTCACCTGAGGAAGTTTCTTTGGTGGCTTCACATGCAGTCCTCCCACTTCAATCATATTTGGGACTAATGGCCTAGGATAGCCAATGCTTACATGGGAATTTACAAGAACCAAAGCAGCTTGCGTCTCAATTTCTGATATACTGGGAATAGTAGAGTCATTTAAATAGTGCCGCATTACATGATCTTGTTTTGGAAGAGTGTATATTTGTCGGATAAGCCTAGAGAATGTACCAAAACATGTATTACTGAGCCTTTCTGAAAAGGTCATATGATCCGAATAACCCAATATTGGTTCAGGGACATATGCAAAAGGATATGGGTTTCCTACCATATCTGCAATCCAAGAAGTTCCTGAAAAGGGAACCAATCCAATAACAGGAGCCTTAAATTTGTAAGAAAATGCTAAAAAGCATTCACTCATAAAGGGTTCAAATATTACAGCATCAAATTTCTTCTGAGAATGATACAGCTTTTGGATGCTTTCAGACTGTAGATGTAGTTCACATACTTTTGACCCAGCATCAAGGAAGCTGAAGACCATAGTGGGGAGATTCTTCAGTGACCAGTTGAAATTGTCTGAACTATCTGTAAAGAATAAAAAGTTTCTGAACTATCACTGACAGATTTTAGAATACAAATATCTTACAGGTTGTGGTGAACGTAGTACTTCTCAGCTACCAAAAATTTTTCTGTTGTGGAATTCAGCTTAAAGTAAGTATGATTAAAGAATTATTGATATTAAATTGATACAGGTAGATAATTGTACAGGAGAAATATAGAATTAATAAACTACATTAGTGTGAGTTATTATTATTATTAGTTATGAGAAAGATGTGAAGAATTATATTAAAATCAAAATAAATATGGAAGCAAACAGCTATATGAGAGTTAATTTAATTGCACCCTACTCACCTACTTTCACATTTCATGAATTTTTATTTTAAATTGTTTCACTGTTCCAGGTAAATTTATTCTACACTCTTACAAAAGAAAATTGTCCCACTTGATATCAAGCACTAACCTGTGAATACGGTAATCTCTTTCTTTCCACACATTACTCCTAGTTTTTCTAACAATCAAATACAGGTGTTGGAGTGGGTGCAAAGTGAGGCTGCTAGATTAGTCTCTGGAAATTACTGCAGAATGCAATCAGTAAAAGAGCTGGAATGGGATTCATTGGAAGACAAGACGAGAGTGACAGGAGTGATAAGGCATGGAAATATATTGTTGGAATAATTAAGAGTGGTGCATGAAAGGGAAAATATGACCATAACCACAAGCTAGCACTTGATTTCAGGTATTAGGGTATGGATTTTTTTCTTTTTGTGCGTAATGGATCAGTGATAGAATAAATTACCCAGGGAAGTGATTAATTTACCACAAACACAGCAAGAGAATTTAAAATTTAAATTTAGAGAGGGCGAAAGAAGGATAAAAGGTATGTGTTGGTAAATTGCCACTGAAGCATGTGATCCATTGAAATAATATTGAATCCAGGCCACATTACCAATGTACTCCCAGCACACGCTTCAAACACTTCCTGTCTTCTAGTGAACAACAGTCCAGCTCCTACTTCGTATTAGTTACCAACTGAATTATGTGGTATTTTCCACAAACCTTACCCTCTTTTACAAACCCTCCAACTCCTGTATTTGATATCCATTATGCTGGTGCCATGCTTTCCAACCATTGTCTGTCTAAGATTTGGTATGGCAATTCCAATCCTTCACTTCTCAGTTACATACCTTAATCAGGATCATCTCCCATTTTAATCCTATTATATAACATCAAGTCATGTGAAAACAACTTAACTTCTGATTGTAAACCATACACGTATATTAGAATAATATCCTACAATGATCCCAAAAATCTATCCATTTTCATTTCCACCTATTTTTAAACTGTATATCTTGCCACGATTCTTTGTATCCTACCTATTAAGAGTTCCTCCACCTGAAGTGTCAGTTTTTCATCCATTGTAATGGTTCTTACCTTATCCACATCTCTTTTTATTTCACCAAATGCCTTACAGAGATCCAATGCTACACAATCAACTTCAATTTATTGTGATGGAGCACTTGCTCCAGTGGAATTTTCCCTAAATACCCATTATTCCCCTTTCCTTTACCCACCAACTTTTCTCTCTACTAATTTCACCTTCAAATTAGTTTAGCAGTTTTGGTCAATTATTCGTAATTTCTCTTGGTAATTTATTAAAATCCCTGACACCCTTACCTACGAAAGAAAATCTTCTCACAACCTTATGCCTGAAAACAAGTGCCAATTTGTGGTCACGGTCATCTTTTCCCTTCCAAGCACCTCTCCTAATTCTTCCACCAATACATGCCTTGTACAATCCCACAATTATCTTCACCCTTCTCCTGATTTGCAATGAATCCCATTCCAGCTCCTTTATCATATCACTCACTGATTGTGTTCTGGGGTAATTTCCAGAGACAAATCTAGCAGCCCTTCTTTGCTCCCTCTCCAACGCCTGTATTTTATACACAAAATTTTGCTCCCATACTACACTACCATATTCGAGGAATGGTCTGATGAATGTTTTGAAGTACAGTTCCCTTACTTCTTTAGTACATCCAGTCATCAGACGCCACAGCAAGTAAAGGATTTCGAAACCTTTTCCTACTGCCTGTTCAATATATCCTGACCAGATGATTTTGTTATCAAATGTTATGACAAGATATTTACATTGCAAGTCTTCAACAAGCAATTATCTCCCCACATTATTACCATAATCAATCTTTAGTTTTTTATCTTTGTACCTAATAAGCTGTCTCTTCATTGCATTTATTTTCATCCCATGTTAACCCACCCCACTAGATATCCTGTCCTTGCATCTGTTCACAGTCCTCTGCCATTTTGATCCTCTTATATAGCATTATGTAATCTGCAAACACCCAAACCTTTGCCTCTTTTGTTGATTTCATCTGAAATATATTCCATTTAGACCACCAACAGAGGTGCTTATGAATATCCCATTCTTAACCCATCTTGTTGAAAACCACTTCCTTTCCTTACAGATATTTCTGACCTATGAAGGTCTTCATCAACTTACCTATTACTTATAAGAAACTAACCAGCCTTTAATTTTAAATGTCTTTTGTTTCCTCTTCTTTATGAGCTGGTGTTACTTTGGAACTTTTCCAATTATCTGGAAAGCAGACTAAACCTGAGCAATATTCTGAAATATGTTACAATGGTGTATCCCTCTATCTTTAACACAACAATAATGAAACTAAGGAAAAAAGAAACGGCTTCAGGCAATATAAATGACAAGGAAAGGGAAAATAACTCATCATTCACCAATGTTTAGGTCTGTGATGAGTGGAAAACATATATGATGAACACTAAAATATACAATGTTTCGGTTTTACACCTTATTCATGTTATAGGAAACAAGTCATGTGGTTCGGCAGATGTGCACACTGAAGTTTATCACATGAGTGAGGAAATTATTGATATGGTGATACAATTAATGATATAAAAAAGGGTACGTAATGTAAAAACAAAAAATAAACAAATAAATTATGAAGAAATTTGTAACTAGTTAAATGATAATAAAGATAATACCAATAATAATGAGTCATGGGTCAAAAAAATTGAATTTTATCACTAGTTGGGGCGAGGTGGGTGTCGTATCCAGGATATTTTGTTATGCAAGTTCGCATCTCGTCATTTGCTGGGTAGAAGAATTTTTAAAAGGTAGAAAACAGAAAGTTAGGGTAGGAAATGTAGTATCAAAAGAAGTGGAAGTAAAAATGGGTGTACCACAGGGTAGCGTATTGGAACCATTGCTATTCATTATTCTAATGAATAATTGTGTTGATTGTTTACTATCTGAAATTAGATTGTTTGCTGATGACATAATGCTGTATAAAAGAATCAAAACAATAGAGGACTGTAAACAGTTGCAGGGTGATCTGGACAGGATATCTAATTGGGTTGGTAAACATGGAATGAAGATAAATGCAAAGAAGAGTCAGCTTATTAGATACACAAATAAAAAACAAAAGGTTAATTATGAATATAAGGTGGGGAAAGAATTGCTTGCTGAAGACTTGAAATGTAAATATCTTGGAATTACTTTTGATAACAAACTTAACTGGGCAGGACACATAGCACATGTGGTAGGAAAAGGTTTGAAAGTTCTGCACTTGTTCGAGAGAGTGATGAGGGGATGTACGAGAGAAGTCAAGGAATTGGATTACAAAACTTTGGTGAGACCATTGCTCGAATATGGTAGTGTAGTATGGGACCCTCATTTTATGTATCAAATACAGGAGTTGGAGAGGGTGCAAAAAAGGGCTGCTAGATTTGTTTCTGGAAATTATCGCAGAATGCAATCAGTGACGGATATGATAAAGGAGCTGGAATGGGATTCATTGCAAGACAGGAGGAGGATGAGGAGGGTCATGGGAGTGTACAGGGCATATACTGACGATGATGCATGGAAAGATATTGGAGTAGGTATGAAAAGTAATGCATGGAAGGGAAAAGATGACCATGACCACAAGCTGGCGCTCGATTTCAGGCAAATTGCCACCGGAGCATGTGCTCCATTGCAATTAAATTAAATTAAAACTAAATCTCTGAAGTTTTGACACAGTGGTGGTTTTGGGGAAAACTGTGATTGCCTTCACGTTGAAATGGTCATTGAGGTTGTTAGAATTATGGTAGATAGTATGTTCTGATGTTGGAAGGTATAAATTGTGTTTGTGGACTGTTTGTCTGTGGCTATTCATTCTCACTGAGAGTTGTTGTGTAGTGAGGCCTATATAGGAACTATTTTTTTAATTTAATTTCAATGGAGCACAGGGTCCGGTGGCAATTTCCCTACACACCCATCTTCCCCCTATCCTGCACCCACCTACATTTGCCCTCTACAAATTTTATCTTTAAATTCTTTCAAAGTTTTCGGTAAATTATTCATCATTTCTCTTGGTAACTCATTCCAATCCCTGACACCCTTACCTAAAAAAGAGAATCTTCCCCCACCCTTGTGCCTGAAATCGAGTGCCAGCTTGTGGTCATGGTCATCTTTTCCCTTCCATGCACTACTTTTCATACCTACTCCAATATCTTTCCATGCCTCATCACCAGTATATGCCCTGTACACTCCCATGACCCTCCTCATCCTCCTCCTGTCATGCAATGAATCCCATTTCAGCTCCTTTATCATATCCGTCACTGATTGCATTCTGCGATAATTTCCAGAAACAAATCTAGCAGCTCTTCTTTGCACCCTCTCCAACTCCTGTATTTGATACATAAAATGAGGGTCCCATACAACACTACATATTCGAGCAATGGTCTCACCAAAGTTTTGTAACCCAATTCCTTTACTTCTCCCATACATCCCCTCATCACTCTCTCCAACAAGTGCAGAACTTGGAAAACTTTTCCTACCACCTGTCCAATGTGTCCAGCCCAGTTAAGCTTGTTATCAAAAGTAATGCCAAGATATTTACATTTCAAGTCTTCAGCAAACAATTCTTTCCCCACCTTATGTTCATAATTAACCTTTTGTTTTTTATTTGCGTATCTAATAAGCTGACTCTTCTTTGCATTTATCTTCATCCCATGTTTACCGACCCAACTAGATATCCTGTCCAGATCACCCTGCAACTGTTTACAATCCTCTATCATTTTGATTCTTTTATACAGCATTATGTCATCTGCAAACAATCTATTTTCAGATAGTAAACAATCAACACAATTATTCATTAGAATAATGAATAGCAATGATCCCAATACGCTACCCTGTGACACACCTATTTTTACTTCTTCTTCTTTTGATACTACATTTCCTACCCTAACTTTCTGTTTTCTACCTTTTAAAAATTCTTCTACCCAGCAAATCACTTTCTCATCCACTCCAATGGTTTTTACCTTATTTACTACCCTTTTATGTCTTACACTGTCAAATGCCTTTGACAGATCTAGTGCTACACTATCAATTTGGCCTCCCTTGTCCATTAATCTGAAATATCTTGCATATATCGCACCAACTGAGATTTGCATGAATATCCTTGCCTGAACCCATGTTGCCTGCTTGAAAACCACTTACGTTCCTCACATATATTTCTGATGTGGTTGCATATCAATCTTTCCATTAATTTACCTACCACTGATGTCAAACTGATTGGCCTGTAATTCTCAACTCTATTTCTCACCCCTCAATTATGTACCAGTACTACTATTGCACTTTTCCAGTCTTGTGGTAAACAGCAAGTATCCAGACTCAATTTAAATAATATTTCAAGATAAGGTACAATTTCACATCCGGCTATCTTTAAGATATCTGTAGTAATATTATCTTCACCAGCCCCTTTATGTTTTTTCAGCTTTCTTATTTCCTTCATGATTTCCTCAGGATGAATATCAAATTTTTTACTATCGTCATTTCTAATTGTGTTGTTATGCTCGTTCTCCGATTTAGACCCTCCTGTTTCTGATTCATTGTCCGTAATGGTTTCACTGAACCAGTTACTTAAAATCTCTGCCTTTTCAAATAGTCAGTAACTTCTTCTCCATCCTTATCTATAAGTGTCTCTACACCCTCCCTTCCCCTCAGTTGCCTGATATAGCCATTGAAATTTCTAGATGCATCAGTCAATGGTCCTCCTGCACTGACAATTCTCTTCATAAACCCATCTTTAGCCATTTTCTTTGCTGTTATTAAGTCCTTGTTTAGTTGTTTTAAATATTCCTACTACCCTGCTGTCTCTTAACTCTGTTATGTTCTTTTCTTACCAACCTCTTTAATCTCCTCACTTCCCTATTATGGTACATAGGTTCTCCACTTCTCTTTATTTTCTGCCTTGGAATAAATTTTTCTTCCCCCTTTCTTATTTTCTCCTTGAACTCTTTTGCAGTGGCAGCAATTTAGCTGGTATATGATATGTGTTATGGAGGATGTGGCATGTCCAATGCTGGGGAAGGTTTCCCCTGTAGTAGGGTTACAATATGTTGTAGTGGGAGGTTGCATGCTGCAGGTTTTGCAGTGATGTCTATAGCAATGAAAAGATCCATATGGTGTTTTTGGAAACTCTGATTGAGGCTATTTTTGAACCAAGATGTTTTTGAGATTAGGTGGTGTGCTGAAACATGTACGGGGGACAGTTGGCAGAATTATTGGTAAAAGAGTGCTCCTTTACAGAAATGCCCTTTACAGAATAACTCTACTACAGGGGAAACCTTCTCCAGCCCACAGGATCCACTACACGTATCATATATCAGCTAACTTGCCACCACTGCAATAGTTCCTACATAGGCCTGATTACACAACAACTCTCAATCAGAATGAATGGCCACAGACAAAAAGTTCACACCCACAATTTATACCTTACAATACCAGAACATACTAACTACCACAATTCTAACAACCTCAATGACTGTTTCACCGTGAAAGCAATCACAGTTTTCCCCAAAAGCACCACTGTGTCAGAACTTCAGAGATGGGAACTTGCATACCAAAAAAAATATCCTGGATATGACACCCACCTCACCCCAACCAGTGATAAAATTCCATTTTTTGACCTATAACTCATTATTACTAGTATTATAATTATTATCATTTAACTAGTTGTAAATTTCTTCAAAATTAATTTGTTTATTTTTTGTATTTACATTTTGTACCCTTTTTTATATTATTAATTGTATCACCACTTGTGATATATATATATTTATATATAACATCTCAAGTCTCTACCAACATATCAATAATTTACTCAGTCATGTGGTAAACTTCGGTGTGCACATCTGCCAAACCACATGACTGGTTTCTTATAACATGAATAAGGTGTAAAACCGAAACATCATGTATTGTAGTGTACATCATAAATGTTTTAGACTCATTGCAGCCTTAAACTTTGGTGACTGATGAGTCATTTATCTAACACCACTATATGTAATATTAGCCATATCATGATCTTTATACTTTCTGTTTCCTGTTACCTAGTTCTCTAATAATATCCTCAACACTTATTTCTAATTTACTATCATGCTTTTTGCATTTTGGTTTAGAAGGTTCTGCTCTGACATTTCCTTTTCATTCAAGAATGATAATCCCCAATGGTCACATTAAACCAGCATGTAAATATATCTGATTTTTTTACATCCTAAGTAACTTTTTCTCCATTCTTACAAACAACCACCTGAATACCTTCTCTTCCTCTCAATTTTTAACAAAACCATACAACTTTCTAGATACATCTGTGAATTGAGTCTTTCCCAGTTTACAGATGTTAAAAATTCTTCTTGGTGTTCTGGCAAATTAGTTCTGTCATGGATGGCATTTTGACAACTACCTTTGCTGTCTTCACTGATGAAATGATAGGTTGAAGTACTTATATGTTACAATATTTTCATTTACAAATTATGTCGGTTAAAATTAGAACTATTACTTCTCACATTCTTCAAGTGAAAAAAGAAAAGAACAAAATTAAGACATCTTAACTCACTTCCAAAAAGGTGCATAGCATCAGCTATAGTGATTTCTGTCCACTTTGGAGGAGGCTGGGTACTACGAAATGGGCTGATAACTGTGATAGCATGTCCCCTGTCTGCTAATCCTCGGAGGTAGGTCTCGGCCAGGATCCAATGGCTGCGTGCTGCCACTGGGATTATGGCAAGGAAATCGGCTGCATGGTTACTATTTACCAACAACAGGAGCAGTATCACTGGTAACAGCTTCATCTGTGAATAGAAGAAAACCATGCCATTTCAGCTCAGTCTCAACATTATAGTCAGTCACAGAGATTTTTCATGGTGTCTTGTTGCACAGTCAATCGGTCATTCCAAATTATGAGAACAACCACAGGGGACTAAAATCTACATCAACATACATCAACTTTAGACAATCTCAACTATACCAAATAATGAAAGATGAAATTACTTTTTTCCATGCTATATTTAGATGTGTAATCAATATATGAAACAATAATTTATGAACACATGTTTCTCCAGAGATGTCATTCTTTATACAAAAAACACACACACAAAAGATTCAGGGAAAACGGCAGTACAATTATTTTTATTTTTTGCTGAAAATGATGCAACTGACATGTTTACAATATAGTATTAGTTTAAGATTTTGAGGGAAAACGGCAGTACAATAATTCTTTTTGCTGAAAATGATGCAACTGACATGTTTACAATATAGTATTAGTTTAAGATTTTGAGAGTAATAGACAAATATTTATGATATTACGGCTGAAAATTAATGAATTCATGACCTAGTGTGATCCTTTTACTTTACTTTTGTCTGTTTCATTCGTTCAGGTCAAGAACCCACCTAAAATGCGGTAGCTGGTAGTAGAAGAAATTTTTGTCACAGGGACCTGACCAACTTGATAGCAGAGGTAATGGTGTACAACTCCTAATCGCCAGCCAAGTAATGCATGGTAAAAATTTCTTTCACTATTGGGATTCGAAGAGTTACTGTAGCTCAGTGAACTGAGTGACGATTAGAGTCAATTTTACTGTCGCGTGACAAATTTCGTAACTGTAGCGTGTTACTAGAAACCGGGAGGAAGAGAAAAGTTAAAGCGAAGAACGATTTTTGTTATTTATTTACCTTACGATTTGCTTGTGCCGATAGGTGGTTGATTAGAGAGTACAACTTCACAGTGTGTAATTATAGACTATCAGATAATTCCGGCGATCAGTCCACTGAGTAGTGTCAAGGACTGGTTGCGTCATCTTCCCGCCTACATCTTCGTTTGAGCTGCTTGTAAGGCAGTGGCGGATCCAGGGGAGGGGGCTCGAGCTCCCCCCCCCAAAAAAGTTCTAGGTCCACCCCCGACATCGTAATTTTGGACACCTTTTTTTAAGGGCGGCATGATCATAAAGCCAACCCCTGCCCGACTCAAGGGCCCCCCCCTCCTCCCACGAAAACGAAATCCGCTCAAACCCCCCCCCTCCCCAAACCAAAATCCGCTCAAGCCCCTCCCAAACCAAAATCCTGGATCCGCCACTGTTCTCACGTGTAGGTTTCCGAACTGGGAGGCGTGTCCCCTTCCCCTTCTTATTGAAAATCGGGAGAAATGGGAGACCAAAACTGATTGAATTTATTGGTTTGTGAAAAAAAAAGAAAACAAAATTGTACAAAACTAGAATGCTAATAGTCTCTCATACATCTAAGAATCTAAGTATAATATCTGATACAGATTAAAGAATACGCCCATATTCATCAAAACTGCAAATAATATGTACGCTGAAACTAAACAGAATACACTATAGCTGAGCAAGTTGAAATCCATATAGAAGAAAATCGCAATGGAGAGAATCGGAAGGACATATTTTTATTCAATTTCTTTCATGTTTTGTGTTGTTTCTACAACAGTGAGCATTGCAATGAAAAATTAAACAACCACTTGCATAGGACTTCAACGTAAATTAAACTTTTATTCCTGTGTTAGTATTTTAAGACTTGTGGCGATACCGGCAGTGTCGGATCAGCTATGGTGGTAATAAACTTTGAAATTCCATGCCTAATGCCACGAACGTAAAAGATTCAGACCCAGATCAAGGTTGGGGGGAAGGAACCCAGGTTCTGCCCCACGCTGGTACCTTCAGTGGAACGGCAAAATCGTGTTTCTTGGAAGAATGGTCGGCAATCTCAAGTTTCTGCTTCCTCTAGAAAAACTCGTTGATCCTCACTGACATGATTATACAGGAAAATAGAGTCCTGTGAAATTTTTGCACTGTGTCTGTTTTTCTTTGCCTTCTAATCTATGATTTTCTGAATACCGAATATGAAGTGTGGATTCGACGGAAATGTGATATGGCGAATTAAAATGAAAATAAGGGCAGAAGAAGAAACTATCACTTAGCAAACATCATGGCAGTACGACCGCGAAACACGGAGAACGTAAAGAAAGACATGCAGAGGAAGAAAAACGAAATCTTCACATATAAACCTTTCACTAGCAGTAATGTCCCGATTCAGAAAATTTTATAGGTTTTATATGTTTCTTTAATTTTCGTGGGTCGATTTCGTCATGTCGTTAATTTTGAATAGTTATGGTGTCTCTGTACCTAATTACAGTATATAAGAAATATTTCACACCGATTGAAATATGTTGTATATATATATATTGTATGATTAAACACAAAAATTCGAGCACATGGAGGCCTAGATCGTTGAAAGCGAATTTCTTACTTCGCATTCGACCTGTAGTTAGCTTTCTCTTGTCGGATACGAAATAAAATTCCGTCACCCGGAAAATGAGCAGTAAAACAGAAGACGTGGAGGATCGTGTTATAAAAATCACAGTTGAAACTTAAACCTCTCTGCAGTTCGTATGAAGTGAAGGTACATCACTGTTAAAAATGATTGGTCATTCGCAAGGAAACGTTATGCATAGCAACTTCTTTGGTGTTTGCTAGTTTCGAGTTTAGCAGACTCATCTAGTGGTATTGGCGACGGTAATTGCTTTTCTTTTTACTGTACTCCTGGTTAAAATATTCAAACAGAATTTCTCATTATGAAAAAATATAAGGGAATATTAGGCTATTGTAATAATTTTCGTCATAGTCGGTCCATTGCATATGATTAAATGTATTGTGTCAGTTTGACAGGATAGTGTGAAAAGCGTGGATTAGAATGACAACCTGCACCTTAGTATGTTTATACGGCAGTTTCGTTGATGAAAAAGATTTTATTGTTAAAGCATTAAAATCAGTTTTCTACTTGAGTAGAGAACTTAAAGAATTTGGCGATGAATATTACAACAAACTTAAAAAGACATGCTGGAAGATGGATGTTGAATTTTAACAGTAAATAATGCTTCAAACAACTAATTTGTTTAATGATATATTGTTCGTGTAATTTCTTTCACAGAACCAATAAACATAAATTCGGGCGCCAAGCTAACTCTTGATTCCTCAATAACAGTGGTTAATATAAAAGTAAAAGAGTATGGTATTGTCTTTGAGAGAAACCGAACGCTACATAGTAGGATTCTGTTGTTGCCACCTTAACCTAACCAGGTAACCTTCCAAGTACAGACCTATAGTTTTACGTGGAATACAACACACCAAATATCTAATCAAATTCCACATCAACCAATAATCCCCTCTTCTTTGACCTTAGAAATTTTTTTCTGGCATCGGCATGATACATTGCACTCATTTTCATCACACTTTTACTAATATACATACCTTTTAGCTTATTTCTTTCCAGTTTCATTGGTTACGTCGAACGAAAGTAAGGGAAGCAAAGCAAATGCGGAAGCAAGGTTTGTGCGGATGTGAATTAATCCCTGCTAACTGCTGTCTTCTACGCACAGCAACGCACTGGCGTCTAAATTGCACGTCTACTTCCCGTCCCCCACTCCTCCGCCGCGCCTATCTGCTGTTATGACGTAACGACTGAAGCGAAACAGCTGGCGCTATGCCCGAATTCAACAGCACGCAATGTTAGCCAAACTCGATGCGTGAACAGACAACCCATTCTCTTGTGGAATTGTTAACAAACTATGTATCACTACATTATTAAACAGGGTCGAATAATCGCACACTTGTTTGCGGATTACTAAATATCAATTAACGATTGTGGGAAAACGAGTATCTTAAATGCTTCGATACATAAATTAAATATTTTCAAATAGCATTATTTAATTATTCTAAAGAAGAATTAAAGTTTTGCTAAATTGTGGGAACGCTTCTTTTTTTTTTTTTTTTTTTGCTTGAATTAACTTAAAAATTCTCAAAAACTATTACGTTTGGAAACAGTTCAGTCAGAAAAAAGAGATCTATCAATTTGGT
>CM061914.1:149338575-149543012 GCA_031002005.1 Vandiemenella viatica | reverse complement strand
GAAAGTACCGGGAGAAGACTGAGTCTAGGAATGGGAACGAATTGGCTATCATTCGCCTGGAGTGATTTTGCGAAAATCATGAAAAACCGAATTCTGGAAAGCCGAACGGTGAATTGAACCCACATCCTCCGGAATGTCAAGCAACACTGCTGTCACGTATAACAAAATTTCAACACCAACAGAAGCTGCCTCTACTACAAGCAGTATTTTTATAACTTGAGATGAAATAAAAACCCAAACTAAATGTGTTTTTATTTCTTAGCCGTGAACCGGTGCGCGAAAATATTTTAACTGTATCTTGGTCCCAATTACATGACAAAAAAAAACATTGAGGAAAATATACCTTTGCCGCAAATTCACTCCGCCATCCACAATTTTTAGCATTACGGAGTAACGATGTAGATACACAAGTCTGTAGATTTACTGCTCTTTTTGGGACTAAATCACATGGCAGCAACGAAAGTACTATAAATTGAGCCTGTTTATTTGAAATGGATTTTTTTGTTGAATGAGAAAGACAGATTACCCATCAAGTCCCAGTTCGTGTTACGCAGTAGCAATTGATGGCGCGAAGCCAAATTACGGCGTAGCATTGGCAAGTGAGATTTATTTCACAAAAACCTATCCACATGCGACACTGGTATATGAAAGACAGCAACTGGAATACCTTACTGGTAAGCATGACCTGCATATTATAGCCAAACCTTATCAATTATCGTGCATCGATCTATGTGGATAAAGAACTAGAATATTCTTGAAGTGTTTCTCCTATTTGTATGATCCGATACGATAATGATACCAATTTTGTTTAAACAAAAGCAACCAAAACCATAAAACGAAAAATATCGTAGAAAAAACACCATAAAGCTGGATTCGAGTTGTCAAGAAAGATTTTAAAATAAATAATATAAGAGAAGAGGAAACTACGGAAAGAGAGATTTTTAGAAAAATGGTGTTAAGTATGAATCGAGTCCAAAGTAGAAAAGGAAACAAACCCCGGTCTGAAGTAGTCTGAGGAAACAAGGAAGTAACAGCGTAAAAATGGTGAAGGAATTTTGGATTGAACGGAAGATAAAACAACAATAAAGGATGAAGAAATGAAATAGTCACGTGGTCCTAGCAGATCTCATCGAAAAGAAGAAAATAAAAACAGAATCAGAATAACAAGAAGCAGTTGTCGTCACGATTATTCAAATTTTCGGAGTCTGGTTGGTGAACGAGTAATATTCAAGGAAAACACTTGACCCCCACCCGGTAAACTTTATTTCGATTTTCCATGGTTTCCCGAAATCTCTTCCGCTGAATACAGTAATGGTTCCTTCATAACAGCCATGGTAGATTTTCTTCCCGTTTCATGCCCACAATTTTCTCTCGGCTGTAATGACCTCGATGTGAAAACAATGTAACCCACTTTCCCGTCAACTATTTAAGTAGGGTTTAACTATAAAATGGAGAGAACGGTTCATTTATATTAATTATGTGAATTGGTTCTTTTATGCGTTGTTCTGTATATTATGTGAAACTGTTATGAATGGTTGTTGTGGCTTTAGGATGCCTCGACAGCTATCTCATTAGCGCCTGTAAGGGTGTTAAATACATTTCAATGCCAATCATTTTAATTGGAGGACATTAACATATTATGTTGTTCCAACTTGATCGTGATTTCGACGAACTGAAATTGTTTATCATTTTAAAAAATAACCTTATAAATTCTTTATAATTTCGTTTAAGATTGTTCTTATTTATTTCCAACTAGTTTTAAATAAGTTTTAACAATCTTTAATAGTAAACTGTAGTTTGGGCAATTGGTTGGTGTTCTGTAAAAAAATGTTGCCGCCCTAGTTTACATCGAGAATTTTCTGAGTACCTTATAGAAAGTCGTTATGGCGTTAGACAGCACAGTCGTTCGAAACATTGCATAGCGGGAGCTACGATCTTGTCATCAAATGGGCTTTGGTAAAGAACCTGATTTCTATTTTGGAAATGTTTGTTTAATATGAAAGGTAAAATGCATCTCAAACTATCTCACTTAAAGTTACAATCCAGAAAGTTAATAACCACAGTGGGCATAATACTAACTAGACCGAAGTTTTCAAGTTGTAATAAGCCAAAGCATATTCCGGAGTATCTGAAACCTAAAATCCAAGAGTAACATTACACAATGAGTTAATTGTAAGTATAAAGAGTAATATTACGACCAGAAAATGTGAAACAATCGGGAAAATTAGGGTTACAAGACGGTTGGCTAGAGAAGTATAAACGTTAAGCCTCTAAAAATTGATTAAGGTTTTAAAAGAATGCCGGTGATGTGTCTAGATTGAACCGAACCATAGAAGTTTGGAACAAATAAGCATTAGCATGAAATTGTTCTTACGATGGATATAAATCACGTGAAATAGTGGTGGTGTATTTAAAAAGAGAGATACTAGAGTATAACAGTATCTTTTTTGTAGTACTTCTGGAATAAATAATGATTAAAATATGATTTTATACCGTATAATACACTTCCAAATATTTGTGCCGGATTTAATTCATTATCATTCATCTTTGATCCTTTTAACGTACACGAACTGAACACAGCAAACAATTAAGAACACTAGGTTTCTCAGGATGGTCTCTTTGCCTCATGTTGCTAGAAGAAATTGTGAGAGCCAGTTTACTTGAAGTGGAGTTTTTGTGTTGGGGGAAGCAAGACAGATAACCCTGGTCTGTGTTACGTAGCAATAATCGATCGCTCCCAGCTTAATTACCGCGTTACAACGCCAGAGAGATTTATTTCTTTAATTCGACTCCGTATTCTTCGAGGACGCGCCAGATGTTCTTGTTCATTAGTGAAATGGAACTAATTCCCGCAGAACGATTTATTCTGACTGTTATGAAAGCACATGGCTTAACAGTGATAATGAGAGATCGTATATTACCGTTAATCGTAAGAGAAGTTCAGCAGAAGAAACTGGAAATGGCTCTGTAAGACCAGCCATAATGTAACCATCATATTCCACGACGAAGATTCTTCTTTCAGTCCTCACCCATAAAACAGCGGAAAACGATTCCAGCAACTAACCACGCATTCAAACATCACTATTTCGCAATTTTATTTGTTATTTATGGGAGACTTATTAATTTATCTGAAATCGTAACTGAACAGTAAAGGCAAATCCATTTTTTTCTCTCTCTCTGTCCATTTACGAGAACTAAAACTGTTACTTCATAAATTTTAACTGTAAATTCTTGTGGTCGTAATGATTTTTTATAGGCCGCACAATCCAACCCTATCGTAGCCACCGAGCCCAACCCAGGAATCCTACTGGGTACTGGATATGGTTTAACGTGAAATCCGGACCACGGAAGCGTTCTAGCATACTTCACATTACAGCGTTTACCAGCTCTTGAACTATCTACGTTTGGTGACATACTCGCAAAAATAAACTGCAAATCAGCGGCAGAGACCTCAGAACTTATTTCTGTAAGTTTGTTTAGAATACGCAGTTGTAATCGTTACATTACAAATTGCGTTTCTTTGGTTCACAGACTCAAGAATGTTGGAATCATTGCTTCAAACAACAAGGAAGTTTACGTTAAACCGTATACCACCGGTAAAAACCTTCTAAAATAATTTCAAATAAAGTGAAGACTTTCTGCAGTATGAATTATGAATAATATGTTCTTATGATTTCAGTGTGGAAGGGCAAGATTGCAACAAGTGGATAATTGTACCTATATTTAAAGAAAAAAATAAATCATTAATAAGTGTAAAAATTATACATTCACATAAATGGGCAACAGTGACAATTTTTTTTTTTAATATGTAGAAGAGAGAATAATAGTCAAGTTTAAAAAGAAATTAGAGAAGAGCAGCATGTCTTCATACAAGGAAGTAGAATTTATATTTTATTTAACAATGTGGAAGTAAAAAAAAAGTAAAAAAAAGTAAAAAAAAAAAATGGTCAAGAAATGCTGAAGTTCTACGTTTATACTGTAAACGTTTATCATACTGGACGCGGAAGCAAGGTGATTCCCATAATGAATGATACATCCGATGAAGGAAATGTACCGGGGCACTGTGAGTTATATTAAAGTTGATGGACAAAAAACAAATTCTCTAGGATAATGAAATGGTTTAATGGAAGGGTGTTCCCCTCATTCTGGCCTTCAGTGGTTTTGATAGATGAAATAGTGGAGACGGTTGCGGGAAAAATGGAAAATAAGATATGTAGTAAAGGATTTGTGGGTGACTTAAAGATCTTATGAATAAATGAGAATTAGATATATGGGCATATGTATTGGACTATATGGAATAAATTTAAAACAGAAAAAAAAGCAAGTGCATTATCGCAAACAGAAAGAAGAAGAGAAAGCTACCGACTGGAATTATGTTGAAAGCACAGCACTTAATGAAAACGGATAGTCTTAAATCACTGTAAAAATGCTGGATAAAAATTAAATTTGCAATGGAGATATACGTGAAAGAGGGAGAAAAAGTTTTTAAAAAGTGACAGAGAACTGGTTTGAGCAAGTATGCTCCATATGAACCAAACAGAACGTGTTATATTCCTACCCACACGTACACCTTGGAAACAGGTAATTAAAAAAAAAAACTGGATATTAAGAAGTTACAGGCAAGTGAAATGAAATCCTTCCGAAGCGGAATAGGAATAACGAGAATGAACAGGTTAAGAAATGAGCCATATGGAGACTCAGTAAAGGAGGATAAGGTAAACAAGGCAAGGCTCAAATGATATGGCCTCTTAAAGAGGATGGGGAAAGATAGAATACCAAAGAGGATAGGTGAAATGGGGATACAAGGTAAGCAACCCACAGAAGGTCTCAGAGGTAGATAGCTGGAAGGAGTGGAGTAGTGTGTACGTAAGAAAGGAGAGGAAATAGCAAAGAGGATAACAGAGGTAACGAGCTTCTGGGCGCTGGCTCGAAAACTTTGCTCCCAGAAATGTCAAAACTGATACAGAAAGATCTCCGCGTTAATGGAAGGAGATACAACTGTTTAAGACAAAAATATTTTTTTACTAATAATAGCTCGTAAAACAGCTCCTTTAATCCGCGACTGGCGTTATGTTAAGGCAGTAAGTATTACTCTCTAGAGGTGCAACTCCGAGCCTATAGCTTTCGGGTATCATGTAAGCCAATCAATAATCCACGAAAAAATTATTAAAAATAATTGTAATTAAATGCAATAATGAGAAATTAATGCTTTGTTTACGACTCTGATGTCAGCTGAGTCCTTGATTAATTATGCAAGCTTCAGAATGCTCTTACAGAGTCTATAGTTATAATAAAATATTGTAAAGGGGAAAAATTTTGTACATTTAAGATCTTTTTTTTTTTTTTTAATATATATATACAGGGTGTGTGAGATAACAACCATAGAATTAGTTAACTTGCGTAAGAAATAGATAAAATAATATAATGGGATGTTTAAGTTGGTAACCGTGTAAACCAAAGATTTAAGCTATGAATATCTCTGACTGTATCTAGGTTTTTTTTTTTTGTTTTACTCGTTGATTAGTAGACTGGCTTAAGAAATTGTTGGTTTGAGTTTTTTTTTTTGTTAAACTTGTGAAAGTTTTAAAATATTGAGAGTACAATAAAAAGAAAATCAAACCGAAGGAGAATTCTTTTCAATGACTGATGAATTAATTTTTTTTTTTAGAGAAAGGCGAGGCGGCTAACGTTTGACATTTTTGGATAAAATCAAAAGTGCATAACGGGCCCAATCAAACAGCAGAAGTAAGTATTAACCTCGCAATTGGCGAACCTGGACCAGGATTATGGGTATTAATTAAGATGATTAACATAACACCTTAAACGTCTGGAGTTTCTTCTGAAGCAGCGTTATCAGTTGAGCAGCAGCAGAGAGCTGATCTACGGGCAAGTGCATCAAGTAAGAGAATTCCAGTTTTCATTTTGTTTTTGGGGCTGCAGTGTCAACGATCAGATTCCAACAGGAAGGATAACTAAATTTTGAACACTAAGTAAATGATTATGAAAGTGGAATCAAAGTTGAACTTACAAGTTGAGTTACATTTTGTTAAAGGACAGTTGCAAAGTTAATTTATTTTTCATGTGACAAAAGTAATTAAAGGGGTAAAATATGTGGTTTTAAGAAATTGTAATTATATGTACAGCCAAATTAGTTAAAAGAGCAAAAGATCAGTATTTTAAGCATTTTCGTATTGCCGCATGAACGCCAGTGTACCGTCTGCCAGCATGGCGCAGCGGGTAGCGTCACGAATTGCGGTACCGAAGGTCGCCGGTTCAATCCCGCCCACTGACAAAAATTATTTAATTCTGTTTATTATTTCCAGAAGATTCTACATGTTTCCTAAGGTCACTTGTAACTTCTACACATTTCATTTGTTAACTACTCTTGTAATCTCTAGTACGTTCTATCTGTGTATAAATAGAAGAGCATTCTGCCCAAGAGGCAGTCAGTGCTGCGTGTATGTTTGAGTTCTCAATAAACCTGTTCTCAGTTTAAGTGCTGTGTTCATTGACAAGTAACCTTCGAATTCACACCTGTCCCGGTTCCAACGCGACATAGTTTGGTGGAGACGCCGGGTACCCTGTGCAACAGCTGCATCGTCGTGGCTCCGATTAGGCAACGTAAAAGTCGCCGCCTACACGGACTGGAACCGGACTACAAAGGATATACTCAGTACGTCCTTCCGAAAGTCCGCGTCATTAGGAAACCCATGGCGGCAAGCCAGCTGCACATTCGACACCCATCGGTGTTCTCTGGAGACGCTGGACAGGATCCTAACAAATGGCTAAAAGGGTTCGACCGAGTCGCCAAGTACAACAGGTGGGATCATACCATGTGCTTGGCAAATGTTTATTTCTATCTGGACGGAACCGCCCAGCAGTGGTTCGAGAACAACGAAGAAAAACTGAATAACTGGGAAATGTTCCAGACGGAACTTAAGAAAACGTTTGGGGACCACCAGCGACAAATCCGCTCGGCGGAAGAACAACTGAAGAACCGGGCCCAACGACATGGGGAGCCGACGCAATCTTACATACAGGATGTTTTGGCCCTATGCAACGTAGTCAACCCGAATATGACTGAAGCCGACAAAATCACGCACCTAATGAAAGGTATTGCAGAAGACATGTACCAAGCTCTTCTGATAAAAGACGTCGCTACGACGGAAGAGTTCATCAAGTGGTGCCAGCGGATTGAGGAGATGCAACAAAGGAGGATTGGGCGAAAGAAGTATGACAGACTTCCCAACGTAGTCCCTATGGCAGTTGTGGAAGACCAGCACGACTTTGCGTCTCTCATACGACAAATTGTGAGAGAAGAATTACAACAGTTCATGGCAGCTGGGACTCTTGAACCGAGTGAGCATCAGATCATGGCCATGGATGTAAGCCCAGTGGGTCATGAAGGAGCCGACGCGGCGGAAAAAGAGATATTTCAGACAATAGCTCCTGTCTGCCGAGCCAATCGCACTCGACGTGAAGAATGGCCTCGCCCTGATATGACGTATGCTGCAGCTGCCAACGGCAGCCTAGGAACCGGCCGACACGGCCACAACCAAATCCTCCGGCACCTATGACGTCCCGCAGACGAACGGACGTCTGGAGGACAGAAGACAACGCGCCAGTATGTTTCCACTGTGGGCGCCCTGGACATGTCATACGCTACTGCAGAGAGAGAAGACGAGTATTTGACGATTATTTTGCCGCAAGACGTCCGCCATCCGAACAGTTCTACCCCAGGCAGCCACCCGCTGACGAGTTCGGTCGACCTACGGGAAGAAGCCCATCGCCGTACCCTAGACGAGGTCGATCCCCGACGCGCCGCTGCCGTTCATCGTCGCCGGACAGAGCTACCAGCCGCTCCCCTAGCCGCCGCACGCAGGAAAACTAAGCAAGGCGACCATCTACGGAGGTGAGGCCGCCGCAGATGAAAATCCTCCATGGATGACAGTCACTAAGATGTCGGGAAATCTCATCAACGTTATAATCGACGGCCAACCTGTCCGGGCGCTGGTTGATTCAGGAGCTTCTTTCTCCGTATTGTCGGACAATTATCGTCGCACACTAAAGAAGACAATGTTCCGTGATACGGGGGCAACTGTGCTAAAGGTCGCAAATGGAAAGTACGTCCAGCCAGCTGGAGCTTGTGTCGCGAGAATAACCATCAACAACAGGACCCAGCCAGTTGAATTTGTCATTTTAACAGAATGTAGTCATAATGTCATCCTTGGATGGGACTTCCTTAAGGCATCCCAAGCTGTCATTGACTGTGGAACGTCTGAGCTGCAAATTGAAGAAGTCGTTGCGACGGGTACACGTAACACAGAATCTTCTGGGAAGTTATTCGCCGTTGACAACGTGACAATCCCGCCGTTCGCAATGAGAAGAGTCCCAGTCAAAAACACGGACGACCGCAACCTTGAAGTGCTTGTCGATAGTAGAAAGTTTATTAGGCTCACGAAAGAAATCTACATACCAGCGGCTATCATAAGCATTATCGGTGGTTCGAGGAGACATTTGGATCACCAACTGTCACGAGCAGTCACAAATTATCCCCAAGGGAATGTGCATAGGGACAGCTGAACCAGTCCAGGAGGGCGAGCTTAACGTCATTAACGAAGATCCATGCTCTGTTACTAGTACCGACAACACGCTGGAGGAAACAACTATGGAACTGCCAATAGGATCCGGCCTGACCAAGGAACAACACCACCGGGTGTTAGCTATACTACGCCAATTCTCTGGTGTATTCACACCCCAGCAAAAAAAAGGTCAGACGAAACGGCCCACGATAAAGCATCGTATCAATACTGGGGATCATCCGCCCATTAGCCAGCGCTCGTACCGATTGTCACCAGTCGAAAGGCGAATAATTCGAGAGGAAGTAGAGAAGATGTTGCATAATGACATTATTCAACCTTCGGAGAGTCCTTGGTCATCTCCGGTGGTCCTCGTAAAGAAGAAGGATGGTACGTGGCGATTCTGTGTCGACTATCGGCGGCTGAACAAAATCACAAAGAAAGATGTCTACCCACTGCCGCGCATCGACGACGCCTTAGACTGCTTGAAAGGAGCTACATATTTCTCAACCATGGACATGCAGACAGGCTACTGGCAAATCGAGGTTGACGAAGCTGACAGAGAAAAGACGGCTTTTATTACACCTGATGGCCTCTATGAATTCAAAGTAATGCCATTCGGATTATGCAACGCTCCGGCCACATTCGAACGCATGATGGACAACTTACTTCGACACCTTAAGTGGACGACGTGTCTTTGTTATTTAGATGACATTGTTGTTTTCTCGAAAACATTTGAAGAACATCTGAGTCGCCTGTCAACGGTGCTGAAGTGTGTTCAGACTGCAGGACTCCGCCTCAATCCGAAGAAGTGCCTCTTCGTCGCCAGAGAGATAAAAATCCTGGGGCACCTGGTCAACGGAGATGGCGTCGCGCTGATCCAGATAAAGTAAGGGCAGTCATGGAATTTCCAACTCCTCAGCACATTCGTGATGTGAGAAGCTTTCTTGGGCTGTGCTCATACTTCCGGGGTTTCATAAAGGATTCTGTAACATGGCACGTCCACTGCAAGAACTTTTGCAGGGAGACGCCAAGTTTTACTGGGATGAACTAAAGAAAGATCTTTCCAGGCACTTAAGGAGGCTCTAACTTCCGCACCAGTTCTAGCCTTATACGACGAGAATGCAGAAACTGAACTTCACACTGACGCCAGCGGTTATGGGATCGGTGCAGTGCTTGTGCAATTCAGGAAGGTGCTGAGAAGGTGATAGCCTATGCATCAAGAGTATTCTCTAAGCCCGAGATAAACTACTCTACAACCGAGAAAGAATGCCTCGCAGTTGTCTGGGCTATCAACAAGTTTCGTCCGTATTTATTCGGCAAACCTTTCACCGTCGTAACAGACCACCATTCTTTATGTTGGCTAACCAGCTTGAAGGATCCATCAGGTCGACTAGCAAGATGGGCACTTAGACTTCAAGAGTACGGACGTCACGGTGGTATTCAAAAACGGACGCAAACACAAGGATGCCGACAGCCTTTCAAGGAATCCTTTAATAGAACACAACAGCATAAATGGAATTTCAGCCCTCGCTGAATTAGGTGGACGTTGCAGCTGAACAGAGGGAAGATTCAGAGTTATTAAGAACCATAGACGCCTTGGAGAAAGGAGAACCGGCCAAAGGAGGGTTTCAATTGATAGATGGGACATTGTATAAGAACAACTACGATCCACTAGGCCCCCAAGTGGCTTCTGGTCGTTCCAGCTCATCTCCAGCCAGCTATTCTCAAGTATTTTCACGACGCTCCAATATCCGGTCATCTGGGATTTGTGAAGACCCTGGACCGAATCAGACGCAGGTATTACTGGAAGGGTCTCTACCGATCTGTCAAGCATTATGAGAGTCACTGTAAAGAGTGCCAGCGACGGAAAACATGTGCCGCAATTACCTCCAGGTCATCTAGTACCAATTCCACCTGCAGCAGTTCCATTCCACCGAATTGGGATCGACCTTTTGGGGAGGTTCCCGAAGTCGACAACCGGTAACCGATGGATAATAGTCTGCACCGACTACCTCACGCGCTACGCTGTCACCAAACCTGTGCCGACTGCAGAAGCTCCAGAGGTTGCAAAATTTCTAGTAGAAGACATTATTTTGAAGCATGGAGCACCACGTGTGATGATATCCGATCGTGGAAAGGTATTCCAGTCAAGACTAGTATCAGAGGTCATGTCAAGATGCGACGTTGTCCACAGGATGACAACTGCATACCACCCTCAGACAAACGGTCTCACAGAACGCTTCAACAAGACATTAGCCGATATGCTGTCGATGTATGTGGATGTTGAGCAGAAGGATTGGGATACAATACTGCCAGTGGTCACATTTGCTTATAATACAGCAAGGCAAGATACGACAGGCTTCACTCCGTTTTTTCTGCTCCATGGCCGTGAAGCTGAGACCACAATGGATACGCTGTTCCCATTCCAGCCGGACGACACTCAGGATGGCTATATAAAACAGCTCATTACCAGGGTCGAAGAAGCAAGACAGCTGGCTCGCATACGAACACTGGCCACCCAGGAGAGGGACCGTCAGCGGTATGACGGCAAGCACCGACCTGTTGCGTACAACCCAGGAGATCTCGTATGGATTTTTACCCCTGTCCGGAAGGTTGGGCTATCAGAAAAGTTACTGAAGCGGTACTTTGGTCCGTATCGTGTCATACGCCGCCGGTCAGACGTCACATACGAAGTCGAGGATTATGAGCCGTCTTCGAAACGACGAAAGCGAAGGGACATTGTTCACGTCCTCCGCATGAAGCCTTACTACAATCCTGACGAGCAGCTAGGCACAACCAGCTTTTGTTCAAGGACTCTGAGGACGGTTTGGATACTGAGGGAGTCGGACAGGAAGATAATAGTACAAACAGGAGGGCCCTCCAGAACTGCCATACAGAGGACCCACGACAAGATCAAGATCCAGGACACTTCAGCGTGCCCCAAAAGAAATCTAACAGCGGGACGCTGTTTTCCTCAGGAGAGGGAGCAATGCCGCATGAACGCCAGTGTACCGTCTGCCAGCATGGCGCAGCGGGTAGCGTCACGAATTGCGGTACCGAAGGTCGCCGGTTCAATCCCGCCCACTGACAAAAATTATTTAATTCTGTTTATTATTTCCAGAAGATTCTACATGTTTCCTAAGGTCACTTGTAACTTCTACACATTTCATTTGTTAACTACTCTTGTAATCTCTAGTACGTTCTATCTGTGTATAAATAGAAGAGCATTCTGCCCAAGAGGCAGTCAGTGCTGCGTGTATGTTTGAGTTCTCAATAAACCTGTTCTCAGTTTAAGTGCTGTGTTCATTGACAAGTAACCTTCGAATTCACACCTGTCCCGGTTCCAACGCGACAAATATTTCGCTATAACTTTAAAAAAAATCGAAAACTACCCAATCATTGTTGTTGAAACGTTAACATAGGTTGTATTTAAATGACTTCAACAAGGGATATCGAGAGGAAAGTTAACAGAAGTGGCTTGATCCAAGTAGAAGCAATTCCTACCCAGATGGGGGTTCCCATCGGTGGCAAACCCAGAATCCGGGGTCACACAAGTCGTGAGACCCTGGGAAAGACTGTATAGTCCAGAGAAGCAACTATACATTAAGTTCCTTCATAAAAATAGAACAATAAATGCAATATAAAAGCAACGAAATTAAAAAAAAAAAAAAAAAAAAAAAACGGCTTAGGTAATATAAGAATCATGCCTTTGCGGTATCTGCCGTCTTTACATGAAGTACTTCACAAATGAAGTATTTACTATCCGCCTAAGATACATGTAGGTACAGACTTCTAAATATTACATTGTATGTACTGAAGACCGTCTTCACGTGTTAATTTTACATTTCTAGCGCCGCTATGTAGCATATAAATAAAAATGTTGTAAACGGCTTGAATGTTCTCTCAGTTTGATCAGGAACAAAAGTTCGACATCCCTGTCGATTTAAGGAATACACCTGTATTCGACAGAGGGGTTACCCATAATACAAATTTTCTTCTTCTCTAAATTTATTATGGATAATTCATAGAGAATCATACGCTTATTTATTTCATCGCGATCAAATTTGCATATTCTCGATCAGAAGAAAGCATAGCAAACTTACATGAACCTAGAATTTAAGTGCTTACTAATTTTACGATTTCGCTAGCAAGATACGCGGTTCCGACTTTTTTTTTATTTATTTAAATGGCTTTCGACCTTATCAGCCACTCAGCCAAGTTATTTGCGTTTTATGACAATTCACATTTCATTACTTTACAGTTCTATTTACATAGTTTAACAATTTACATTTCATTTCCTTTACAGTTTTAAATATATATAATTTACATTACAGTTCTATACACAACAGTTACGGTTCCGACTGTTTTAAACACAAGCTTTACAAAAACTGATTACCAACGACCGACGATACCATCAACGAACACTTGGACCCGTTCAGTATTGAAACCTGACAGTATTGCTAGTTTAATGCACAGTTTTTACTAGCATAAATTCGAACATGATACGATTTCATGTCGAATATAGGTGCACTGTCGATAATAGGCAGGTACGCAGAGTGTAAATCGGATAATGCGAAATGTACTCAGTTTGTACATCACGAATCTGTCAGATAATAAATTCAAAAATTACTAGAAAAACTTCAAAGCACTTGTAAATCTTAGCTTGACAGCTAATGGAATTCTAAATAAGCAAAACAATTTTAAAACCTAGACTACGCGTATTCCGACATACGCTTGGTTTTCATTTCCAAATTTTCTCTAAATATTTTCGAGGATTTACAATTTAACTGTCTAATTACTATGATTTTAGCAATTATATATAAACTTTAATTTTTAAACTTCCTCTTTTTATACAAGAGAACTTACATTATATCCACCGCCGCTTCTAACAAACCAAACAACAGTGACGGACGGCAAGCACAACAATGAACGATTTCTTGTGATTGTTGGAGCTACAGAGCGGTGCTCTCTTTTTTTAAGTGCACGGTATTGCCAACAATTATATTCTACTACAAAGACATTCTACTATAACGAATGAGCACAGCCGCCTGGATCGCATTTGAAAAAGTGCTAGATCAACCTAAAAACAAATATTCATAACAATAAAAGTAGACGTGTTTCGACACCAAAGGATAAAAGAAGTTTTTTTTTTTGTGTCACACTAATTTCGATTAGTATTTTCGAAATTTGGGTGTCACACCCAAACGGGTGACACCCGGGGCGGACCGCCCCCACTGCCCCCCCCTAGCTACGCCACTGCTAAGGAGATAACAAAAACCAAAAATTATTTATTATAAAAGATAAAGATTACTATTTTTTTGGAAAATAAATTCGACAAAATCTGGCAGTCAGTCTGGTGATAGTGAATGCCAATGAGAAAGAATTATGTCATGCCACATTAAATGTCAAAGTTGTTGTTAAAATTTTCGTGGAACAGAACAGGTTATTTGGTAAATTATTCGTCTGTAGCAACTTTTCTCACGTTAATACAGTTGTTCTCAGTTACATGCTGAAAGACAAGTGTAATTACTTATGTAACCTAGATTTAGCAAAGCAAACAGTAACAATTTGCCCAAAATTGATGCCGTAACTCTCGGCAGATGTTTCACGTCAAACATCGACTTTTGCCCATCGGAATTCCGCAATGTTTAAACTTCAATGTAAGTACACACAAGTATCAAATATACATTATAAGCTTAAATAACATTATTTCAGTTCCATAAACGATAACCTATTTCTTAGACATACGTTTTATAAATTAATTGATACTGGTTTTGAAGTTACATTTGTGAAGTATAAGCAAGTGCTAAATTACGTCTGGGGTATGTTTCTTTTTGTTTTCATATACACCTTTTCTAGAAAAGGTGTATATTATTTCAGTAAATAACAAAAAATTTCTATCAGCTTAAATCCTTGAAGCTAAATATTAAACTGTTACAACTCTCATCCTGTCCATTGTACTAGCTAAGGCTTTGGGCCTTAGCACATTCATACTATCCTACATACGCAATGTTAACTCTACATCTACCATGTACAGACTCTGTATTAATGATCACTAGCGAGTGGATTCTTGCTGATAAATGGAAAAATCCCGGCTCACATGCACCACAGCAACAATAAAATAACTAATACTTCACTGCTAATACTGAAGGCAACAATCTTTAAAACCAAAAAAAGTTAACTTAAATTTAACAACAAAATTAAAATAATACCAATCAGAGTTAACATGGGCTGGGAGGTGGGCTGATAGTATGTGGCAGGCATGTCTCAAAAGTTATAATTACCAGTGCTAATTTATGGTCATGCTCGTATGTTTCCTTCACATAGTAACCGTAATTCTTCTGCCAATATTCATCCAGGCTTCGCTACTCATGGATGCCTTGTAAACAATTTGCAAAATTTTCACCTGTCCCCCAACAAGTCCTAATTCACCTTCCAGCAAGTCAAGACCTACCATATGATTCATACAGTAGGTCTGGATGTACACTCTTTCCATATTTCTTGCCTTTATCATGAGTAAGGTTAGTCACCAAAATATTGTAAAGTGTGAATAAAATTTTCTCGGGTAACTAGCCGAGTTAGTCCATCGTTTGACCACGACGTTTCGGCGGTCACAATCTCTGCCACCATTGTCAAGTGACTGCTGCCGGTAGGTTATTGAGGTGCTTATATATCACGCGAAGTCCGCGCTACGTCATCCTTTTTCCGGTCGGCCAATGGCTAGTGATGGGAAACGTTGGCCCTCTAGTGGCCAACGTTTCCCGTCACTAGCCATTGGCCGACCGGAAAAAGGATGACGTAGCGCGGACTTTGCGTGATATATAAGCACCTCAATAACCTACCGGCAGCAGTCACTTGACAATGGTGGCAGAGTTTGTGACCGCCGAAACGTCGTGGTCAAACGATGGACTAACTCGGCTAGTTACCCGAGAAAATTTTATTCATTTACAACGCCGAGAAAATCTCCAGTCTTATATTGTAAAGTGTGTTCATGATGTTTTCATGTGTGTGTGTCTGTATTTGTCCTTGCCCTCCTGCCTTCATCTGTCATAACTAACAGGTTATTTTCCCTGTTCTTCCTTTGAAAAAATCTTAGGAACTGTAAGGAATGAAAACTGTTCATGGGGTTATAATAAACAGTTTATCACCTTAACTCCAACTGTGTTACTCATGTGCCTCTGGATATTTGATTGTTCTAAATTCTTATGGCCACCACCTAACTTGATTAAACCACAAATTAGGAAAGCTAAGGTTCACATTGTAATAAAAGTAGGTCAATGCTGCTAAGTTAAAGTTCAAAGTTGTTTTCTTCAATTTATTATTAATTTCCAAAGTAAATGCTATCTTGGGCTGAAGCAACAAGGAAACCTAGCCCATTCAGACATGTTTAAAAAAATCTCTACTTTTACCCATCCTGGTCAAAATACGGTATATTGTAACAGTACAAGTGACTGATATTGTTGCGAGGGCAACAGTTGGCACTCCTGCTGTGAGCTGGGCGAAGCCAGTCATGTGGAGTATCTGAGTATGGTTGTTCACAGGATGACAGTGATATCTGGGACAGTGAACTATAAACAGATGTGTTGAAAGTAAAAGTGCTTCACACTTAAAGAACATAGCAATCTTCAAATACTTTAAACTAATTTTATTGACTGATGGCCATCTAGGAGAGAATGTTTAATTAATACTAATAAATCACACTGTGACAAACAGTGAATGTCATCAAGGTGTAATAGGATAACATTTATTCTCCTCTCTCTATACTGATAAATCTCTGATATTCCCAGTCTGGCAACCATCCTTACATAAAATAATCTAATAAAGTTGTTGTATAAAGTTCCTTTGCGGCAGGGACAGTAACGATTTTGAGACTGTTTTAATACCATATTTCTTAATGAGCCTTACTGGAAAATGTTTCTAAAAAATTATAGTGTATTCTGAATATGGTTTACCCCCTTGAATTTACATGTATTACTAAAATGATTAATTTTTCCTCGTGCCATGTGTCTGAAGTTACTATATAATGTTAGAAAAACAACCTTTAAACTTCACTGAGCTTTTCCAAACTTGTGTATATTATGTAAGCAAAAATTACGTTTCTTTCTTTATCTTTCCAAAATACAACTTCTCGAATTTATGGTATGTAATTACGTGTTAAATTTTCCATACCAGCTTTTAGCTTTTAAAGAACTCAAACTTTTTTTTAGTAAGATTTCCTCGCTACAAGGTTTATCATCATTAGACTGTATATTATCCTGAATATCACCCAAAGTGAAGAAACCATTAACTTTAGTGAAATTATACTGAAACCAAATATTGCATATGCAGTTCTTATGTACAGTCCTTCTACAGCTGTTTAAGTAGATTTAGAACCTGAATTTACTGTTTAAATTTGACTTATTGCCTTAATTAACTGTTTAGTTTTATTTATTTCCTGAATTAACTACACAAATGACTCTAAAGCTGAGGTATCATGTTGTACAACTGAGCCCGCTATTCTGTAAACTAATTTTGTCATGCAATTTACGAAATTCTAGGTTAGCTTACAGAACTTGCAAATGTTACATATCTTATTTCTTGTTATTGTTATTTAAACATCACGTACATAAAATGTATTGTTCATAATTTTTTGATAAAGTTTTATTTTCTTGTCTTTCTTACTGGGTTAGAAAAGGAAGTGTAGACAAACTGAGGATCATGAGTCAATAATCATTGCAATAAACAGTGTGTTTTTAAATATATTTATTTCATACCTTGGATTGTCTAAGATTTCAGAAACTGCCCATGATAATGATTCAGCAGAAACATTTCCAAACTCCAACTTTATACCATATCCCATTTGCTGTGCTTTGTTCATGTTCAGTACTTGGTCAGCAAAAATAGGAATGCCCAGTAAAGGCACTTCCCGGTACACTGCTTCAGTTGTGCTCAGCACACCTCCATGTGTTATGAAAAGTACTATATTTTTATGTGCTGTAAAAACGAGAGAATCATCATATATATTATTTCTATAAGGTATTTTTTTGTCACAAGCCTATATCTTCCTTCATACTTAACCGAAATCAATGAATGAGGTGTCATTTTAAAGCTTATGGTCCCCACTTTGGCCACATCACATTATAAGAAAGGAATTTTCCGAATTCGACCCTTAAAGGGCAAAAATGTCAATATTTCTAAAATGCTGTTTTCTGTATTACAAGTCATTTATCTCCCTGGATAT
This sequence comes from Vandiemenella viatica, assembly GCA_031002005.1. Taxonomy (NCBI): domain Eukaryota; kingdom Metazoa; phylum Arthropoda; class Insecta; order Orthoptera; family Morabidae; genus Vandiemenella; species Vandiemenella viatica. The sequence goes on along the minus strand of CM061914.1, from coordinate 149,525,210 downwards.
CGATCTGAAATCGTTTAATGAAGTATCATTTTAAAGATTAAGATTTCCGCTTTAATGACGTCATATATTAAGACAGAAATTTTTCGGAATTCGATCTTTAAAGAGCAAAGGATCAATATTTTTGCAATTCGTTATTGTGTCACGAGCGATTTATCTCCCTTAATATCTAACCGATATGGATAAATGAGGCATCATATTAAAGACTAAGGTCTCCGCCGTGGTAACACTATATTTTAAGAAAGGAATTTTTCGTAATTCGACCCTTCAAGGGCAAAAATGTTAATTTTTCTAAAGTGCGTTTTTTGTATCTCGAGCCATTTATCTCCCTGGATATCTAACCAAAATCGATAAATGAAGTAGGATTATAAGGAGTAATGACTCAGCTTTGTGAAATCATATTTTAAGAAAGATTGTATTTGGAATTCAGCCCTTAAAGGGAAAAAGTATAAATTTTTCAAAAACGCATTTTTGTGTCACGAGCGATTTATCTCCCTTAATATCTAACCGATATAGATAAATGAGGTATCATATTAAAGAATAAGGTCTCCGCCATGGTAACATTATATTTTAAGAGAGGAATTTTTCGTAATTTGACCGTTATAGGGCAAAAATGTTAATTTTTCTAAAGTGCGTTTTTTGTATCTCGAGCCATTTATCTCCCTGGATATCTAACAAAAATCTATAAATGAAGTAGGATTATAAGGAATAATGTCTCAGATTTGTGAAATCATATTTTAACAAATATTTGTTTTGGAATTTAACCATTAAAGGGAAAATATATAAATTTTGCTATAACGCATTTTGTGTCACGAGCGATTTATCTCCCTTATTATCTAACCGATATAGATAAATGAGGTATTATATTAAATAATTAGGTCTCCGCCATGGTAACATTATATTTTAAGAGAGGAATTTTTCGTAATTTGACCGTTATAGGGCAAAAATGTTAATTTTTCTAAAGTGCGTTTTTTGTATCTCGAGCCATTTATCTCCCTGGATATCTAACAAAAATCTATAAATGAAGTAGGATTATAAGGAATAATGTCTCAGATTTGTGAAATCATATTTTAACAAATATTTGTTTTGGAATTTAACCATTAAAGGGAAAATATATAAATTTTGCTATAACGCATTTTTGTGTCACGAGCGATTTATCTCCCTTATTATCTAACCGATATAGATAAATGAGGTATTATATTAAATAATAAGGTCTCCGCCATGGTAACATTATATTTTAAGAAAGGAGTTTTTCGTAACTCTCCCCTTAAAGGGCAAAAATGTTAATTTTTCTAAAATTCATTTTTTGTGTCTTAAGCAATTTATCTCATCGGATATCTAACCAAAATCGAAAAATCAAGTAAGATTATGAGGAGTAATGTTTCAGATGTGGTAACATCATATTTTAAGAAAGAATGTTTTTGGAATTCAGCCCTTAAATGGAAAAAGTATAAATGCTGCTATAACGCATTTTTGTGTCACGTGCCATTTATCTCACTTAATATCCAACCGATATAGATAAATGAGGTATCATACTAAAGATTAAGGTCTCCGCCGTGGTAACATTATAATTTAAGATAGGAATTTTTCGTAATTCGACCCTTAAAGGGCAAAAATGTCAATTTTTCTAAAATGTGTTTTTTGTGTCTCTAGCCATTTATCTCCCTGGATATACAACCAAAATCGATAAATGAAGTATGAGTATGAAGATTAATCACTCAGCTTTGGTGACATCATATTCAACCTCACTTTTCACAGAATTTTTTTTTTCGCGAAATTTTCGCATGGGTCGTCTATTTGATATCTTAATTCTGATAACAATGGAGTATAGAAAAAAATAATTTTTTAACCAAGAGATGCTTTGAAGGGTTTCATTTTCAATTGGCAATGGAATTCTATTGCTGACGCTCAGAAATCTGTCTGTTATAGGCTCCTATCACTTAAACGGATTAAGTTGAAGGCTCAAAACTTTGCAAAATAAAGTTTTATTCTGAAATAAAGAGAATAAAAATAGTCTTAAATGCCAGAGTGTGAGGTATAGGTATTAAAAGCTTGTCAAGTAGAGGACTGTAGTAATTTTTTGCTACAAAATAAAGGTGTGAGTACCTATCAAAGTTGTTTGTTTTGGATCATTTTTACTAACAGGTCTATCACAAAAATAATATTACCCAGGAACTTAGCATTTTACCCTACACTTAAACAACAAACACTGAAAACAGTTACATGTAAAATACTTTATAAGTTGGGAGGAAAATAAGCAAACATTAATGCTGTTTTATTGAATGTGCTCTAAATTCAGACAGAGTTGTGTCCTACTATATGTATTGAAAATTTTAATGGAATTGAGTTATTACACTAGTAGCTCAAATGGCAACATGACATTCATTCGGAAAAGAGCAGAGGAAGGTAAGGAAACAAGAAACTGAACAACACAGATTTTTACCATGTGTTGTATTAAGTGGGTGTAAAATCACCCAATTGTTAGGCAAAGCAGGTGTGAAGACTTACATCTATCCAGATAGGAAGGTAAGAGATCTACTTGGCAGTGCAAAGGATGCTCTGAGTCTCAGACAACTTGTCGTTAATTACTTCCCTTGAGAGAGTGGGCAGCAGTATGTTACGCAGGTGATAAGCTCAATTTTTCATCTCAGTATGAAGCATGTGAAATGCATGTGCTCAGGACAAGTGATGAATCAGCAATTGCCAGTGGCAGATCCAGGAGTTGGTTTGGGGGGGGGGGGGCTTGACTCGGGAGAGGAAGGGGTGCCGACAGAAATCTCATTATTCCAGATTGCCGCCCTCATACAAACAGTAGAGAGAGAGAGAGAGAGAGAGAAAAAAAAAGTCTCCAAAATCCATGTCTTCAGGGGTGATCTTGGTGCTTTTGGGGGTGGGGGGCTGAAGCCCCCTAGCCCCCCCCCCTGGATCCACCACTGGAATTGTTATATACAGCATAGAGGAGAGACAACATTTTGATGCAAACAGGACATTAAGTCCGGGCCAGACAACAGGATGTCAATAAAGTATAATTAAGGATGCCATAGAGATTCATCTCATATAATGCAATGTTCATAGAGAAATGGGGTACCAACTTAGCACATCATGGAATCCATTTATTAGTCAGTTATAAGCAAGGAGACAGAGAATTCAGGGTTCACTGAGAACATCCAACCAGCAGCAGATCCCCTCAAGCTTGTGTGACCTAACACACCCACTGTTCAACTTCCCCCTCCTTGTCCCTAACCCTGTCACCTATGTACAGACAATGCCTGATCTAAAGGGCGGTGGCAATATCATGTTTGAAGGGTGGCAAATTAATGTTGTTGTGATGATAGGTTGGCAAAATAATGTTTGAAGGGTTGGAAATCTCACAGTTTTTGCCACGGCTCAGAAAATGCCTAGATACACCACTGTGTACTGATAGGTAAGTACCACAGCTGCAATAAGCATGAGTAATATGAGAGAAGCCACATCGAGACTTTGACCAATGGTAGCCCATGATTGTTTGAAAAAGTTTATACACGGGGAAGAGCACCACTCTTTCAAATGTTCACTGTTACACTCACCACAAATCTGTTCTCACATGGGGTAAAAGCAAAAATATCTAATCAATGACAGCACAGTAACTGTTAGAATTAACTGTAGAGGAATCGGTCAAATATTATCAGCCTACATGACACTAATAATGATAAATCTGGCAGTTATTAGGAATAATAATCAGTAATTCTTCATCACGTTCTACAAAATTAGGAAAGAATTTAAGCTGAAATCTGTGGGGGCCAAAAGGTGGATACAGGGAAGAAGAAAAATGGATATGTAGGTAATTGCAACCAGACTGTGTGCTTGATCACAAATTAAATTAAATCACACAATAAAAGTTATGGTGAATAAGCTATTAATAACAATGGATTCAGGCTCATTAATATATACAAAAAATACCCTTTTTTATATAAAGGGATATTTCAGTCATAAAGTTACTGACACTTTTATCTGGAGGCAAGAAATAAGGAGCCTAAACTATTTGATTATATCTTAACTAAGCAACTGTAAAAGTAGACAGTTATATGAGTAAAAAAGTAATACAAAGAACCATAGTTCTACATATGACATTGCATCAATAATGCAAAAATTGTCAAGTTCAGAAACTAACCACAAATGTCAGAAATAAGCCTACCTCTCTTTTTTTTTGTGGGGAAACTACCTTTCAGAGAGATCATATGCATTTCTAAATGAACACAGTTTTTCTCAGCATTGTTTATTTATAAATGTTTCTTGGGAAACAAACTGAGTAATATCATTATTTATACACAATATTTTGCCAAAATATTGTGCATAAACATATTCATTTAGTTTACTCAGTACTTAAAAAATGAATTATAGTGAAGTAATATTACTTCTTTAGCTGAGCTTCTTACCGAGTATGTCTGATTGTGGAAACCACTTTCCCACCTTTACATTAGCGGGCTTTCCTGGCAAACTTTCATCTTCCCATTTCCACAGAACTTTGTATTTGAGTTTTGAAAATGCAGCAATGAAGGCATCTCTTTTTTCGATGGGCATTTCAGCACTCTTCAAATTTGATCCTAAGCTGAAGTAAATTACACCTTTTTCTGACTCGTCAAGAAATTTCTGCAAATCCTAAAAGAGAAAAATATTTCTTTCCATAAATTCAGTGAATTCAGCTAAATTATAGAATTCTAACAGTACCAAAACTTTTATGTATCATTTTTTCCTGATATGTAGTTAACTTTTGAAAGTGCAACATAATTTTTTTTTAAAAAATAGAACTAAATAAATTAAACACTCTATGGGAAAGATTCTACAGTAAAAAAGAATAGATAAGTATTTAGAACAATTAGGTTAATTGATTAACTTTGCAGTCAACGTATTGGAAAGAAAAAAAGGTAGTTCAGTGTCTTAAATTTCTGTTGATATTAGTTTCATTTTTCCCCTCATGACACAACTAATTTTAAATTTAAAGTAACACAATGAAATTAAAATAAACAAAACATAAAAAATAATTTGGAAGAAATTTTGATCAGTAAAGGAAAATGAATCCTGCTGTGATTATTGTTTGAGATTCTCCATATTATGGTCCTCATATAAATTGTAATGATTGTAAAAGCATGTTTTTCAGATGAAAGTTTGATTTTTATTTCTAAACTTCTATTATATCATGCAAGCAGAAGCTGACACATTTGGTGCATTCTTTTCTCCTTACCATTTTATATTATGGAAATTAGCATTTAATAACCAACTTACAAATTGCTTTAAGTGAAAGTTGAATTACCACTCTAATAGCTCTAACAACTGAATAAGGAAAAACATAATAGAGAGGCACATCTGAAAAATCCTGCTATAGAATGTTTTTTTTGTTTTGAAAAATTAGTTAAATTATTATGGGGGAAATAAAGAAAACTATTGACATAGAAGAAACTTAATGTAATAACATAACAGCCATTTTAATGGAGGTAGTTAGAGTAAGTTTAGAACTTAGTCTTAGTAAATTAGATGATGACACGAAATTAATTACAGAGGTAATTTTAAAAGCTAGGTATTAATCATAAAACTTTAAAAGATGAAATAAATTATAAGCAGAACATGAACAATTTTATAATATTATTAGGGACATATATCAAAAAACTAGTTACAAAAATTTCAAATTTTTTAAAACTAATTAAAGAAAGTATAGAAAAAAAATATCAAGATAGCCAATAATGGTTCCCGCAACAGCTACTTTCATTATATTTGTATTCAGAAAACACTGTAACTTCAAGATGTTTAATATAGTCTAAAAGCAAACACTCATTGTGAGAAGATGGCACTAACATGGAGCTAACTAAATCTACTGGGAGTAAATTTAATAAAAGGATTCTAGCATTATTTTAATAAACCTGAGGTGAAGTGTTCTCTAGTTGCATTTGTGAAGTGCTTGCACTAAACTGAAAAATATTTCATCATCATTTTAAGCTTTACTGGCAATATTTGTTTAAAACTTTGAATTATAAAGTAAATATTTAGGATTATTGCTAGTGAGATGAAATATTAATATTTTCACAAATAAACAGTGCTTCAAAAATCACCTAATGTTATTGGGTTATTTTCATTTATTTTTCTTAAGTTAGCTGAATGCTTGATAGAATAAAGACAGTGAACTATGGTTAAACATTATGGTATATCCGTTTTAACATCTTAAATTCCTGTGTAACAAAATAAACAAATATTTTAGATTTCAATTGTATAAAATTGCTAAAAATACTGCAGACTTTCTTATTCAATTATTTCTAAAATTATTAAAATAGCAACTTGTTAGTAAAACTAGGAGGGTGAAGAGGGTCATGGGAGTGTACAAGTTGTATTTTAGTGATAAGGCATGAAAAGAAATTGGTGTAAGAATTAAAAGTAATGCATGGAAGGGAAAAGATGACCATGACCACAAGCTGGCACACGATTTCAGGCACAAGGATGAAGGAAGATTCTCTTTTTTAGGTAAGGATATCAGGGATTGGAATAATTTACGAAGATAAATGATGAATAATTTACCAAAAATGCTGAAAAAATTTAAAGCTAAAATTTGCAGAGGGCAAATGTAGGGTGCAGGAAAGGGAGAAGATGAGTTCGTAGGGAAATTGCCACCAGGGTGTACGCTCCATTGCAATTTAATTAATTAAATTAAAAATATCAAAATTAAGGCATTTTATTTACTTATTAATTGCAGTAAGTTGATTGAGGAGTAAAGCTTTAATCAAATATTATAAAAATGTTAAGCACATAGTATATTTTTTATTAGACTTCTCTATCAACTAATTTGAGATTGTAGAGCACTTTTTTAAATGCTAAAGGTTCATTTAAAAGGTACTAAAGTATTTGCAAAAAATCATGCCTGGAAAGTTATGTCACGGCATTTGAAACATGCAGATTGTACCCTTTTTCAGTTTATAATTTATATTCTGACAAAGAAGTGCTAAATGATATGCAGTTAAAAATAATCATGTTAGTTAGTGAATTATCTCTCAAAATAAGACATATTAATAAATCAACACTCAAATTTTACAAGTCAGCATTGCTGATTCAAGTATCACTCATAACTCTTTTTTTAAACTTTAGAAAATGTGAAAGCCTTTGTAAAGTGGATTCAGTCTCATGCAAGAATTAATTACTATAAGCTCACCTGAGGAAGTTTCTTTGGTGGCTTCACATGCAGTCCTCCGACTTCAATCATATTTGGGACTAATGGCCTAGGATAGCCAATGCTTACATGGGAATTTACAAGAACCAAAGCAGCTTGCGTCTCAATTTCTGATATACTGGGAATAGTAGAGTCATTTAAATAGTGCCGCATTACATGATCTTGTTTTGGAAGAGTGTATATTTGTCGGATAAGCCTAGAGAATGTACCAAAACATGTATTACTGAGCCTTTCTGAAAAGGTCATATGATCCGAATAACCCAATATTGGTTCAGGGACATATGCAAAAGGATATGGGTTTCCTACCATATCTGCAATCCAAGAAGTTCCTGAAAAGGGAACCAATCCAATAACAGGAGCCTTAAATTTGTAAGAAAATGCTAAAAAGCATTCACTCATAAAGGGTTCAAATATTACAGCATCAAATTTCTTCTGAGAATGATACAGCTTTTGGATGCTTTCAGACTGTAGATGTAGTTCACATACTTTTGACCCAGCATCAAGGAAGCTGAAGACCATAGTGGGGAGATTCTTCGTGACCAGTTGAAATTGTCTGAACTATCTGTAAAGAATAAAAAGTTTCTGAATTATTTTAGAATACAAATATCTTACAGGTTGTGGTGTACGTAGTACTTCTCAGCAACCAAACATTTTTCTGTTGTGGAATTCAGCTTAAAGTAAGTATGATTAAAGAATTATTGATATTAAATTGATCCAAGCAGATAATTGTACATGAGAAATATAGAATTAATAAACTACAATGGTGTGAGTTATTATTATTATTAGTTATGAGAAAGATGTGAAGAATTATATTAAAATCAAAATAAATATGGACGCAAACAGCTACATGAGAGTTAATTTAATTGCACCCTACTCACCTACTTTCACTTTTCACGAATTTTTATTTTAAATTGTTTCACTGTTCCAGAAAAATTTATTCTACACTCTTACTTCTTACAAAAGAAAATTGTTCCACTTGATATCAAGCACTAACCTTTGATCACGGTAATCTCTTCCTTTCCACACATTACTCCTAGTTTTTCTAACAATCAAATACAGGAGTTGGAGTGGGTGCAAAGTGAGGCTGCTAGATTAGTCTCTGGAAATTACTGCAGAATGCAATCAGTAACATTTGATAAAAGAGCTGGAATGGGATTCTTTGGAAGACAGGAGGAGAGTGTCAGGAGTGATGAGGCATGGAAATATATTGTTGGAATAATTAAGAGTGGTGCATGAAAGGGAAAACATGACCATAACCACAAGCTAGCACTTGATTTCAGGTATTAGGGTATGGAACTTTTTTTTTTTGCGTAATGGATCAGTGATAGAATAAATTACCCAGGGAAGTGATTAATTGACCAAAAACACAGCAAGAGAATTCAAAATTGAAATTTATAGAAGGCGAAAGAAGGATAAAAGGTATGTGTTGGTAAATTGCCACTGAAGCATGTGATCCATTGAAATAAAATTAAATCCAGGCCACATTACCAATGTACTCCCAGCAAAGTCTTCAACCATTTACTGTCTTCTAGTGAACACCAGTCCAGCTCCTACTTCATATTAGTTACCAACTGAATTCTGTGGTATTTTCCACAAACCTTACCCTCTTTTACAAACCCTCCAACTCCTGTATTTGATATCCATTATGCTGGTTCTATGCTTTCCAACCATTGTCTGTCTAAGATTTGGTATGCCAATTCCAATCCTTCACTTCTCAGTTACATACCTTAATCAGGATCATCTCCCATTTTAATCCTATTATATAACATCAGGTCATGTGAAAACCCCGATTGTAAACCATAAACATATATTAGAATAATATCCTACAATGATCCCAAAAATCTGTCCATTTTCATTTTCACCTATTTTTAAACTGCATATCTTGTCACCATTCTTTGTATCTGCCTATTAAGAATTCCTCCATTTGGAGTGTCAGTTTTTCATCCATTGTAATGGTCCTAACCTTATCTACATCACTTTTTATTTCACCAAATGTCTTACAGAGATCCAATGCTACACTAACAACCTCAATTTATTGTGATGGAGCAATTGCTCCAGTGTATATTTCCCTAAACACTATTTATTCCCCTTTCCTTTTCCCACCAACTTTTCTCTCTGCTAATTTCACCTTCAAATTAGTTTAACAGTTTTGGTCAATTGTACATAATTTCTCTTGGTAATTTATTCCAATCCCTGACACCCTTACCTACGAAAGAAAATCTTCCCACAACCTTATGCCTGAAAACAAGTGCCAATTTGTGGTCATGGTCATCTTTTCCCTTCCAAGCACCTCTCCTAAATCTTCCACCAATACATGCCTTGTATAATCCCTCAATTATCTTCATCCTCCTGTCTTGCAATGAATCCCATTCCAGCTCCTTTATCATATCACTCACTGATTGTGTTCTGAGGCAATTTCCAGAGACAAATCTAGCAGCCCTTCTTTGCTCCCTCTCCAACTCCTGTATTTTATACCAGCTAAATTGCTGCCACTGCAATAGTTCCTGTATAGGCCTCCGTACACAACAACTCTCAGCCAGAATGAATGGCCACAGACAAACAGTCCACAAACACAATTTATACCTTCCAACATCAGAACATATTAACTACCACAATTCTAACAACCTCAATGACCGTTTCAACGTGAGGGCAATCACAGTTTTCCCCAAAACCACCACCGTGTCAGAACTTCAGAGATGCGAACTTGCATACCAAAATATCCTGGATACGACACCTACCTCGCCCCAACCAGTGATAAAATTCCATTTTTTTACCCATCACTCATTATTACTAGTATTATCATTATTATCATTTAACTAGTTACAAATTTCTTCAAAATTTATTTGTTTATTTTTTGTTTTTACATTTTGTACCCTTTTTTATATTATTAATTCTATCACCACTTGTGATATATATATATATTTATATATAACATCTCAAGTCTCTCTCAACATATCAATAATTTACTCAGTCATGTGGTAAACTTCGGTGTGCACACCTGCCAAACCACACAACTTGTTTCTTATAACACGAATAAGGTGTAAAACCGAAACATCGTGTATTTTAGTGTACGTCATATATGTTTTAGACTCATTTGGTGAGTGATGAGTCATTTTTGTTTCCCTTGTCATTTATCTAACACCACTGTACGTAATATTAACCATATCCTGATCTTTATACTTTCTGTTTCCTGTTACTTAGTTCTCTAATAATATCCTCAATACTTATTTCTAATTTACTATCATGCTTTTTGCATTTTGGTTTAGAAGGTTCTGCTCTGACATTTCCTTTTCATTCAAGAATGATAATCCCCAATGGTCACATTAAACCAGCATGTAAATATATCTGATTTTTTTACATCCTAAGTAACTTTTTCTCCATTCTTATAAACAACTACCTGAATACCTTCTCTTCCTTTCAATTTTTAACAAAACCATACAACTTTCTAGATACATCTGTGAATTGAGTCTTTCCCAGTATACAGTTGTTAAAAATTCTTCTTGGTGTTCTGGCAAATTAGTTCTGTCATGGATGGCATTTTGAAAACTACCTTTGCTGTCTTCACTGATGAAATGATAGGTTGAAGTACTTATATGTTACAATATTCTCATTTACAAATTATGTCGGTTAAAATTAAAACTATTACTTCTCACTTTCTTCAAGTGAAAAAAGAAAAGAACAAAATTAAGACATCTTAACTCACTTCCAAAAAGGTGCATAGCATCAGCTATAGTGATTTCTGTCCATTTTGGAGGAGGCTGGGTATTACGAAATGGGCTGATAACTGTGATAGCATGTCCCCTGTCTGCTAATCCTCGGAGGTAGGTCTCGGCCAGGATCCAATGGCTGCGTGCTGCCACTGGGATTATGGCAAGGAAATCGGCTGCATGGTTACTATTTACCAACAACAGTAGCAGTATCACTGGTAACAGCTTCATCTGTGAATAGAAGAAAACCATGCCATTTCAGCTCAGTCTCAACATTATAGTCAGTCACAGAGATTTTTCATGATGTCTTGTTGCACAGTCAATCGGTCATTCCAAATTATGAGAACAACCACAGGGGACTAAAATCTACATCAACATACATCAACTTTAGACAATCTCAACTATACCAACTAATGAAAGATGAAATTACTTTTTTCCATGCTATATTTAGATGTGTAATCAATATATGAAACAATAATTTATGAACACATGTTTCTCCAGAGATGTCATTCTTTTTCCAAAAAAAAAAAAAAAAAAAAAAAAAAAAAAAAAAAACACACACACAAACAAAAGATTCAGGGAAATTATTTTTTGCTGAAAATGATGCAACTGACATGTTTACAATATAGTATTAGTTTAAGATTTTGAGGGAAAACGGCAGTACAATTAATTCTTTTTGCTGAAAATGATGCAACTGACATGTTTACAATAAAGTATTAGTTTAAGATTTTGAGAGATAATAGACAAATATTTATGATATTACGGCTGAAAATTAATGAATTCATGACCTAGTGTGATCCTTTTACTTTACTTTTGTCTGTTTCATTCGTTCAGGTCAAGAACCCACCTAAAATGCGGTAGCTGGTAGTAGAAGAAATTTTTGTCACAGGGACCTGACCAACTTGATAGCAGAGGTAATGGTGTACAACTCCTAATCGCCAGCCAAGTAATGCATGGTGAAAATTTCTTTCACTATTGGGCTTCAAACAGTTACTGTAGCTCAGTGAACTGAGTCACGAATAGAGTCAATTTTACTGTCGCATGACAAATTTCGTAACTGTAGCGTGTTACTAGAAACCGGGAGGAAGAGAAAAGGTAAAGCGAAGAACGATTTTTTTTATTTATTTACCTTACGATTTGCTAGTGCCGATAGGTGGTTGATTAGAGAGTACAACTTCACAGTGTGATTTTTTTTATTTATTTACCTTACGATTTGCTTGTGCCGATAGGTGGTTGATTAGAGAGTACAACTTCACAGTGTGTAATGATAGACTATCAGATAATTCCGGCGATCAGTCCACTGAGTAGTGTCAAGGACTGGTTGCGTCATCTTCCCGCCTACATCTTCGTTTGAGCTGCTTGTAAGGCAGTGGCGGATCCAGGGGAGGGGGCTCAAGTTTCCCCCCCCCTCACCCCCAAAAAAAGTTCTAGGTCCACCCCCGACATCGCAATTTTGGACACCTTTTTTTAAGGGCGGCATGATCATAAAGCCTACCCCTGCCCGACTCAAGGGCTCTCCCCCTCCTCCCACGAAAACGAAATCCGCTAAGCCCCCCCCCTCCCCAAATCAAAATCCGCTCAAGCCCCTCCCAAACCAAAATCCTGGATCCGCCACTGTTCTCACGTGTAGGTTTCCGAACTTGGAGGCGTGACCCCTTCCCCTTCTTTTTGAAAATAGGGAGAAATGAGAAAGAGACCAAAACTGACTGAATTTATGGGTTTGTGAAAAAAAATAAAAAAAAATGTACAAAACTAGAATGCTAATAATCTCTCATGCATCTAAGAATCTAAGTATAATATCTGATACAGATTAAAGAATGCGCCCATATTTAGCTAAACACTTTGCAAATAATATGTACGCTGAAACTAAACAGAATACACTATAGCGGAGCAAGTTGAAATCCATATAGAAGAAAATCGGAATGGAGAGAATCGGAAGGAGATTTTTTTTATTCAATTTCTTTCATGTTTTGTGTTGTTTCTACAACAGTGAGCATTGCAATGAAAAATTAAACAACCACTGCATAGAACTTCCACGTAAATTAAACTTTTATTCCCGTGTTAGTATTTTAAGACTTGTGGCGATACCGGCAGTGTCGGATCAGCTATTGTGGTAATAAACTTTGAGTGAAGTTCCATGCCTAATTCCACGAACGTAAAAGATTCAGACCCAGATCAAGGTTGGGGGAGAGGGAGAAGGAACCCAGGTATCCACGCGGGTACCTTCAGTGGAACGGCAAAATCGTGTTTCTTGTAAGAATGGTCGGCAATCTCAAGTTTCTGCCTCCTCTAGAAAAACTCGTTGATCCTCACTGACAAGATTATACAGGAAAATAGAGTCCTGTGAAATTTTTGCACTGTGTCTGTTTTTCTTTGCCTTCTAATCTATGATTTTCTGAATACCGAATATGAAGTGTGGATTCGACGGAAATGTGATATGGCGAATTAAAATGAAAATAAGGGCAGAAGAAGAAACTATCACTTAGCAAACATCATGGCAGTACGACCGCGAAACACGGAGAAGGTAAAGAAAGACACGCAGAACAAGAAAAACGAAATCTTCACATATAAACCTTTCACTAGCAGTAATGTCCCGATTCAGAAAATTTTATAGGTTTTAAATGTTTCTTTAATTTTCGTGGGTCGATTTCGTCATTTCGTTAATTTTGATATGGTGTCTCTGTACCTAATTTCAGTATATAAGAAATATTTCACACCGATTGAAATATGTTGTATATATTGTATGATTAAACACAAAAATTCGAGCACATGGAGGCCTAGATCGTTGAAAGCGAATTTCTAACTTCGCATTCGACCTGTAGTTAGCTTTCTCTTGTCGGATACGAAATAAAATTCCGTCACCCGGAAAATGAGCAGTAAAACAGAAGAAGTGGAGGATCGTGTTATAAAAATCACAGTTGAAACTTAAACTTCTCCGCAGTTCGTATGAAGTGAAGGTACACCACTGTTAAAAATGATTGGTCATTCTCAAGGAGACGTTATGCATATCAACTTCTTTGGTGTTTGCTAGTTTCGTGTTTAGCAGACTCATCTAGTGGTACTGGCGACGGTAATTGCTTTTCTTTTTACTGTACTCCTGGTTCAAATATTCAAACAGAATTTCTCATTATGAAAAAATGTAAGGGAATATTATTTTAATAATTTTCGAGATAGTCGGTCCATTGCATATGATTAAATGTATTGCGTCAATTTGACAGGATAGTGTGAAAAGCGTGGATTAGAATGACAACCTGCACCTTAATATGTTTATAGGCAGTTTCGTTGGTGAAAAAGGTTTTATTGTTAAAGCATTAAAATCAGTTTTCTACTTGAGTGGAGAACTTAAAGAATTTGGCGATGAATATTACAACAAACTTAAAAAGACATGCGGTAAGATGGATGTTGAATTTTGACAGTATATTTTAAATAATACTTCAAACAACTAATCTGTTTAATGATATATTATTCGTGTAATTTCTTTCACAGAACCAATAAACATAAATTCAGGCGCCAAGCTAACTCTTGGTTCCTCACTAACAGTGGTTAATATAAAAGTAAACGCGTATGGTATTGTCTTTGAGAGAAACCGAATGGTACATAGTCTGCTGAATAAAAAGTTTTTCGATTTTCCGCGCAGTAGGATTCTGTTGTTGCCACCTTAACCTAACCAGGTAACCCTACCAAGTACAGACCTAAAGTTTTACGCGGAATACACCAAACCAAATATCTAATCAAATTCCACATCAACCAATAATCCCCTCTTCTTTGACCTCAGAAATTTTTTTCTGGCAATCGGCATGATACATTGCACTCATTTTCATCACACTTTTACTAATATACATACCTTTTAGCTTATTTCTTTCCAGTTTCATTGGTTACTACGAACGAAAGTAAGGAAAGCAAAGCAAATGCGGAAGCAAGGTTTGTGCGGATGTGAATTAATCCCTGCTAACTGCTGTCTTCTACGCACAGCAACGCACTGGCGTCTAAATTGTGCGTCTTCTTCCCGTCCCCCACTCCTCCGCCGCGAGTATCTGCTGTTATGACGTAACGACTGAAGCGAAACAGCTGGCGCTATGCCCGAATTCAACAGCAAGCAATGTTTAGCCAAACTCGATGCGTTAACAGACATCCCATTTCCTTGTGGAATTGTTAACAAACTATATATCACTGCAAAATTAAACAGTGTCGAATAATCGCATACTTGTTTGCGGATTACTAAAATATTAACTAACGAGTGTGGGAAAATGAGTATCTTAAATGCTTCGATACATAAATTCTATATATTTTCAAATAGGATTATTTAATTATTCTAAAGAAGAATTAAATTTTTGCAAAATTGTGGAAATGCTTGTTTTTTTTTTTATTTTTTTTTTTATTTTTATTTTTTTGCTTGAATCAACTTAAAAATTCTCAAACAACTGTTACGTTTGGAAACAGTTCAGTCAGAAAAAAGAGATCTACAAATTAGTTCAATTTATAGAAGCAATATCTTTTGATCGATGGTGATGAAGTGGTGCGTTGTTTTTACTGAGTTATTGTTTAAGCCAGAAGAAACATTATTTTTCTCGATCATGTACAAAAGCAAAAATAATACTGTTGACTTTCCATTGATGAATATTCTGAAAAAAAAAAAAAAAAAAAAAAAAAACAAATGGTTACTGGTGTAGGGATAGAAATAGATGAGCAAAGTGATACTGATTGTAGTTCCACGACGAGAATGATCATAGATGTTAAAGAAATAAATGAAGTTGCTGAAACAATAACTGGCTGGGGTAAATCTGGGAAAGAGGAGATAAATGCTAAAAATATAAATCCGGTAATAAGGGTGTTAATGGTAAACTGTAGAAGCATAATGAACAAAGTAATCGAATTTGCAAACTTAATAGAGATACACGAACCACAAATAATAATTGGGGTAGAGAGTTGGTTAAAAGAAGACGTACTAGACAGTGAGGTTTTTCCTGATGGTTACAGAGTGTACCGCAGAGATAGAGGAGCAATTGGTGGGGGAGTCTTCATACTAGTTAGCAAAAACTACCACAGTTCACTGGCATTCATAGATCAACACCATGAGTTACTTGGGGTAGATTTCTGGGGTAATAAAAAAGAAAAAATCAGGGTGTTGGCTGCTTACCGCAGTGGAAGAATGACAGATGAAGATGAGGCTCTAGGGGAGAAATTAAATTCTTACTCAGATTTCAGAGGTGAGAATAGAATGGTCATTATTGGTGGGGATTTAAATTTACCAGGTGTAAACTGGGAAGGAAATAAGATTAATAACACATGGGAACAAAGATTTGCAAATACCTTAATAAGGGAAGGAGGATTTACACAAGTGGTAGAGCAAAACACTAGGGGACAAAATATTTTGGATATATTCCTAATAAAGCCCGATGATAACCTTGTGGGGTGTCAAGTAACGGAGGGAATAAGTGATCATGACGCAATTTTAATGGATATTAGAGGATTCAGTGAACCAGCAGCCAAAACTGAAGGGGGAAATAGGTACAATTATAAAAAGGCACAGATTTCAAATTTGAAGAGATATTTCAGAGAACGTTTCAGCAAATGGAAGGAAGGCACAAGTACAGTAGAGTCAAGGTGGGAAGAGTTCAAAGAGATAATAAGAAAGGGGGAAGAAAAATTCATTCCAAAGCAGAATATAAAGAGAAGTAGAGAACCTGTGTACTATAATAGGGAAGTGAGAAGGTTAAAGAGGTTGGTACGAAGAGAACATAACAGAGTTAAGAGACAGCAGGGTAGTAGGGAATATTTAAAACAACTAAACAAGGACTTAATAACAGCAAAGAAAGTGGCTAAAGATGGGTTTATGAAGAGTATTGTCAGAGCAGGAGGACCACTGACTGATGCATCTAGAAATTTCTATGGCTATATCAGGAAACTGAGGGGAAGGGAGGGTGTAGAGATGCTCATAGATAAGGATGGAGAAGTATTTACTGAGGATTTGAAAAAGGCACAGATTTTAAGTAACTGGTTTAGTGAGAGCATTAGGGACAATGAATCAGAAACGGGAAGGTCTAATTCGGAGAACGAGCTTAACAATACGATTAGAAATGAAGATACTAAAAAATTTGAAATTCATCCTGAAGAAATCATGAAGGAAATAAGGAAGCTGAAATCACATAAGGGGGCTGGTGCTGATAATATTACTACAGATATCTTAAAGATAGCCGGGAGTGATATTATACCTTATCTTGAAATATTATTTAAATTGAGTCTGGATACTTGCTACTTACCACAGGACTGGAAAAGTGCGATAGTAGTACCGGTACATAAAGGAGGGGTGAGAAATAGAGTTGAAAATTACAGGCCAATCAGTTTGACTTCAGTGGTAGGTAAATTAATGGAAAGATTGATATGCAACCACATCAGAAAAATATGTGAGGAACGTAAGTGGTTTTCAAGTAGGCAACATGGGTTCAGGCAAGGATATTCATGTGAATCTCAGTTGGTGGGATATATGCAAGATATTTCAGATGAATTGGACAAGGGAGGCCAAATTGATAGTGTAGCACTAGATCTTTCAAAGGCGTTTGACAGAGTAAGCCACAAAATGGTAGTAAATAAGGTAAAAACTATTGGAGTGGATGAGAAAGTGATTTCCTGGGTAGAAGAATTTTTAAAAGGTAGAAAACAGAAAGTTAGGGTAGGAAATGCGGTATCAAAGGAAGTGGAAGTAAAAATGGGAGTGCCGCAGGGTAGCGTATTGGGACCATTACTATTCATTATTCTAATGAATAATTGTGTTGATTGTTTACTATCTGAAATTAGATTGTTTGTAGATGACATAATGCTGTATAAAAGAATCAAAACGATAGAGGATTGTAAACAGTTGCAGGGTGATCTGGACAGGATATCTAGCTGGGTTGGTAAACATGGGATGAAGATAAATGCCAAGAAGAGTCAGCTAATTAGATACACAAATAAAAAACAAAAGGTTTATTATGAATATAAGGTGGGGAAGAAATTGCTTGTTGAAGACTTGAAATGTAAATATCTTGGCATTACATTTGATAACAAGCTTAACTGGGCAGGACACATTGGACATGTGGTAGGAAAAGGTTTCAAAATTCTGCACTTGTTGGAGAGAGTGATGAGGGGATGCACGAGAGAAGTAAAGGAATTGGGTTACAAAACTTTGGTCAGACCTTTGCTCGAATATGGTAGTGTAGTATGGGACCCACGTTTTGAGTATCAAATACAGGAGTTGGAGAAGGTGCAAAGAAGGGCTGCTAGATTTGTTTCTGGAAATTATCGCAGAATGCAATCAGTGACAGATATGATAAAGGAACTGGAATGGGATTCATTGCAAGACAGGAGGAGGATGAGGAGGGTCATGGGAGTGTACAGGGCGTATACTGGCGATGAGGCATGGAAAGATATTGCAGTAGGTATGAAAAGTAGTTCATGGAAGGGAAAAGATGACCATGACCACAAGCTGGCACTCGATTTCAGGCACAAGGGTGTGGGAAGATTTTCTTTTTTAGGTAAGGGTGTCAGGGATTGGAATGAGTTACCAAGGGGAATGATGAATAACCTACCTAAAACGTTAAAAGAATTTAAAAGTTAAAATTTGTGGAGGGCAAATGTAGGTGAGTGTAGAATAGGGGGAAGTTGGGTGTGTAGGGAAATTGCCACCGGAGCGTGTGCTCCATTGCAGTTGAATTAAATTAAATTAAATTAAATTAAATATAAAAATTTGGTGAACAATTCGTGAATTTAATTGGCCTGAAGTAGTCACGAAAGATACGCTTTATAGGATCGGCTAAGGAAAGTCTAGCTAATCAAACAAGTAGGCCTACTTTTATTAAGTATCCTTGTTTTTGCCCCACCCTAAAGCTAATCCTGGCTACGCCCTTGGTCAGTTCCGCGATGGCAAATGGCTTCGCTGTAAATAAGTAAATCAGATATATAATGTATCAGTATAATACACTGTCTGGAAAAAAAGTGAGGCAAAACGAAACTTCACAGGCGGAGAGGGTATCTGATGTTATTTCAGTGATTACAAAATTGAGTAAAATTTACAAAGAAATTGGCGGTTTGATCCTACTTATCAGTATGACATTGCACACCCTCTGGCCTTAATCCATTCACTGATTCGGCTAGGAAGCGTGTCATAAAGCCGTTGTATCCCCTCCTGAAGCAAGTTGGCCCACAACTGTTGTAGATGGTCCTTGATATCCTGGCTGCTGTCATTGTGACGGAGATGACGTTCTAACTGGTCACACGTTCTATCGGGAACAGATATGGGGATCTTAACATTACGCAGATAGTTCACAGAGAAACGTGCCGTCAGGGCCGGGGCTAGGACTTTGGGGCCCGGGGTAAGAGTTCACGTAACTAGTTGGCAATTCATCGGTTAGGGCTCTCCCTCACACCAAATAGGCGATGGGCGACTTTCTTTTTAACAATTATTTTTTTATGTTTTTTAAGCTCTACAACATTTCCAGTACATATTCCCCAGCGACATAATGCTATAATGAACTAGTCATCTGAGACTTAACTGCTGAGGGGAGCGTGGGAGCGCGTATTGGAATCTTTCCCTAGACTATGTTGGTCTGTATGGTGGATGAGGCAACAATTTCCAGTGGTACTTTTGCAGCAAACGTTACCTAAGTGCGTGAGTGTATGCAAAATGGATGGCTTTCCAGTGAACAAGTCTGATCAATTTATATGCATCGTTTTTCGCAATTCCCACATAACTCAATCTTTAATTTTATCTGTCACGAATACTCTTTGCTAATCCTTAGAGAAGATAATAATGTACTTGATCTTTGGTTGCAATCATGGATATTTTTTGGTGATAAGGGATGTTTCCATTTGTTTGACTGAGATTCAGTTCGAAGTCTCTAAACCACATTTCATGAATAGCGACAAATACAAACAGGAATATTTGCTGTATAAGAATTGTTTTGGGGGATAAGTGTTATTTTGTTTATGAAATACGTGGTTAAATACCTTAATCAGGGCTTGTCTGTGACTTTAACTTAGGCTTTTTTAACGAGTATAGAGATTTATCCACACTCACGACCACTTCAATTATTCGTTTCTTTATTTTTTTTTCAAATACCTGAAATAGTCGAAACATCAATTTCTTCACACCTATTCTTACTGCGAAAACATTCGAACCTGGTACTATCTACTATTGACGGAAGATAATTTCAGTAACTCTTAATGTAGCTGTAATATTCATATGTGAGAACATCAACTTATCTTCCAACATGATGCTTTAATAAAGCCCGCCACCTTGCTCATTTAAGTTCACTGTCCCTTCTGGTATTATTTCTTATTGCTCCCTTAATACTTTCACAATAATACTACCTTCAATTTATTAGTACCCTCAGCAAAAACGTTACCTTCATTATACGAGGGATATATGAATAAAATCAGACATTTGCTCAATAGCTTTGTAAGTGATCATACACTATGCGCTGACGAACTATTTTCAGTAGAATCGTTCTCTTTGTTTTCTTCGTAGAACTTCTCTTTTGCTGAGCATTTTGCAACTGTTTAAAGTCAAGGTACCGTTCTTTGTGGTTTGTTAAACTCACTGATTATAGGTGAAGTTTGGTATATCAATGATAAAAATGAGATTATATCGTTGTTTTAAGGTTGCCTTCTGAACGCTTTTCCTTAATCATGGGCCTTAATCAGTAACGAAAAATATTAGTTTTTCATAAGCGTATTATGATGCTAGGGCGGCGAGATATAGTTATACACTTGCAGATCTGTAACCCTAATCCCATTATATTTGCATCGTAAACACTTCTAGACCGAATCATTTTGCAACAGATTAAAGCCGTGCCGTCTCTTTCAACGTACTTTTTTTTGTGTCACCCTTCCAAAGCCGGTTACACCCCCAACTTTTCGACCAAATACCCCCCTAAAATCGACTTTCGCGTATTTTGTAGACCTTTTTTTTTCTTTTTTAGCTATGGACTTTTGAAGGAATCATCCTGACATTTGCCTGGAGTGATTTCTGGAAACCATGACAAACCCATTACTGGATGACCGGAGAGTGATTCCATTCTACGTTCTCCAGAATGCGAAGCCAAAGACCTCAATTCACCACCACGCTCGGCCTGAAAAAAAAGAGAAGTGAACTGGTGTAGGGAGAGAGATGTGTGTGTGGGGCGAGGGGGGAGAGGGAGGAGAGGTGGAATTCAGATTTACATACCTGTCTCTCCTAATCCACTCCGCTGGAGATAAACTCCAGTATTTTGTTTAGTTCTCCGGAAAAATTAAGTTAGACAATTTTTGACGTTGTCTTGAATGTCTATTCGAATGACAAATTTTGATGTTTTCTAACAAATAAATAATTAGTCTGAGGCAATATGCGTATGTGTGTTCTCGTTTTCTAACAATTAACGTCAGTTCTTATCTGGATTTACCTTCTAAGCCATTAGTGAATGGCAGTTGAGTACGATAATTTGACACTTGTTAGGACACATAGCCTTACATGTGTAAATTTTGTCCGTTTTTCAGTTTTGTGTGTTTCCTTGAAGCAGTCCTCTCTCAAACATGTATTGAAAAAGAGTTTTCGGGATGTTTAGTTTAATTTCAGATAAATGATTGCTTTGGGGAAAAAATTGATTGACAGCTATTCTTATCAGATTATAAATAAAGCCCATGCTGTCTTGTAATCAGAGTTATTATCAGTAGCTTAAGATAATATTGTTGACTACATATTTTAAAAAATGACACGTGATAATAATTGTCCTTTCCCACCAGACCTCCGAACTGCGGTTATAATATTGTTATGCAACTTCCAGGATGACGGAAATAATGTTATCTGCCAGTTATGTTCATGTGACAGCGGAGGCTCAATCTCCGATAACATTTACTTTCTTAAAAAGGTTTCAGGGCACAGAACTTCAATAAATTGCAGGAGTCGAACAAAACAGTGTCAGAAATGGTAAGCGGAAGGTTTTTCTATGTGAATGCAATTTTGTAGCAGTAGTTATAGCTTATAAACAGTTCCGAATATTTCGGTTGAAATTCCTCTTCGTTTCTGCTTAACTCCGTTTTCGGTAATAATGGTTCGCTGCAGGTCCGATAGTACGTCATCTTTTTATATCATTTATCTCCTCTTATTTCACAGAAAAAGTGTAGTACATAAAATACATCAGTATTAACGCTTCAGCGGCACGAAGCAAAGTACATGAACATATCAAATAAACTTAATTATTTAAAAATTATAATTACAAGGTAAATCTCAGGTGAGAGGAAGGGGCGGGGGAGGTAGGTAGCACCTCATCCCAAATCTCACCAAGGGAGAAGGGGGGGTCTAGTTTTAAGAAAAATCTCCTCACGCAATAATTGGACGTCCCAAACAGAGATTACTTTGTGTATGTAATGCATGATGTGATCAATCCGTGGTATAGATGCTGCTTTAAACTTAGGTCCAGTGAAAAAAAATCAATGGCGTCTTGTGTAGCGATCCAACTAACCTTTGAGTATTAGTCTAGCAAGTCACATTTTAGTAAATAATTTTGATTTACTTAACTCCAATCCAGGGCCGGTTTAAGGCTACCGCAAGAACCGCAGTCGCGGGGGCCCCAAGCTTGAGGGGGCCCCGCTACGATCCCCTTCAAAATTTGTCCTTACTTAACGAACAATTTTCCTGCTAAAATAAATAATCTACAAATTCATAATTTTAACAAGCTGCGCTCACAATAGACGTTTCCGAAGCGTGGAGTTCCAGGAGAAGTCCTTCATGAGATTCAGTTTTGAGAACGTCGTATCTGATGTAATTACAATAGGCCTATATGTTAATTTAAAGGCGTATATTGCTCTGAACCTGTTTCAGCAATTTATATAATTTCGTTCGAATACACTCATTCATCTTTTGACGTTTCATATAAAAAGTTATTGAATTAACATGTGTATGCCTGCTCACGTGTCTTCAGTCCCAAAAACCTATATGTACTAGCAAAGAAAGGCAAGAAAAGAAATGTCGTATACAAAAAGTGTATATAAATATAATAGCTATAAAACTGAATACAAATACAACTTCATTTGACACAATGGGCAGCAGGGCTTAACCAGAAATGAAAGTGACAGTATTTGGGAGATCCATATGAGATGCAATGATAAAACACCAAAGACTCGGAGAAGTTGGTCCCATTCAGCTAATACTCAATAAACTGCTGTCCCGTTTGTACACAGATTTAGAGAAACCTAAGTCCGTCTCTTTAATCGCTTTTTGAGGTCTACACACAGATTATATATATATATATATATGTGTGTGTATAAAGTCACGAAAATTATCAAAAGTGTAGGCAAAAGTACATCTATAAAATAAATAGGGAGCCCCGAAATCAAACTTCGCAGGGGGCCCCGAAATTCCTTAAGCCGGTCCTGCTCCAACCATTGTAGCACGGCGCACAGTGGGCCAGAATCGCAAAAAGCTGGCCAAAATATAAAAAGTTGTTCAATTTGTACCAAAGTTAGTGTGTAAAGGTTATCGAAGTTGCTGATTAAGAATATAATATTAAAAAGTGAAAAAAGAAAATGGCGGATCCAAGATGGCGGACAAATATTGCTAAAAGTCGTTTTATTCATATAAAAGTAATTTTTGTGAATTATCGAAGTTGCTAGAGTTGTTCAATTTGTACCAAAGTTAGTACGTAAAGGTTATCGAAGTTGGTGATTAAGAATATGGTATCAAAAAGTGAAAAAATAAAATGGCGGATCCAATATGGCGGATCCAATATGACGGACAAATATTGATAAAAGTCTTTTGATTCATATAAAAGTAATTTTTTGGGATTTATCGAGATTGATGATGAAGATTATGACTTCAAATATTTAAAAAAACAAAATGGAGGATCCAAGATGGCGGACAAAAATTGGAAAAATTCATTTTATTTATATAAAATTCAATATTTAGAGGTTGTTGTAGTTAATGGTTAAAAATATAAGCTCAAAAAATGGAAAGCTCGAAAAAAGTACCAAATAGAGGATAGAAGATAGTATAAAATATTACAAAAAAGAATTTTATTTCAATTACATTTATTCAGTTAGTACATTGTTTGTGACTATAGTTAAAAGTTGTCGTTTTCTTCTTGTTTTTTTATTTTCATATCTTCTTCTTCTACATCTTCAGCTGAATCGTTATCATCTTCAAAGACTGTTTCCTCATCATCAACATCGGAATCTTCATAATCTTCAAGCACAGGAACTAAGAGGGCAATGGCTTCTGCCGACAGTTTGTTTGATGATTTGCGCAGATAAGAAATGTTGAAGTCTGTGGTTGCCAACAATCTCCTGAACACGTCTTACATACTCTTAAGTCCGGAAAACTTTCGAGAAAAACTTATGCGACATTGCTTTATCAACTTATTAGTTGAATCTTGAGCATCCTCCGACAATTCATATTATTATTAATTTATTTAATACATATTTCTTAACACGTGTTTGAAAGCGTTAAAAAGTAACTCCACAAAGTATATAGAATATTTGTGTTTAAAAAAAAAGTACTATTTCATGATTATTAATGAAAAAATTAACTTAATATTAATAATTTCATTTTAAAAAATAACCAAACATTTTGCAAGCGTTGCTTAAAACGTGGTTCAAAGCCGGAGTTGGTACTAGTAGGTGGATTTGAAGGTTAATTTACTAAGGTAATAATATATACTTGCGGACACAGTGCAAAAGAAAGCGGAATATCGTGGAATTCGTAACTTATCTCTATTTCTTTAAGCACATTTTAAAATTTTCTCGCGCATTTTCTGGTATTAAGTTAAATAAAAAAAATATGTGTAATTAATGATTTAATAATGACATAAATATATTTTAATTAGTAGATACTGCCTGGAACACCGTCCATATGTAAAATATTCGTTTTACTTACACTGAACACAAATATTTATCTTTAACCACAAGGCTATTTTGTAACCTGGTCGGCTGCATGCACCGCTAGCAATGAAGTGCCGACATTGACATGAAATATAAAGGAGGAAATGAACAATTGATCGTCAAAACAATCGGTATTCAGTAGTTCCAACATTACTGTAGCCAACCTGATAGTCGATAATTCCCATCCAGAAACTTTTTTTTTTCCTTTTTGGCCAGGTTTTCAAGATTCTGGCCCACTGGCGTCTGAAATGTCTACAGTGTAGCCGGAATTTCATAGACATTTGTCAGCTACATTTACGCTTTTGTCCTAGTTTTACATACTGATTCCAAACTGATCGATTTGAAAGTAAAAAAAAAAGTTCAAGTTTTTTTCCTTTCAAGATTTCATAGCCACCAATATAACCTAAACCTCTGTCTCCATAGAAGCAATACAGTCTCCATGGGATGAAAATTATCTTCAGTTTAAAGGACTGGAACTTTGAATTACTATCACCTTAATTAATATCTTTACAGAGAGTTATTCTACACGTGGAAAAACTCAAGAACAGGACTAAATCGGAAATCACTCACCAACTTGCTTGCAGTAATATTTACACAGTCTCTTGCTGTAGATTTTCTGAGCTTCATGTTGTGCAAGGGTTAAGAGAGAGTTGGATAATGTGAAGCATCAGTCAGATAAGTTTTAAGAAAAAACTCATTAAGTGTGTAGGCTTTTTTGATCAAGCTTCATTTTTATTAAATGTAGATGATCTTCCATTCTTCACAAAATCCGCCCAAAGAAAAAATTAGGAATAATAACTGTAAACTACGGACTGAATAAATATGAGCATCATATTCTCTTTGTGAAAGGAGTAGAAAGGGAAAGGGAAGAAAGTCATTTGTGTCTAAAAAGTAATTAAGCCTCCTTATTCTGTACAGAAAGATAAATAAAAGTGCTGAGTTAGTAAGAGCGCAAATGAAACAGCTAGTAAACGATGTTTCTTGGTAGCGTGAATATAAAACAAATTATGAACTTATTCTTTGATTAGAAAAAAAATATCTATTAAATGTAAGCTACAAACAGATTTTTTTTTTTTTTAAATTCCAACACCACTGTACACACATCAATTATTAGCAGAAAGTGTAGATAATAATAGTGGTTAAAATAGGATATGTTTCATTTATGTGGCGTCGTAAAGCCGATAAATTTAAGATAATTTTTAGTTGCACGCGAATCACGAAAAACTACTGGTCCAACAGTAAAGGCGTTTCGGTTAATGTATAGCTTTTGATTCCATTTTTATGTGAAATCGTAAAGTCTAAAATTTTAAGATAATTTTTAGCCTAATGCGATTCAAACTGAGACCACCGACAGAGCCTGGCGGGTGAGGGGTAACACATATGCCTAGCGTTCAGGGGAATACGGGTTCAGATCCCAGTCCAGCTTCCAGATTTCAATTTTCCATGGTTCTCCCGAAATCGCTCCAGGTGAATGCCTGGATGCTCCCTTCAATAGGCAAAGACCGGATGTATTCTCATTCGTTCCCTTATGCTCTTCCGGCTCTAATGATCTTAACATTGAGTTTTAATCAATTTACAGCTCGTTGTGCCGCAGGTAAAGTAGGTTAAGTTCCCTTTTGATGTGACCAGGGGCGTAGCTACTATGGGGCTAGGCGGTGCAGTGCACCGGGGCCCTCACGCTCAGGGGGCCCCTAAGCGCACCTCTAAGGGCCCTCAAACACAGGACCCCATCACTAAGGGCCTTCGCTGCTCAGGGGACCCCAACCACTGCTCAGGGGCCCCTAAAGAACAATTCAAGGGCCCCCATCCTCAGTTCAGGGGGCCCCCACCAGCACACAAAGCAAAAAAAGGTCACCCGTCTGGCCTGAGGGCCCAAAATAATTTTTTTGCACCGGGGCCCTTGTTGACCTAGCTACGCCACTGGATGTGACTTCGAAAATCTGAGGAGAAATTTAAGATAATTTTTCGTGGTACGCGATTCACATAAAAACTACTTATTGCAATTCGATGGGGTTTAGATTATTTTACAGTCTCATGGGTAAAATAGGGTTTGTATCATTTTTTTATTGTGTCGTAACGTTGATACATTTAAGATTTTTTTTTTTAACGCAATACACACAAAAGTTATTGGTCGTATTTTGATTAGGTTTCGATTAGCGTAGTCCCCGTGGTCCATGAGTAGAACAAGGTATGTTTTATAATGATGCGTCGGCGAGAAGCTAAGGAATTGAATAGAAGTTTCCACAAATTAGTGTTCATTTATAGATTAGTTACGCTTCGCTGTCGAAATGTTTATAGTGATTTCGGCGTACTAGCGGCTTCGTGTAATTGGGACAAATTAAATTACATTTTGCTGTGGAGACTCTTCAATCAAAAAGAATTTGCGTTCAATGAGTCATATGGGGCGTGAATCATGTAACTCTTCACGATGATGGCTTAATATAAGAGAAAGATTTTTTAATGACTTTTGGCATTTAGGTCATACAGCCAGCTCGAGAGTAATTTTTTGCAGCTAATTAGACACACCACACGATGGACATCACATTCACAGACATAACACTTTAAACACCCATGCCCGTGGCCGGACTCGAACCGGCGACCTTCAGCACGGCTTCGCCCCTACGCTACCTAGGCCGGCTAAGAGAAAGATTACGGTACGGTTAAGAGCACGACTCCAGAGACCGACCGCAACTGCAGGTCGCTGACAGTAACCACACAACTGCTGTCACCTGCGGTCGGATCAATATGGAACTCAGCGATTATGGGACACGCGGTCGCTTCTAATAGCCACGCGAGGGAAGATATTTGATGTTTCTGCTGGGATTATTGGACTTCTGTAAGGAAGAAGAATATGATGACAACGTTTTATTACTACATAAAACTAACTTAGTCCACATCCCGAAGGTTGGTTGTAACCTCCCGAAGGAGGAATACTAAGCCATTGTATCATAAATTGGACGGCCAGTTCCTCTCCTCTAGGACCTACATTTTAACATGGAATCCGAATCACGGAACGTCCTGGCGTAGCTCATACGAATAAACACCTAAAAATTTCTGGCTCCACGAAGATTTGGATCCGGGACTGGACCAGAAACTTTCGTCAGAAAGTGCTTTAACCACTGAGCAACCAGACTGCTTTACTATTACACATTATCAGGAAAAGACGAAAGCTGGGACTACCATTATAAAAAAATAGAACAGGAGGAGGTAGCTATTTAGTCCTAGTTAAGAAATATATGTTAAGTGGCGAAAACACATTCAGGAACTATTTTCGTCTAAATAAGAGAAAGTTTAATTTTGTGTTCAGCTTTTTTAACGGCGAAATGAAACAATAATGTCTAAGAAATTATGGACATCCTCACAATAGCCCATGGGCGCCTCCTGCCATATCCCTTATAACCCTTCCAAACCATAAGCCTTCTCGATAGGTGCTATGCACCCTCCGCCACACACTTTTAGTGAATCGCGGAGTAATAATAATAATAATAATAATAATAAGTGCAGAAGAAAAATTATTTTTAACTCTGACGTAAATATTTGTCAACAGAATTTATTAAATTTGTTTTATAAGAGTCAGAAAAATTCATTTTTTCTAACTAAATCAAGTTTTATCAGTATGCGGTCGACGGCAATTCTGTTTCGTGAGCTGTAGTGTGGTTTGCGGTGTGCGTTGGCGGCAGAAAGTGGAGTCAGGTGACAGTGGCACCGGGTTCCAAATTGAAAACTATAGAAACCAGTGGTGACGTCTGCAGTCAGCCTTTGCGGTCTGCAGTCGTGCTCGGAATTGAAATCCACGCAACAGCTAGTTACAGAATATAAGAGAGAGAAAATTCAAAAAATTTACGTTTGTTTTTCAGATGGCGTCCCTTTGCCTCCTGATGATGTTGCTGGGCCTGGTACCCTTCTTGCAAGCGGCTCAAATTCTTGGTCTTTTCCACGTCTTTGGCCGAAGCCAGTGGATTCTTTCAGAGACCTATTTGAAAGCTCTTGCTGCTCGAGGACATCACATAACAGTCGTCACTAATTTCCCATCTAACAATCCACCGGAAAATTGGACAGAGATCCTCATAAAAAGAATAGACTATTTTCCAGGTATTCATAAATGACACCTTGTGGTGTCCCCCTGTATTAAAAGTAATTAATAGAAGGGTAATTATTTACATCACCTGTGAAAAATGCTGCCGTGATTTCTGCATAAACACTGACTTCTTAAATAATGTCAGGCCTATAGAAAATGCTTCCAGAGTAAGTGAAACAATCCACATTCCATATGACTACAATGAAGAACAATTCCACATTGGGAGAACGGGGCCATACATGAAATTAACTCTACAATTTGTTTTAAAATAAACAACGCGTTTATCAACATTAAAACAACAGGTAAATTGAATTTAATCATTTAAAAAACTAAAAAAAAAACACATTTTAGTAATATAATATACCTGTCCTTATTCAATGAAATAATTTGGACTGTCAGTAATTATATAAAATAAATTTCTTTATGATTTCATAATTCAATAAAATTAACCTGTGAGTGAAAATAGGATTCGAAATGAAAAATTTTACTTATAAAAAACACTGCGTTTACTCTGAATAATTAAAATACATGATAAACAATATATTAATCACCACAGTAACCATAATCTTATCAGCAATGTGCAGAGTAATCTTCTACTAAATTTTGGGGCTATCCATTCAAATCACGGATTTGTTTATTTCCCCCATACACTTTTAATCAAACAAATAAGAACATGTTAACTTAGGTGACAATTAATTTAAACCAGGAATAAAATTACATTTCGCGTTCATGCGATTTAAGAAAATCATTTTCATAGAGAAACATATGAAATATTTAGAAAGTTCCGGCTAGCTCCTTAAAATTATGATGGACGCTTTCCTTTGGGAGAAATGAGATCAATCAGTGTTCAATATATTTTTGGCGTGTTACGGTTCCGTTATACTTTGAGGAACAGCAGTTTTTTTTAATGTTATTCATTTTGTTGATATTGATGGAAAGTTTACTAGAGTAGGTTCGAGTATATGTATCAGGTATGAACAGTTTGCCCAGACAGAACTCTCTGGGCCATAATGTAGTTCGATTTTGTCATAGCTCTAGACTTGATTACACAATATTCAAAATAACTATGCTAAGAAATTTGGAATGAAATTTTCCGTTTTTCTAGTATTTTTGCATCTGACCTAATAGACACTGCATTCATTCTGTACTGATTCTACAAACCAGTTCTTATAGTTCAAAACATCTT
This sequence comes from Vandiemenella viatica, assembly GCA_031002005.1. Classification (NCBI taxonomy): domain Eukaryota; kingdom Metazoa; phylum Arthropoda; class Insecta; order Orthoptera; family Morabidae; genus Vandiemenella; species Vandiemenella viatica. The sequence goes on along the minus strand of CM061914.1, from coordinate 149,495,166 downwards.
TAATATTAATTTTTTATATTTTAAATTTGGATGTAGAAAAACTGATTAAACTGTGATATTCTACAGGTGTATAAATCCGGTAGCGTTTCCTCATAATCTTTTTTACACCAAAGACTTTCGCATGGTAGAAACGAGTGGCTTCGCACTGGAAAAAAGTGATGAAACTTATTGAATTTACCACTTGCACACACTTGAATAGCTTGAATCATCAATAAAGTCACTGGCCAAAAAATTAACTTTAATGCAGAAAAAGCGTTGAATGCTCTGTACTTTCTTTTCACGAAGTCACTATCTTTATGAATAGCAAGTGATAAAAGATATACAGTAAAGCTGATATACGTATAGCTCCCCATGCTTTTTTATATTAAAGTCAGTTTTTTAATCAATGACTTTGTTCCTTTTTTAAGCTTGTTCAAAAAAATTTATACTTAGTTGTGGACGTCTTATCGCTGTTAAAACAAATTCTTTATATTTTAAGATTATTTTTAACCTTCTAGTTCACATTGCTACAAACATGGAGCAAAGAAAAGAGAGGAGACCACGTAAGGTACCTTCATACAACGAAGTGACGCCGAGAGGAGAGCGGTTGGGTGGGGGGGTCGCCATATTGGTAGGATCAAGAAACACAAGGAATGTATATGGAACGGAAGAATTTCTTCGTTTTTAATCATCGCATTACTAAAAATGAAGTCTTATGGGGTCACATTTATAAATACCCTAATTCATATAACCTACAAACATTAGAATTTAAGAAAACAAGCTGCCAAATAATTTAAAAAGAAATAAAGACTGGAGGGTCATATTGCTATTTTGAAATCATTGAATAAATCCCTAGTACTCTTAAGGACTGATAAAAAATTTTCATGTTCTAGACTTTTAATTCTAAATGTATCTTCTTATGGGACTTATTGGTGCGAATCAGCGTAGTGGGTAAACGGTTTACGTTCTGCCCTCGCAGATGCAAGTCTTATATGAAATTTTAAAAATAGCCTAGCAGAATGGTTAGGACTTTAAAACAATTGAAACCTCCAAAAGAATTCACGGCTTACTCAGAAGATATTGCACTGGTGGTGGATACCTATTTAAATTTTCCAGCAGCATCAGTGCAAGGGGATTATATCATTACCGTGGTGCTACAATCTGATGATGAATTCTTAAGGAACTCGATGAGGCAAATCGAAAATATATATTGATATTTCGCTTAGTTCTCGAGATATAGTTTCAAAAGTGAGGTGGTTAGATCGAAATGCAGCCTGGACCAAAGGAAAAGAGAACTAGGCGAGAAATCAAAAAAAAAAAATGTTCTTTACTTTCAATTACTTTCGTTAAGTTACATAAGAATTCATAATCAGATTATGGCGCCACGGTAATGATAGAACTGGCCAGTGCAGTTATCTTGATACCATATACCAAAAGTCGCAACTTTGTGTCACTAACAAGGTGCTCAATAAATGACTGATAACAAATAAATAATTTGTTTCTTATGCTATAAAAAGAATATTCTGCAACATGCTGCATTTCAAACTAATCACAATTTGACTTAATGTTGCCGCTAAAAAGTCAAACGACGCAAATGTAACCAAACACTTTAAACGAATTGCGAATTACATTTCAGATAACAACAAAATGGACTTCATTACGATTCCTAGATCGCATATAACAAATAATCACAATTAATTTCGCCATACACTTTCAATATAAATTAGGTACAACTGGACTAAAGCACATAGAATAATGTATTCGCTTCATCGCGATGTAAACTTGATCCACACGTGAAAAATAGTAAGATAAAATGGTCCTCTGCATCAACAATTATTTGATAACACCGTCGTCCTATTGAGAGCTGTGAATAAACTATCTGTAAATCTATAATGGCATCTACCGCACTACAAATACTTCAAGAACAATAATTTCAACGTGACTTACCTGTGGACTGTTATTCCTGGTTGTTTTTTACTTGTTCTGTTTGTGCAACCATAGGCAACACAATTTGGCATTATAAAATACCCTGAAATATCCGAACATGAAATATTCACAGCAGGGAGGTAATGAAACCAGACCAATGTTTTGAACTGACGAAGATGGCGGCCGCGCATGCGCAGTGGGCTCCGGAGTTTACAGGCTGCTTCGCAGTTTAAGCGACACCTTACCTCCTCTCTTTTCCTACCTCCATGGCTATAAACGCCTGTTTTAGTTTTAACTATAATTTTAGTATCTTTGGTTCTGAATCTTTACATTGTTACCATCCATCATTAATAAACTGATCATAAAAAATCGCTAATTACATATTTATGTAAATTACTTTTGTTATATTCTCACAAAATTCGAGCCAGATTTGAGTAAATTAGTGATTGAATTTACAAGGCGAACAATAAACGACCGAGAGATACTCTGGCATAAGTGGACGAAGTCAGAGGCATTGCTAGTTATGTCATACATTTTTTCGAATGATCAACATTCCAAACTACTTCTTCCTCTTTTTCTTTTTCCTTTCATGATCCTCTTCTGAAGACAATGGGTTATCTAATTATGATTATTCCTCTTCTTCATCATTCTCATCAAAGTATTTTCCTAACCGCTTCAGTACTTCCTCATTCGTCCAGTCCATTTTGCCACTTAATTTCCCGTTATTCTTCCCCAACCACGTTTGAAAGAATTCCACACACTAATCTTTCTTCATTTCGATTGTCCACGTCTAACATCCATACGACATTACACTCCAGACAAAACCTCTTAGGCATAACGTTAAGTTGAAACAACTATGATCACTGAGAAAAAAATTTGGTTAGTAATAAACACTGCCTTACGTTTCAGATGACTTCAACTTCTTCGATTTTATTAACGACATGAATTTCGCAAATATGATGCTGGAATTCATTTTTGGAGATGTCACATGGAGACCCATCATGGAGGATAAAAAGTTTCAACAGCTGTATAGATCCAACGGAAAATTTGATTTAGTGGTCATGGAGCCAGTTTTCGTCGAGTGTTTTACGGCCATGGCATACAAGTTTAATGCAAGTTTGGTATCGCTGGTTTCATGGGCAGGCATGGAATATCTGGGTGACATGGTTGGGAACCCCAATCCCTATGCTTATGTTCCAAATTCAATGTTGCCATTCACCGACCATATGACTTTCACTCAAAGACTCGTCAACACAGTGGGTGGAATGCTTACGAGACTCGGCCGTGAAATAATTTATTTGCCTAAAGCTGATGCCGTGTTAAGGGAATACCTGAATGACCCTAATATGCCAAGTATCCAGAAACTTGAAAGGCTACGTCACTGTTGTTGGTGAATGACCATGTCAGTCTCGGATATCCTAGACCAATGGTGCCAAATATGATAGCAGTTGGGGGCCTGCATGTTAAACCTCCCAAGAAGCTACCACAGGTAAGTGATGCGGGTATACATGTACGCTAAATAACAGGACCATAAACGAAACAAAAACCAATTTTTGTAACACTCTTTAAGCGCAGGAAAAGGTATAATAAAAGATTTTGATTTTGTCATTCCAACGATTATTAATTTAGTTCTGTAAAAATTTGTTTTTCATGCCAACACCTTTTTTATCTTACCAGTTGTTTAAGGTACATAATTTTCATCTCAGATTAAAATCAGTTTGGATATGTTTGTTTTAATCCCATGTGAGAACAGTTTTGGGCGTGTGGAACAGAACAAACAATAAACAAATAATGTTACCAACTACTGATTACTCGTTAATTAGTTCAAATATCCTATAAATAATTAATTTCCAGTGCTAACTACAAGTACATAAAATCCCATGGTAGTTACAGTAAATTTTTTATTCTGAGACCAGTCTTGAAACTTTGTGAATGCATCCTGTAAAGGAAGCAGTAGGATACAGAATTCACAAAGCGATGAAATAGACAGACAGGTTGTGCTTTTCGATGATGTCTAGACGATTAAAGTTCGGGTCTGGACCATGTGTATTCCTTCATTCTTGATGTTATTACACGACGGTGAGGGCATCTTCCAGTCTTCCTGTCTGGATCATAAGTATAGTATCGTGCCACAGTAGTTTGAAGAGCATGATAGTGAACTCAGGTTGATGTCTTGGACACCAAATTCGCCTGATCTCCACATAATAGAACATACTTGGGACACTATCGGACGCCAGCTTCACCTCCCCAAACCACCGGCCCCTTAATTTAAGGTGTAGACGTGGTCGAATCCGTGCTGTATTGTATTCCAAAGGTGGTTGTAATGTTTTGACTGACCAGTGTGAGTAACCTTCATTCCTGTCTCTTATTGCGAAGATGATCATAAAGAATAGGGACTGTTATATTGAAAATGGAAAAGAAGTAAAGCAATTTACTATCTCGAACAACCATGTAATTACATTAGCGGTTTTGGAATTTACATATAATATATATATTAACGGTTTCTTTGTATTAAACATTATACGCTTACAAATTTCTACAAGTGCAGCCATGTTTACACTATTTAAAAAAAAGAACCCATCTACCACTAAATAGCTTATTTGAGTAGTAAAAACTGAATAACTTCTATCCAATATTTATTGAATATGTTATCGTTAAAGAAAATCATATTTTGAAAGTGGGAACATAATTTTATTACAGATTGTGTAAGTATTTGAAAAATTGTCTTTTAAATGTGTTTTGGATTTTTCTGCGTTCAGGTATCTTACTTAACTAACTCGATATTATCAGACACAAATATTTCTTTTTAGGATCTTCAGAAGTTTCTAGATGACTCAAAAGATGGAGTTATTTACTTCAGCCTGGGCTCAAACGTAAAGAGTTCTCAGATGCCAGCCGACAAACTGGAAGCCTTCTTGAAAACATTTGCGAAACTAAGGCAACGCGTGCTGTGGAAGTGGGAGACAGATTCACTACCAGGACAGCCGCCAAATGTGAAAACAGGGAAGTGGCTGCCACAGTCTGATATACTAGGTAGTGTATGCAAAAATCCAATTATAATTTATGAACCCACCTGCATTTGAAAATATTCAATGAAACTTCCTCTGTACGCAAAATTGTGGAAAAAAACAAAAATATTTCCACCAAGAATAAATCAAAATCATATTTATGTTTAATCTCAGACCATTTGAAAAATTTACGATACTTCCACTTCATTTCATTGTTAAACCGAGCCAGGTGAGCAGTTAACTTTTGAGTCTGGCATTCAGGAAGACACGGGTTCGATCCTCGCTCTTGAGATCTAGATTTCGGTTTTCAATTGTTTCCAGATAACTCGAGGAAAAAGACCATGGCCAATTCCTTCCTTTTTCTTTTCCCTCATATCCTCCCGACTCTAATGACCTGGACGTTCAAAATTCTGTATTTTACAACTTTTCACAAATTCCTGAATAATTTCATCTCATTTTTTCATTGTTCAGTCCAGTACTCTAATTAATAAATTAAAGAAGCACTTGACGATTATGAACATTCTTTAGTGTCGACTTCATGTCACATTTAAATGCAATTTAATTGTTTTTCAGTGTTTTGTAGCACTGAATAATATCTGAATTGTGTATAAACAACAACAATTTTATAACTTGCAGCTCACAAAAATGTTTTGCTCTTCATAACTCACGGTGGACTACTCAGCACTCAAGAGGCAACTGCGCGGGGTGTTCCTGTGATCGGAATACCAATCATGGCCGATCAGGGAGCAAACATGGAAAACGCCCAGAATCATGGATTTGCTATTAGACTTGATTTTCGAAATATAACTTCGGAGACTCTCGAATGGGCGATACAAGAGATTTTAACTGTTCCAAGGTAAGGTGTAAATGACAGGCTCCAAATATCTCTATTTAACAGGGCTCCATTGACCGTGATCCAGTCAGCAGAATAAGCTGACTTTATCAAGTGAAAATGAAACGACATATGAGTAATTTAATTCTAGTTGATTTACCTGGAAAAGTTTGTATTACGTTTGTTCTGTAGATTGAAAATCCCAATATTTAATCAGTTCAGCCTTATCAGTATTAATATTTGGCAAAGCCATTTCTATTACAATTCCCTCTGGGTTAATTTGAAATAAAATTTTATTTCTGTGGTTTGGATTTAATCTTTACGGAGAAATATTGCTAAGTGTAAAATAAGTGTCGTGTCCTGCTCTGAGGTAGGTCCGGGACTGTTACAGTAAACATACTGCTCTAATTAGCAGATTTTTTTTCCTTTATGTGCCTAACAGCGTAAATGAAGGAATCGTCGCGGAATTCGTCTGAATTGATTTCGTAAAACCATGTAAAATCTAATTCTGGATGTTGCCACCGATAATTGTCATGGTCATCTTAAATGTTCGGTCGGAGGGCCATACATCAGTCACCAGGCTATTTCGTTATTAATTAACTGGAAACAATCTAGAATGAAACATGGCATTAAATTGGTCCAATGTGACGAATGGATTTGTAACGAAGATAAATGTTATAATTATAAGTTTAGACAGTCTGTTACCAACATTCGTCAACACTTATCACTGTCTTTTGGATTCCAAAATGTCACGTAAAGGTACAGGTAAGCTTATCGTCCAGCTGATGTACCGAAAGTGAAAGACGATCGTATCCTGAGCTAAGCACAACAACTATGTTACGAGGTTGTTTAGCTGACGTAAAACAAACAACAAGTAGTTGAGCTCCGAGCATTACGAGTAATAGTTGCTTTCCTGGCATCAGAGCTCGAAAACAGAAATATAGGGTGAATAATGCACGGCTTACAATTTAGGTAAACATCCCGAAGTACGTGCACTTTCGGCGCATTGTTTTATCGGAAAGTTTGGTTGTGCTTACAGGGATCAAGGTCAGAAAAAAACTTTACGATAGAGTATATGATGCTACTTCAATATTTTGACTTCAAAACGAACGAGAAACCTTACTTTTTTAAATTTTAGTTAGTATAATTAGTGGGTTAAGGTATACGTAAAAATACTTTCTTTAATAAGGATTTATACACTATTCTAAAGTGAGGGTAAGAGACAACTAATTTTGGGACTGTTTCTGTTAGACCTGAGTATCACTAACACACATCGCAAGCAAGAAAGTCTCGTTCTTGTCTACTACCTTCACACGGAGAACTAGTGGTCAGGAAGGATTCTAATTGATCAATTGAAAACTGGCGGTAATTTTTACTGTAGGAGAAACATTGTAGACAAAGATTTCTGTTTACTGCCTGTGCGGAAAACAATTGGGGAAGTTACACCGAGTGTGGTGGTGAGCGGTAACGCTCTAGCCTCGCATTCGGGAGGACGCGGGTCGAATCGCTGTCCGCCCATCCAGATATTGGTTTCCCCAAAACACTCCAGGCACGTAATGTCCACTCCAAACATCATTACTTACTCTCAGTGTGCCTAAGTCATAAAGCACGATCCTCGGTCATCCCATTACTTGATTCATACTTGTTTAGTATTTAAGTATCTACGAAATTTAGTCAGTGCGAGAGCAAATGCATGAGTTTTGCAATGAACAGTGAATAAAAGGGTGATCTGTTGAATGATCTTTAGATTGTTTGAATATAAACGTGCATTTGTGTGACTATGTATGTTTGTGTAATTATCTACATGTGTTTGTGTATGTATTTGTATATATGTGTGTGTTTGTGACGCAGTATGGATGTAAGATAAGTTCCTGGTTTCCCTGCTGTGTGGGACATCTTCCTAGATTTTTTTTTTTTTTTTGTAACTGCTTTACGTCTCTTTTTAACATCGAGGTCTTTAGAGACGGGAAAGGATGGGGGGCAAGGATGGGGGGCAAGGATGGGGGCAAGGAATGGGAAGGAATTCGGCCATGGCCTTTTGAAGGAAGCATCCCGGCATTTGCCTGTAGTGATTTGGGGAAACCATGGAAAACCCAAATCTGGAATCTGGATGCCCGGACGGGGATTCGAACCGCCGTCCTCCCGAATGCGAGGCGAGAATGACATCTTCCTAGAGCAGTATACCAATGCCTGATGAAAAATAAACACACGTATACCTTGATCCGTGAACTACAACTAATGGAAGATCAATATGTATTCTATGTTTAGTGTAAGAAATAAATAAGCAGTTTTTTGGAATCTGGAACCTTGCTTGCCTACTTGTCGACAGGTACCGCGAGAACGCCCAGCGACTGTCGCGCATCTTCCACGACCGTCCGAGGCCGCCACTGGAAGAGGCGGTGTACTGGACAGAGTACGTGCTGAGACACAACGGAGCGCCCCACATGCGCTCTGCCGCGCTCGACTTGTCGTGGCCTCAGTACCTGCTGCTCGACGTAGTGGGAGCCCTGCTTGCTGCCATCACTGTAGTACTCTGCGTGGTCTACAAGGCCATAACCACGCTGGTCAGGCTATTAAGAAGAGCACCGGGCAAACCGTCCAAAAAGATCACCAAGACGGAGTGACAAGGAAAACAGCAAACATTGCGTTATTCACTGTTCATCTCGACAGTCCACTCCACTGTACTGGTTACCCCTTTTGACTAACATCGAACCGCCTACGATAAGACGATGCAATGGCCTAATTGTCCAATACGTTAAAATCTGTCATAACTTGGACCTCCCTATCCACGACGACATGGAAACCCAATTTTAGAGACTTAAATCGAGAAGTCCAAGCATAAAAACTAGAAAACAGCTTATATTTAACAACTTTAACGAGAGAGAAGTGTGGATATTTTTTTTTTTATGGTATTCGGCTACTGGGCCATACAGCCAGCTCAATGTGATTGGTTGCTATCAAGTATTGACACAAGGACACTACAACACGGACAAGACATTCACAGACACAACACTAAACACCCATGCCCTCGGCCGGACTCGAACCGGCGACCTTCGCTACGCGGAGCTAGCCCCTACGCTACCGAGGCCGGCAAGTGTGGAGATAGAAATGGACAGCGTCAGCTCCACCAGAATGGCACTCCCTGTTTGACAATCAATAGGCACTAAAGGGACTCGACCTTCCTCGCAAGAAGTGGGCAGCTCACAACAGAGTTAGGTCTGACCATGGCAGAACTGCTTCATCTCTTCACACTTGGGGAATGAGAGATTCACCGAATTTCGAAAGTGGTGAAGTAGAAAAGAACCATTTGTCACGTGATCTTTGGCCACTTCGAGCCTTCAGGGGATCATCGAAAGACTTCATAGATACTTCAAATGAATCATTACTTTGGCTGCAATAAGTCGACTTGGAATTTTAACTAGATTTTTAACATGGACTGTTAAGAACTGTGAATGTACTAATACAATTATATGTAACGTATTATTGATTATGTTGTATGGACATAGAATAAATAAAATAAAAATATGAGGCGTATATGAATAAAATGAGACATTTGCTCAGTGACAATTATCTTTGCGCCGACGAAATATTTTCAACAGAGTCGTTTTGTTTTCTTCGTAGAACTTCTCTTTTGCTAAGCATTTTGCAACTATACATTGTAGTTGGGGGATGGTGGAAGATTAGTATATTAATGATGAAAATGTGATTATATTGTTGTTTTGTTAATGCTTTTTCTGTGAGCCTGTTATTAATTTGTAACTAAAAGTATCTTTAATAAACGCTTTATGACAGTGGGGAGATATGGTTAACACTTGCTGTTCTGAAACCCTAATCCATTTACAATAGCGTAGCAAACACTTCTACTTCGAAGAATCTCGATACGGATTAAAACTGTACCGTCACTTTTCAACGTAACTCGAAGAAGGTATTCTTCAGCGGCATCTTTTTAGCTCGGGACAGAGTAAAAACTAACAAGCAGAGTTGGAGACAACGGTATCAATAGAAAGTCTGAGTCAGAAAGCTTTTTTTCTTAAGGCTTTACGCCTCTACGGCGTCGATGTCTTTAAGGGTGGGAAATGACTGGGGGCAAGTAACGGGAAGGAATTTGGCTATTGCCTTTTGAAGGAACCATCCCAGAATTTACCTGTAGTGATTTCTCTAAATCTTGACAAACCCAAAAACTGGATGGCTGGACGGTAATCTTGTTGACACTAGGTAGGAAATGTGTAAAGTTATGTCCGCCCTTCAGTTGTGTAGGTTTACCTGTAACCGTCCCCTCTTACGGGAACGTCCATAAACTACGTATCTCGTTTGGCCTCATGTGAACCACCCCCCCCTCCCTTCCCACCCACGTAGCCCGACGTGCCTCCTTACCCCCCTCCCCACTCCTCGCGTGCCACTTATCTTTTTTCCCTATTGATTCCAGATGACGTTTTGTACTGTTTATCTTCTCAGACTATCGTAAATTTCATACGGAGATAATTAAATGTAGAAATAAATATTCGCATGCTATAGTGAGTTCTGTGCCTTATTTTAACTGTGACACATAATATGAATTAAAAGCGACGTGGCTTGGCTCGAAACCCTTCCTTCCCCCACGTAGCCCGCGTAGCTTTCCAGCCAACCCCTCCCTCCCTAGACCGAGCCACGTAGTTTATGGACTGTTCCCTATACACGTATCGGAAAGAGAGTTTTCGGTAATAAAATGCCAAATGTATAGTTTGTTTCAGAGAATTCATTGCTTTAGGGAAAAAAGTGATTCCCTCTTACAGCTGCTCTTATTAGTCGATACTGTCTTGCGATCGGAGGTATTGCCAGGGGCTTAACAGTAATGTTGTTGACTTCATCTTGCCTCGTGATAATAATCGCCCTTCCACACCAGACCTCCGAACTCAGCTGATAATGTTGTTATGTAATTTCCAGGCTGACGGAAAAAATGTTATCTGCCAGTTATGTTCAAGTGACGGCGGAGGCTCAATATCCGACAGCATTTACCTGCTTAAAAAGGTTCGGGGCGCGGAACTTCAATAAATTGCAGGATCTGAGCAAGACAGTGTCAGAAACGGTAAGTGCAAGGTTTTTCTATGTGAATGCAATGTTTATAACAGTAGTTACAGCTAATATTTCGGGTTAAAGTTTCTATTTTTGCCTAGGGAGCGTGAATAAACTACGTGGCTTGGTCTAGGAGGGAGCAAGGGGAGGGGGGGGGGAGGGGGGGTTGGCTGGAAGGCTACGCTGCGCTACGTGGTGGAGGTGAGCTTTCCATACACATCATTTTTCACAGTTAAAATGAGGTACCGAACACACAACAGCATCTGAAATTCATTTCCTTCATTTAATTATCGCCGTATGCAATTTACAATAGTCTCAGAAGAGAAAACGGTTAACAATCTTTTTTGGAATCAAAAGGGAAAAAAAGCTACGTGCTACATGTGGGGAGGATGGGGGAGGGGGTTGTTTAGAGGTAAAAGCCACGACGGGCTACCTGGGGAAGGGGGGGGCGTATTCACAGGAGGCCATACTGGAGCTACATGGTTTCTGGACGTTCCCTTAGCTCCATTCTTTGGTAACAATGGTTCACTGCAGATCCGAAAATACATCAGTTCGAACTCTGGTTCCGTCCATAGTTTTTATTTGCAAGGGGACGTACATTAATTACAAAATCTCATCAAATTTCATTTAAAGGAAGGTGGTCAGTAAAAATCCCACGTTATCTTTTTATATATTTTTTCTACTCTTATTTAACAAAAAAAGTAGTACATAGAAGACATCAGTACTCAAACAAATTAAATTAATTAAAAAAATTAAATTTGCAAAATAAATCTCACGTGATCTTGTGTGGGGGGAGGGAGGTTTTCCAGCACATCTTACCAAATCTCACCATTTTTTTAAACATTTCACGTAATTAATGGCGTCCACTGAAAGAGAGTGTATGTGAAGTATGATGTGATTGAACCATGGTTTAGGTGCTATTTTAAATTTAGGTCCAGGGAAAAGAATATCTGTTGCAACTCCGACTCGCGGCTTAATTCACGTCTTGTATAATGATCCAACCAACATTTGGGTAGTGGTCTAACTAGTCAAGCTTTTGTAAATAATTTTGATTTACTTAACTCCGTTATTAACCAATCATTGTAGCAGGGCTTCTAAAATAGCTAGAACGTAGCCGGAAATTCATAAACACTTTTCAGCTACATTTAGGCTTCTGACCCAAATTTTCATAATATTCCAAACTGATCGATTTAAAAATAATAAAAAAAATTCTAGAATTTGTTTTCATACTTCGGAGTCACCATTATAACCTACGTCACATAGTCTCATAGAAGGAATACAGCCTCCATGGGATGAGAATTATCTTCAGTTCAAAGGATTGAAACTTTGTATTACTGTCAGCTTAATTAATATCTTTACGGAGAGTTATTCTATACGTGGAAAGACTCAAGAACAGGACTAGATCGGAAATAACAAACAACTTGCTTGCCGTAATATTTACACAGTCTCTTGCATGAGATTTTCTGTTTCATGTTGTGCAAGGTATAAGAAATAGTCGGCTATTGTGAAGCATCAGGCAGATAAGATTTAAGAAAAAGCTGAATAAGTGTGTAGGCTTTTTCGATCAAGTTTCATTTTTATACATGTAGATGATCTTCCATTCTTCACAAAAGAGTATGTATGCTTCCGCCCGGACAAAAAATTAGGAATAATAACCGTAAACTACGGATATTCTCTTTGTGAGATGGGTTAAAAGGGGCGAGGGTGTGATTTGTGTCTAAGAACTAATTAATCCTCCTTACTGTGCACATAAAGATAAACAAAAGTGCTAAGGTAATAAGAGGGCAAATAAAACAACTAGTAAACGATGTTTCTTGGTAATACGTACAGAAAACAAATAATGAGCTTTCTTGTTCTAGCATCAGAAAAACGGTATTAAATGTAAGTTACAAACATATTTTTTATAAATGCCAACAACGTTACACATATCAATTATTAGCCGAAAGTTTAATTATACTTGTTAAAATAGAATATGTTTAATTTTGATGTGGCCTCATAAAGCTGATAAATTAAAGATAATTTTTAGCTGAGCTTGAATCACGCATAAACTACTAGTCCAACTGTAATGGAGTTTCGATTAATGAATATCTCAGTTTTTTTTTTTTTTTTTACTTATGGAGCCTTGTCGACGTCGTGGTCATTAGAGGCGGGATGGGCCTGGGGACAAGGAACGGGGAGGAATTCGGCCATGGCCTTTTGAAGGAAGCATCTCGCATTCGCCTGGAGTGATTTGGGGAAACAATGGAAAACCCAAATCTGGATGCCCGAACCAGCGGCTCCCGAATGGGAGGCCAGAGCTTTACCGCTCGACCACCAGTTTAATGTTTTTTATCCATTGAAATAATTTGAAGGAATGAAGTTACAATTGTGTGTGGCGATCCTTCACGCAAAAATAATTTGCGTTCAGTGAGTTACGGGGACCGTGGATCATACAGCTGTTGAGGATGTTGGCTTAAGAGAAAGATCACGGTACGGTGCAGAGAACGGTTGCAGCGACCGAGTGTAACCTCATGTTCACGGCAGTAATCGCACAGCTGTTGTCGCCTGCTGTCGGATCAATCAGGAACTCAGCGATTATGGGACGCGCGGTCTCTTCTTATAGCTATATGAGGGAAGATATTTGATGTTTACGCTGGGATTATAATTGCATATGATTACGGCTCAATAATCGTTCCCGTGTTTAGGGTCAAAGGTTATGACAAATTGATCTGACCTTGCCATATATAAACTTGGTTTGTGTTTCAACTCAAGGGTTACCTGAACAACATATGAATAAAATCTCTTGAGCTTAAACTATTAATACCAGCATTAAACATGGATGTAGATGGTCGCGCTATCGTATAATTGTTTCAAAGGACGTGGTTAGTAGACTTGAACTTGTTGAAATACAAACTTGACTCCGTAAAATTTGAAAAATATCTATTTACTTTAAAGTGAGTGCGCAATTGTTTCGAAAACATCACGATGTTCTTGATTGAGGCTGGCCAAACATTCATAATTTAATATTTGGTCATTGTGTTCGTAGCGGCCACAGAACTTAATACGTATCTATTATATAATGACTTAAGCTCATTCACTCACTCAAATATATAGCTATTGGCTGGATAAATCAAGACGTCACATGCCGGCCTTCGCTCGCAAATTAACAGCAACCAGAGATATTATAAATTTGAGGTTATGTTCACAATTTAATATCTAAGCAACTGCAACTACTATGAAATTAACTGCCAAAATACACTCATTATGTTTCCTTTCAGTAACATTTCATTTAAAAAGTATAGTAAAGCTTTATGGCTGAAAAAACGAGTAACTTCTTTTGAGCAACAGGTTGCTAATGAAAGCAACGTAAAACACTTAAATTACTCAACGTCTCTGCTGTAACATCGAATGCTAATTATAAGTCCGGCCTAGGCTAAATTTCAATTTGATTATAACTTCTGGTAATGTTGTTGTTTGACCAACCATTACGATTTATTTGCTTTTTACGTATTTTAATAACCATTTTCGCTAATGGTATTTGTTCGATGAACAGGAGTTATTAAGATATTTAAAATGGACGTCATACTTTAGATATGTCACCTAAATTAGTAGTCCGGCAATTCATTTATTCGACGCTTCTTAATTATTTAACAATCTGTATTAAGTTTTCTGGCAAAACAACTTCGAAGAAATGTATTGCCAGAACACTCATTTAGGTGACATATCAAAAATTGACGTCCACTTTAAATAACTCAATAACTCAAGTTCAGCGAACACGAACATAAATTTGGTGTTGGTCATGATCCACAGTTGTTGCATAAATGTTTATGAATTAAACTCCGTCTATTAACAACTGTTTTATTAATGTTTCTTTCACTAGACGCGTTTCGCCCTTTTGAAATGGGGCATCATCAGTGATGCTATAAATATACACATATTATTGTAATTATATTATTACAACAATATGTATATATTTATAGTCACCACTGATGATGTTCCACTCCAAAAGGGCGAAACGCGTCTGGTGAAAGAAACATTAATAAAACAGTTGTTAATAGACGAAGTTTAATTCATAAACGAACAAAGGCAATTAGCGAAAATGGTTACTAAAGTACGTAAAACGCAAATAAACTGTGATGAATAAACTTTAGTCAAGCAACAACATTAGCGGAAGCTTTAATCAAATTTAAATTTCATTAGCGACATGTTACTGAAAAGAAGTTACACATTTTTTCAGCTACAACGTTTACTATTTTTTAAAATGAAATGCTACTAAAAACAAACATAATGACTGTGCTCTAGCAGTTAACTTCATTGCAGTAGCTTAGGTATTAAACTGTGCACATAACCTCGATTTTCTAATATCTTTGGCCACCGTTCATTTGCGATTATATTGTATATTGTCTCTGTTTACGATCGAATGCCGACGTGCGATGTCTTCATTTCTCCAGCCGATGCTATAGATGTGAGTGAGTGAGCTTAAGCAATTATATAGCAGATCAAACTAACTTGCTCTACATCCCGAAAGTTAATTGTATTCCTCACAAAGAAGGCCTACTAAGCCATTGTGCCAGAGGTAGGACAGGCCGTTACTTCCCTGCGGGACAAGAAGCTTAATGTGGAAGAATACAAACCACGAAGTAGCTCATTTGAACACTCTTAAAAATTCCTGGCTCCACGAAGATTTGAACCAGAGAATATAGCAGAAACTTTCGATAGAAAGTGCCTTAACCACTAAGCTACCTGAAGGCTTTACAATTACACATCATCAGGAAAATAAGATGGCTGGGAATAACCGTTATAAAAAATAGAATGGGAGAAGGAAATTATTCAGACCTAGTTAAAAAACATATGTTGATGGCGAAACCGTATTCAGGAACTATTATCGTTTAAATAAGAGACAGTTTAATTTTGTGTTCAGCTTTATCAACGACGAAATCAAACCACAAAGATATTATATAAGTGCCGAAGGCAAATTATTCTTAACTCTGAGGTAAATATTTGTCTACTGAATTTATTATCTTTTCTTCTTCGGAGTCAGAAAAATTAGTTTCCACCAAATAAATCAAGTTTCATCAGTATGCGGTCGACGGCAATTATGTTTCGTAGTGTGCTCTGTGGAGGCGACAAGGTGCGACGATAGGCTAGAGTGGCGCCATGTTAAAAATTAGAAAACTATAGAAATCAGTTAGGTTTGCGGTCAGCCTTAGCGATCTGCAGTTTGTGGTCTGCGGTCTGCAGTCGTGTTCGGAATCAAAGTCCACGCGAATGAAGTTTCGGGCAATAGCTAGTTACAGAATAAAAGGGAGAGAAAATCTCAACTTATTCTTTTTTTTTCAGATGTCGCCCCTCTGCCTCTTGTTAATGTTGATGGGCCTGGCACCCTGCTTCCAGGCGGCTGAAATTCTTGGTCTTTTCCACGCCGTTGGCCGAAGCCAGTGGATTCTTTCAGAGACGTATCTGAAAGCTCTTGCTGCTCGAGGACATCACATAACAGTCGTCACTAATTTCCCATCTAACAATCCACCGGAAGATTGGACAGAAATTCTCATAAATAGCGTAAACTATTTTCCAGGTAATTCATAAATGACATCTTGTGGTGTACTCATGTGTTAAAAGTAGTTAATAAAATGTGAATTATTTATACCACCTGCTGCTGTGATATCCGCATAAACATTAGCTTCTTAAATAATGTCGGACCCATACAAAAGGCTTCCAGATTAAGTAGAACACTCCACATTCCATATGACTGCAATGAAGAACAATTAATTTCAATGCATTACACACTGGGAAAATGGGGTCATAAATGAAATGAACAGTACAATTTGCCATAAAATACAAAACGCGTTTCATCAACGTTAAAACAACAGGTAAATGGAATTTAATCATACAAAACATAAAACATATACTTTTAAAAAACTAAGAAAAACACGCCTCAGTAGTGTAACATACCTATCTTTATTCAGTGAAGTAACTCAGACTGTTAGTAATTACATAAAATACATTTCTTTCTGATTTCATAACTCACTAAAATTAACCTGTGAGTGAAAAAGGAATTCGAAATGAAAAATTTTACTTAAACAAAAACAATGAATTTAATTGGAATAATTAAAATACACGACAAACAAAATAATAATCATTACATTAATCATAATCTTACGAGCAATGTGTAAAGTAATCTTCCACCAAACTTTGGGCCTACCCATTCAAATCACGATTTGTTTATTTCGCTCGTATAGTTTTAATTAAACGAACAAGAAAATGCTACACTAGTTGTGACAATGAATTTACATTGTAAACAAAATTACATGTCGGTTCATAAGACTTTACAAAATCATTTGCACAGAGAAACATATTTAATATTTAGAAAATTCCGATTAGCTACTTGGAATTATAATGCACGCTTTCGGTTGAGAAAGATGACAGCAATGAGATGATTCAATATATTTTTGGCGTGTTACGGTTCTGTTTTACTTTGGAGAAGTCGTTTAAAGGCTGATAGATCGTTTGAAAAGGAGAGTGGTAATATGTTTACTTTTTACTCGTCCCACAGAGTGTGAAGTATCTACATTATTATTATTCATTTTAATTGTGATGGAACTAACGCTCCAATGGCAATTCTCCTAGTCATCTAATTAGGCTACCCCTTTCTATTTTATTTGTATTTTTTAATTGGTATATTACTGTAAATTACACCCACATTTACGTTTCCGATTTGCGAATTTTAATTTTAAATTCCTTAAGTGTTTTTGGTAAATTATTCATCACTTCACTTGGTAATTTCTTTCAATCACTGACACCCTTACCAACAAAATAAAATTTTCCCACTGCCTTATGCATGAAATGGAGTGCCAGCTTGTGGTCATGATCGTCTTTCCCCTTCCTAATTCTCTGACCAATATCCCTCCAAGCCCAATCACTCCCAGCACTCTCTTTACTCTCCTCCTGTCCTCCAATAACTCCCGATCAAGCTCCTTTATCATATCAGTTACTGACTGGCTCCTGCGATAATGTGTACAAACAAATCTAGCTGCTCTTATTTCCAGGTAGAGAAACTCTATCAACGTTTACCTGTCACGTGGGAGGTGCTGTTGTATTTCACACTTGCATCCCAAGGTACTAATAGTCCGAGGGCTGTTAAAAATTTAGGGTAAGTATTTGAGGCACCGTGAAAATTTGTATAACACTTCCTTTGTAATTTCTAAGTACAGAATCGAAGAACTGGCTGAAGGGTAGAGGGACCTAGTCAACCATTGAATTTTAACTTTGCAAATTTTTATTTACAAGAAGCGACCTTGAAGCATTCTGAAATTTTAATACCTTGAGATTTGGTATGTATTAAAATGAAAAATAAATAAGCCAGATTATTTAGGCGGGCTTAAAATTTTGCCGGGCCCTTTCAAAATTGTATTTCATAAATTTCGAGAAATGTATTTGAGGCATGCTGAGATTTACACACAATAACATATACAAATTTTCACGGTACCTCAAATACCTACCCTCAATTTTTAACAGTTCTCGGTCTATAAATTCTATAATGCGAAGGCGGCATATAGCTTAACGCAAACTACACTTTCTCTGTCTGGTCCGTCTGATAGAATGCTCCACACGATGAATGCACTCGGGATCAGACTATAATATAGTCTTTCTCCCTACAAAATTACTGCTCTGGTAAATTTAATCAAGCAACGGTTAGTCTCAGAAATATCTCTGTCTACAGGACGAAATTATTCGCTTCGCTGCTTACTGTACAACATCGACTTTTAACGAATATCTCTATAAGACTTGTCACCTATATAGCCTTTACGAGAGTGACCGAAGATGGCTGTTTTCTCGCCTGACAGAACTTTCATACTATGAATTCCCTCATAGAGTTAAACAGCCAATCGTTCTGATCCCGCAGGTATTTAGATGCTTACCATTGGCTGCATGGGCGCCGGGAGGGGGGTACAAGGGGGTACAGGTGCACCCCCCTGCTATGAAAGAAAATACTCAGAAAAAGATTAAGAAACAAAAATTTTATTATTAAATTCAGTGTTCGAATAATAACTTAACGCGCTAAGGTTGTTGTCAAAATTTGTTCAACACCTTGTCAATAAATTCAGGATCCTTAGTTAATTAGTAATAAGTGTTTTATATATAATGCATAAATAAGATACAGATGCACCTCCCTTAAGTAATCCTGACGGCGCCCATGATTGGCTGAGCAGACTTGTGATGTCAAAGGAACTATTTGATGAGTTTGAATTGACAGATCACTGCACACATGTCGAAATTCATCTTCGTAACAAAAGAGTGTTTGGTGCCACCAAATCGGAAATTATCGGTTGACGCTCTACCTTCAGGATAGAATTTCCCTACACGCCCTCCTTCGCAACTCGACGAAACTTATTGAATTTTGCATTCCAGCTCCTACACATAATTTATTTATTCTCAATAAAGTCAAAATGGTCGTATTGTTAAACGTAACGTGTACCATTACAATATCAATGTAAACAAAAAGTTACAAATAATCTTTAAATATAAAGATTTTGTTCAGCAGCGATGGGATGTCCATCAATTCAGTATACTTAATTTTTTGAATAAGCTTAAACTTACCAAAAAATTAACTTCAATGTAAAAAAAGCGTGGGATGCTTTGAACTTGCTTTACTACCATTAGGAATAGAAAACGATAAAAAATATACATTACAGCTAATATCTAGCACCCCATGCTTTTTTATATTAAAGTCAATTTTTTAATCAGTGGCTTTATTCTTTTTTAAAGCTTGTTCAAAAAAATGTATAGTTAGTTGTGGAACGTCCTATCGCTGTTAAAACAAATTCTTTATATTTGAAGATTATTTTTAACTTTTTAGTTCACTTTGCTACAAAAGCCTGATTTAGTTTTTTAAACTATTATTTTATTATCTCTGGTTCTGAATCTTTACATTGTTCGTATCCATTGTTAATAAACTGATCATAAAAAATTAGCTAACTACGTATTTATGTAAATTACTTTTGTTATATTCTCAAACATCATTTTATTGATATTTATCCCAGATATTGAATTATCACAAAATTCGTGCCAGAATTTAGTAAATTAGTGATGGAATTTACAAGGCTAAGAAAAAACATCCTAGAGATTCTCTGGCCTACGTGGACGAAATCACGGGCACTGCTAGTTATTTTTATAAAAGATTTCGACTGGTCAACATTCCAAACTTCTTCTTCCTCTTCTCCTTTTATCTTCCATGATCCTCTTCTGCAGACAATGTGTTACCTAATTGTGATTATTCATCTACTTTATCAGTGTAATCAAAGTATTCTCTTAACCACTTCAGTGCATTCTCATTCGCTCAGTCCACTTTACGACTTAATTTCCGTCATTCTTCTACACAACCACGTTTCAAAGCTTTCCAAATAGTTTTCTTCCTTCTTCTTGATTATGTACATCTATGATCCATAGGATACCACATTCTTGTCACAACCCCTTTCTTATCCAATAATGGAGCAGGTGGATTTCTTCTTTTTTGCGTAACGTTAAGTTGAAGTAATTATGATCACTGGAAACTTTTTTTGGTTAGTAATAAACACTGCCTTACGTTTCAGATGACTTCAACTTCTTCGATTTCACTGATGACATGCAGTTCGCAAGTACGATTCTGGATTTCGTTTTTGGAGATATCACATGGAGACCCATCATGGAGGATGAAAAGTTTCAACAGCTGTATAAATCGAAAAGAAAATTTGATTTGGTGGTCATGGAACCAATTCAGGTCGAGTGTTTTACGGCCATGGCATACAAGTTTAATGCAAGTTTGGTATCGCTGGCTTCATGGGCAGGCATGGAATATCTGAGCGACATGGTGGGGAACCCCAATCCTTACGCTTATGTTCCAAGTATAATGTTCTCATTCACCGATCATATGACTTTCACTCAAAGACTAGTCAACACAGTGTGTGGAATGTTTATGAGACTCGGCCGAGAATTAATTTACTTACCTAAAGCTGATGCTGTATTGAAGGAATACCTGAATGACCCTAATATGCCAAGTATCCAGGAACTTGAAAGGCGAACTTCGCTGTTGATGGTGAATGACCATGTCAGCCTCGGATATCCTAGACCAATGGTGCCAAATATGATAGCAGTTGGGGGCCTGCATGTTAAACCTCCCAAGAAGCTGCCACAGGTAAGTGATGTTATCTAGCGGGTATGCATGTACAGAAGTGTACGCTAAACAAAAGGACTATAAACGAAACAAAAACCAAATTTGGTAACATTCTCTAAGCGCTGGAGAAAGTATACTTAAAGATTTTGCCATTCCAGCGATTACAATTTATTTGTGTAAAGATTTGTTTATTGTGTCAAGACCTTGTTTATATCTTACCAGTTGTTTAAGGTACGTAATTTTAGATATGTTCTCCACGTGAGAACAGTTCCGGTGATGTGGAACAACACTTACGATAAACCAATTATTTTACCAACTATTGATTATTGGTTAATTAGTTAACATACCCTATAAATAATTAATTTCCAGTGCTAATTACAAGTACATAAATTCCCATGATATTACTAAATATTAATATGATATTCAGAGGCACTTGTTCTTTGCTCCATTTGTAAACAGTTTCAACCATAAAATATGAGCGGTCTGTTGGCTCATTGGTTAAGGGGTCTGATTGTTCATCGAAAAGTCCCTGGTTCGAATCCCTCTCTCGGTGGGGATTTTCATAGGTTCTTAACCCGAACTTCACCTCTGTCACAGCTTACTGTGTAATGGGAAGTACTCCAGAATGCTTCCGTGGTTCGGATTTCAAATTGAATTGCAGTTCACCTGCACCCGGCAGAAGTACGGGGTTCAGGACTACCGGGTTAGCTTAATCCAGCTACGACAGGGGTGGAATGTGAAGTCAATAGAAACCCTGTCACCAGGTCGTTACGACCACACGGGATTATTATTATTATGCCATAAAATTTCATACGTCGTATCAGAAATTAAGGATCTTTTTCACCTTCCTCTTGAGATAAATACTAGTAACATCAGAGTAAAATTATTTATTAATATCTTCAGAACATTAACTTCTTAACATTGTGAAATATATATCCACTTAAATGAATGATTACGCTTATTTTCCAATAAAGCAAAGAAATCAAATTTTTCAAGACATTTAATAGCTGAAGTTCATAATCCAATAAAATGATTTTACGGGGTTTTCAGTTTCAACGCAAAACGGGTATTTACACTCTTACAAGTATACAACATAGCCGTTTTAGCGTTAATTTGTCTCTTTAAAATAACACATGACACTGAAATAAACAATCAAACGTATTACGATATAAAAGATAGTCATTTACAGATACGCACTAAGTTACGTGCGTGGGAATGAAGTTTGGTTGGCCTATAACTTGGATGCACGTGAGCATTGAGAGTTAATTTGATCTTATGGGCTTTGATAGGTCGATAACAAAGATAACGATGGACGGCTCACATGATAGTTATTTGTAGTTCACACGACCATATCTCTGTATGACGACACGAAGTCGCCATCAACAGGTACCTCTTATCAGGAACTGACTATATCTCGTTCTTTATCACGAGATAAGTTTGTGCCAGCCAAATCTCAAGAATGGTTACCTGCTGTTCGCAGAGCTAGTTATGGATAATTCAGAGCGAATCTGTCACTATCCTAATGTAGTAACTGCTCCCTAATTAGCCTGGTGTAATGTCAGGATTTCTTATAAACGTTAATTTTGATTGCGAGGCCAGAATCGAACCAATTTCTTCCAGAATATCTGTCCCGAATCTTAATTGTTTACCACCAGGATTAGTTTTTCATTTATGTGTGCGAATAGTTACAGATGTAGCAGAACTGTTGACAAATGCTCTTAAAATGGAGTTCGACAGTATTTATCTAATTGCAGCTATCTTCATACGAAATAATTCCATCAAATAACATAATCTTTAACTATCTTTTTTCTCAGAATTCGCAGAGCGATCTTTCCGCGAATTTCCAACCAACGTTAGGTCAGAAAATCCAACTCATATCTCCATGTAATCTAAAGAAATTGCAATTTTGATGACGTCATGTAATGAAGAATAGTTGAAAACCAATATGGAAAAAAATATTAATCAGTTCCATACTTTCAAATTTATGCCATAAACCTATGGTGGAAATTTGTTATATTAATAATTTTAGTTAGTATTCCTGAAAATTTTTGTTGACTATAAGTCGCCTGACGTTACTCCGTTTTCCCATCCTGCATCACTTTTGGGCTTAATAATTCATCCTCTTATGCATTTTCGTTTCGAGGTAGATGTATATTCGCTTCGTGAGTCTATTCATATCCATTCTTCTTAGTGTGTCTAATGTTCCGGTCTCCTTTTTCTCATTGTCTATATATTTTTTTAGATATTTCGAAATAGGTCCTAAATTTTTCTTTTGATCCAGGTGTTGTCAATGTTTTTGATGGTTTTATGTTCACTATATGAATAATTAAAAATTAGCACTCAGAATTTGATAGTTAATTCATCTTATATGTAAATTAAAACAAAAAAAATTTTTTTGGCGGTTACACAAGAACAAAGAGAAGTACCTGTAAATCTTCTAAATCGAATGAATATTTAAAAATTATTTTAGCTTATGCTGTGCTGTGCTGTGCAGTGGCAGTTGCCTCCGTGTGACTAGAATGCAGTGATCTCGAATACACCGATTTTCGGTATTTCTACCGATATTTAGTCTGTCCTAGTCATTCCTACGGAAATGTAACCATTTTCCCACGATTAATGAGATTACAACTAAATTTTCCCGATTTTACATTTTCTGGTTGGCAGGCCATTTCTTTTGTTTTACGGTGAATTATTCGATCGATTATATGATAGATTGTTAATTACTTTTCAAGAATGTTCCGTATATCTCTTGGGAACTACCCCTATGCGTTTGTGCTCTACATTATCGACGTTGTTAGGGGAATCACGAGCTAGTTCACTTGTCTATATTCTATTGGTAACCATTACCACAAATACATTTTCTTAGTAAAATGTTATTAAATACAATGTGATGGGCAGTGCACTAAGAGACAATGTGCCGTATTTGGTGAATTATTTGCATTCAACGTGTGTCGAGATATTCTCACAGTCGACAACCTTGGTCAGGTCTCCCATCAGCATTTTATGAAAAAAAATCTGTTATTAGTTTTAAATTTATAATAGATAATATATCCTGTAATTTCCCTATTATTTAACCAAGATAAAGAAGTTCAAAATAATATAATTTAGTAATGTAATGAAGTTTTAAATAAACTTGAATAACTTGCATTTCATAAAAAAAATACCCTCACAGCCATCTTCTGACTTCAGTTTATACTATAGGAAGCTAAAAAGGTGATATAAAAACTAAACCCGTCTTTGAATGTAGGTGTAAACCAATTTTTTTTTCCAACTCTTGATGACTAATTTCTCGTCCAGTTGCGGCAGTAATATTCCCATCAATTTGCTGCACAGTTTGGCGGCAAGTTGGTAGCAAGTCTTGAAGTTCCAAGTCTGGTAGTAAAATTGATGTCAAACTGACAAAAATTCATCGACAGCACATCTTGTCCAGTAAAATGTGGTTATTTGAGTTGTATTTTTTTCGTATACCGAATTTGCGTACAAATATACCGATATTTGCGGGCAGATCTACCGATTTCGATACACCGATTTTGACGTTCGAGACCACTGCTGGAATGAGCAGATCACTAGTCAGTGACCCTTGACGAAAACTAGGAGAATCGAAAATGCAGCTTCATTTAAAGCCGGGTTATTCGATAAAGTTCTGTGTGAAACGGAAGAAAACATCTACAAAGACTTTTGGTATGATTTAAGAGACCTATAAAGAAGAAGCCATGTCACCTTCAATGGTTTTCATGTGACGCAAGAGCTTCAAATATGGCTGCGAGGACGTTGTTTTCTTTGATGCCAAAGGAGTGACCCATAGTGAGTTTGTTCCTGCAGGCAGACTGTCAAAAATCAAAGACCATTCGGTTCGTCACCAGGACAATGTGCCATCTCACAGTTGCTCGCCGCCGGTGAAGATTTGGCCATGTTCAATGTGGCAACACTGCCCTACAGCCCCGGCCTAGCTTCCAGCGACTTCCTTTTGTTCCCCCGAATCAAGAGAGACCTGAAAGGTCCAGTGGTTCAGTGAGCTTCGACGTGGTCCCTTGACAGCATTCTGAGCGAAAAGTTCCAGGGAACATTTGAACAATGGGAAAAACGCTGGCAGTGGTACGTTGATGCCCAAGAGTCATATCGAAGACTTTTAGTTCGCTGTGCCAAAATGCATTTTAAATTTTTTGTGCTGAGACCAGTCTTGAAACTTTGTGAAAGCAACTTATAAATGAAGGAGTAGGATACATAACACAAAAAGTGATGAAATAGACCTGTTGTGCCTTTCGATGGAGTCTGGACGGTTAACGTTCGGGTCTGGATGGCGTGTATTCCTTCATTCTTCATGTTTTCCACTGTCTGGCTCACAAGGTCAGTATCGTGCCACAGTAGTTTGAGGAGCATGATAGTAAATTCAAGTTGATGTCTTGGCCATCAGATTCGTCTGATCTCTTCGTAAGATAGAACACATTTGGGACGCTATCGGGAGCCAGCTCCACCTCCCGAAACCACCGGCCCCTTAATTAAAGGGAACTACGTGACGTGTGCGTAGACATCCGGACTGGTCGAATCCATGCCACGCCGAATCGATGCTGTTTTGCGTTCCAAAGTTGGACCAGCACGCTATTTAACAGGTGGTCGTAATGCTTTGACTCGCTGGTGTTTGTAACCATCATTCCTTCCCTTTATTACGAAGATACTATAAAAGAAATGGACTGTCATGAGTGAGCAAAAAGATAAAATGATGAAGAAATAAACCAGTTTACAATCTCGAGCAACCATGTAAGAATCTGAACTGCATTGCAATTTATGTTTGACATATATATTAGAGTTTTCTTTGTATTGAACGGTAGACGCTTCAAAATTTCTACAAGTGTAGCCATGTTTAATCTACTTTTCAAAAAGAACCCATTAAGAGCTAAATCGATTATTTGAATAACAAAATTTGAATAAGTTCAATCAACTATTTATTTAAAAAAACATATTTAGGAAGTGAGAACATAGTTTTATAATATATCACGTAAATAGTTAATAATTTGCCTTTTAGATAAGTTTCGGTTTTTTCTGCCTTCACGTATGTCAATTGACTAATTCGAGGTTATCATACACAATTATTTCTTTTTAGGATCTGCAGAAGTATCTGGACGACTCAAAAGATGGAGTTATTTACTTCAGCCTTGGATCGAATGTAAAGAGTTCTCAGATGCCAGCCGACAAACTGGAAGCCTTCTTGAAAACTTTTGCAAAGCTAAAGCAACGTGTGCTTTGGAAGTGGGAGACGGATTCACTACCAGGACAGCCGCCAAATGTGAAAATAGGGAAGTGGCTGCCACAATCTGATATACTAGGTAATGCATGCGAATATTCAATTATATTTTTTTGTACTCACTTGCATCTGAAAATATGCAATGGCATTGAAAATTCCTCTGTACGAAAAATTGTGGAAAAACCAGAAAAATTTCGATTAAGAATAAATCAAGATCATATTTCACTATAACCTCAGACCACTTAGAACAGTGTTTCCCAACCTTTTTTGGGTCATGTCCCACTTTCAACATTTTTTTGCCCCCCCATACATAATTTTTAATAAAAAAAATTATTTGTTATTAAAGAAACTGATATAGGATGGTTTTTGAAAGAAAACACTTTAATATTATCATAAAACACAGTAAGTAAAATTAAAAAACATATAATGAAATACTAAAATTCAAATTCAAAAGATTTATAATAAACATTTATTATGGCAATTTAGTGTGATCCTTTTAAGAATTTGCTTTTTTGCTATATTTTGTAACCATATCTGGCATTGTGTTTAAATAACTCAAAGAGAAAGCGGTAAAGTCGTATCAAGTCAATTTCTAAATTGCCCCCCTAAAAAAACCAAATTGCCCCCTGTGGGGCGTGGGCCCCACGTTGGGAAACACTGACTTAGAACATTATTTCTGTTCTTCCAATTCACATCATAGTTAAACCGAGCCAAGTGAACAGTTAAATTTTGAGGCTGGCATTCACGAAGACAAGGACTCAATCGTCGCTGCTGTCATCCTGATTTCGGTTTTCCATGGATTTCAGCTAA
This sequence comes from Vandiemenella viatica, assembly GCA_031002005.1. Classification (NCBI taxonomy): domain Eukaryota; kingdom Metazoa; phylum Arthropoda; class Insecta; order Orthoptera; family Morabidae; genus Vandiemenella; species Vandiemenella viatica. The sequence goes on along the minus strand of CM061914.1, from coordinate 149,468,188 downwards.
CTCGGGATAGTTCCTTGAAAATATAATGACTAAATTTCTTCCATTTTCTTTTCCTCGCACCATAACGGCTCTAATGACCACGACGTGATCGAGTAGAAAGCCCTAGTTAAAAAAATCGTATTTAAACATATTTAGATTAATATTTGTTGACATCTTTTAAAATTAAGTTTATCATCGGACTTCACAGTAATAAGTAAATGAATCAGTGGAAAAAGTTCCATGTTTTACAATTTTTTTACAAACTTCTGAAAAATTCCATCCCATTTTTCATTGTTCAGTCTATTACTTTAATGGATAAATTGTAGAAGCAGTTATTGATTGGGAAATATTCTTTGTATCAACTTGCTGTCACATTTAAAAGCATTTTTGTTTTTGTTTTTCCGTTTTTCGTATCACTGCATTAGATCAAAATTTTGTATAAACAACAATTTTATAACTTGCAGCTCACAAAAATGTTTTGCTCTTCATAACTCACGGTGGGCTACTCAGCACTCAAGAGGCAACTGCGCGGGGTGTTCCTGTGATCGGAATACCAATCATGGCCGATCAAGGAGCAAACATGGAGAACGCCCAGAATCATGGATTTGCTATTAGACTGGATTTTCGAAACATAACGTCGAAGACTCTCGAATGGGCGATACAAGAGATTTTAACTGTTCCAAGGTAAGGTGTAAATGATAGTTCCCAAATATCTCTGACTTAACAGGAATTCGATGACCGTGATTGACTCAGTGGAATAAGTTAACTTTATCAAGCGAAAATGAAACGACATTCATGTAACTTAATTCTAGCTGATTTACTTAGTACCGTTTGTATTGGTTTAGTCAGTTCAACCCTATCAGTATTAAAATTTGACAACGTCATTTCTGTTACATTTCCCTCTAGCCTCATTTCAATAAAATACTTTTTATTTGTGTGATATAGATTTAATCCGTACAGAGGAATATTGCTAAATGTAAAGTATATATCGTGTCTTGCTCTGAGATATGTCCGGGACTGTTATAGGAGTGGTACTGCGCAATATACGGATTTTTTCCCCAGTATGTATCTAAGCGATGTTGTTTGTTTAGGATTAACTGTCTAATGTGTTTGTGCTCCAGTTACAAAGATCAAAAAAGGATGAGGGCAAAATCCAATGCTGGCCTATTTAGGCTTTCTGCCTGTTAGCCTAAAGTGTTTTAGCAAATTCGTGAAAAAAATCCATAATCAGCTCAAAATTTTAGTAATTGGATGCATTTAAAACCTCGGGAGTTTGCAACAATGTAGTACACACACAGTGTGTATGGTCCCAAGATTGCTACTGGAATAACCATAAGCATACACCGAGCGTGGTGGTGTAACGGATAGCGTTCTGGCCTCGCATTCGGGAGGACGGCGGTTCGAATCCCCGTCCGGGCATCCAGATTTGGGTTTTCCATGGTTTCCCCAAATCACTCCAGGTGAATGCCGGGATGCTTCCTTCAAAAAAAAATGGCCATGGCCGAATTCCTTCCCATTCCTTGCCCCCATCCTTCCCGTCTCTAAGACCACGTTGTTAAAAAGGAACGTTAAACTGTTAAAAAAAAAAAAACAAGCATACAAATCTCTGTTATGAGAGTAACAACTTTCTGTTATTATTTTTTTAACTGAGGCTTTTACGATGTGGTTACGATGGCTAATAGAGGACTGTGGACAAACAAAGGCAAAGAAATTTTAATGGCCCAAGTGGACGAATCCATGCGACATTAGTCTGGGTTTATTTTGGGAAAGTGTGAAAAATGTTATTCCGAATGCCTTGACGGGAATTGAACCAGGTCTCTCCTAAATGTTAGGTCGGGGGGCTATTTTTTTTATATTTTTTTTATTTATTAATTAGCTGGAAACACTCTGGAATGAAACATGGCACTAAACTGGTCCAATGTAACGAATGGATATGTAAAAGATAAATGTTTAAAAGTTGTTAGTTTCAGACGGTTAGTTTGTTATTAACATTCATCAGCATTTATCATTGCCATTTGGAGTCTTCCAAAATGTCAGAGACGCATATAAACTTCTAGTCCAGTTGATGAACGGAAAGTGAAAGGTGTTCCCGGTATAAAAGCAATAACTATGTTTCAAGCGTTGATTAGCTGATGTAAAACAAATAACAGACGAAGGAGTTTAGATCTTATTAGTGGCTTTTGTGGTATCAGAGCTTGAAAATAGAAATGGAGGCTTACTATTTAGGTAAAAGTTACACAGTAGATGCAAGTTCTCCGCAATGTTCTTTTGGGAAGTTTGGTTGTACTTATAACAGATTGTGGTCAGAATAACACTTTACGACAGGCATACATAATGTTGATTCTATATTTGGGCTTCAAAACGAACGGGAAACTTCTCTTTTTTTTTTTTAAAAAAAAGTTGTAATTAGAATAGTTAAGGTACATGAAAACATATTTTCTATTCGTTAAGGCTTTATACAGTATTCTAAAGTGAGGGTGAGAGACAGCAAATTCTAAGACTACTTCTGTTAAATATGAAATTCAGATTAACCATCTCACTGAATTCTATTAGCAACGACCGCAGGTGGGAGAGTCTCGTTCTTGTCTCTAACCTGGAAGGGAATCTTCGTGCTCAATTGACAGCTGGTGGCTAATTTAACCATTGTAGACAAACATTTCTCTTTTATACAGCGTGGAGCACAGCTGAGAAAGTTACACCATGCGTCGTGAGCGAGCCGTAATGCTCTGGACTCGGATTAGGAATAACGCGAGATTGAATCCCCGTCCGGCCATCCAGATTTGCGTTTCCCATGGTTTCCCTAAATCACTCATGGTTCCTTCAAAAATACATGCCGAATTCCTTTCCGTTCCTTGTCCCCGATCCTTTCTTAGCTCTAATGACCTCGACGTCGAGGAGACGCAAAGTCAAACCACCACGAGGAAGTTACAGTAAGAAAAGGTTAAATAAGGTACATTCCAAACATCATTTCTCACTCTCCGGAGTCATGAAGCACGGTCCTCGTGATTCATGCTTGTTTTTGGTATTTAAGTCTCTAGGAATTTTTTAGAAGCCAGTGCGAAAGCAAATGGGTGAATTTTGTAATGAACAGTGAATAAAACGGTGATCTGTAAAATTTTCTTTAAATTGCTTGATTATGAATGTGCATTTGTGTGAATGTGTATGTTTGTGTGTGTAATTGTCTACGTATGTTTGTGTATGTATTTGTATACGTGTGTGTTTGTGTCACTGTACGTATGTAACCTAAATTCCTGTTTTCTCTGCTGTATAGGACATCTTACGATAGTAGTATACCAATGCCGGATGAAAAATAAACACACATCCGTGAAACTACAAATAATGGAAGATGAATATGTATTTCATGTTTAGTGTAAGAAATAAATAAGCAGTTTATTGGGCTACATCTGGAACCTAGCTTGCCTACTTGTCGACAGGTACCGCGAGAACGCCCGGCGACTGTCCGGCATCTTCCACGACCGACCGAGGCCGCCACTGGAAGAGGCGGTGTACTGGACAGAGTACGTGCTGAGACACAACGGAGCGCCCCACATGCGCTCTGCGGCGCTCGACCTGTCGTGGACACAGTACCTGCTGCTCGACGTAGTGGGAGCCCTGCTTGCTGCCATCACTGTAGTACTGTTCGTAATCTACAAAGCTGTAACCATACTGTACAGGCTACTGAGAAAATCACCGGGCAAACCGCCCAAAAAGATCACCAAGACGGAGTGACAAGGAAAGCAGCGAACATTGCGTCATTCATTGTTCATCTCGACAGTTCATATTTGAGGGAGTGTTGTGCAAAAATCAGAAGTAAAGTCAAAAGAAAGGCATAATATTTTGTTACAGTTTCCCCGGTACATGCATCCAAAGTTCGAAGGTTTGTCCCACTTTATTCCAAATGTGCTATTGAATAAAAAAAATTGTTAACACAGGATTATCAGCCGCTTAAGCAATTTTTAAAAAAGCAATCATTTAGATAGGTACGATGCACAAACAATTTTATTCAGCAATATTCCTTACCCAGGGCCGGCGTTAGGGGGGGGGGGGGTAAGTGGGTCAAAAGTACCCGGGCACTGCCGGCTGATGGGGAGCCCCGATCACCGACTGTAGGGGCCTTCAGGCCTTGAAGCCAAGAATACGCCCATTGTCACCTGGCCATTTTTGTAGAACTAAAAAAAAAAGGTTGCCGATTTTACCCTGGGCCCGAAATTCCTAGCGCCGACCCCTGTCCCTACCTCAGTCTTAGTACATATTTTCTTCTGGCAGAAACAAATATTTTAATGTCTCATTCCTACATTATTATACTCATATTGAGCATTATTGTAACAAGAACAACCAGCACGCCACGCAGTATAAAATGTGTTTGTAAGAAGACAGATAAACGTTCTTCATATCAAAAGTAGAAGAAACGAATGTAGTACGATGTATGTACCAGTTTTAACTTGAAGCATCTAATGTGCGCATGATAATTCTGGAAAAGGAGATGACAGTATTCTTTCCAAACATTTAATATACGACAAAAGTGTCCTGAAATATTACCTTAAATCTGAGTTTTATTTAAGATGAAAGCGTTTTTTGCTTCCAGATAAGATTACTGCAACTGCTGATATTTATAGGGATGGCGTTTGATTCCATTCTGCTTATCTACAAACCATTTATTGCCATGGCATAGATATTTTTCTTTTTACTGATATGTTCGTGGAGATCTTGCTGAAGCACCATCTTAGTCTCATTGCTAAATCAGATTTTCTACATCTACATCTACATATATACTCTGCAATTCACAAAATTGTGGGTGGTAGAGGGTGCTCAGCACCAAAGCTAATCTCTTTGTTGTGCATTCCAATCCCTAATGGTACGAGTGAAAAAAGAATTCATATAAGAATCATTGCGGCACCTTATTTCTCTAATCTTATCTATCCTGTCATTCCGGCTCAAATAGGTTGGTGGACGAAGTATTTCACTACACTCGTGAGTGAAAGTGGGAGTACATATGTTTATCAATAAGTTTAAACGAAACATGCGTCGTCTATCTACCAGAGACTCCCAGCCTAGTCTACTAATCAGTTCTGTGACGCTTTCATAAGGACTGTAGCAAGCGGTCACGAAGAATAACACACAGTATCCGCACTAATTTTATCGTTAAATCATTTTACTAACAAAGCATTTATGGAATCAAAATCGTAAACTGTATGGAATATTCTGTGAACTGTATGTATTATGAATTTCAGAAAATTATCAAAATATAAAAATTGCACTTTTTAATTTGTATTTATTTCGTTTTTTTAAAAAAAATGTTTTACAGAAAGAAAAAAGTAAATGAGTCACAAAACAATTATTTGAAAAAATGTAGGCTGGATTCTTGCACTCTTCATTCAGCCATCTTCAGAACCTGTATCTCATACGACGACTGTGAATCACCATCAAAATTTTCCAGTTTTTAAAATGCGTTGCCACTTTTGTGAAATGCTGCCTAAAACCACACTTCTTGTAGCATGACCCAGAATGCTGAAAAATTATCTTTCAGAATTTTTTGGGGTGTTATTTTTAATTACTGTGCAGGACAAGCATTATAATAATTTCATTCACTTCATTATAATCAGGAACTGCAGGGGGAGGACAAAATAATACGAACACCTGTGAAATAATGGATAATGGTATATTTCAGATTGGTGGTATTTGTTTGTAAATGTACTTAAGTTAAGCTTTTTACCAATTAACATGCCAGCAGTGCGACATTGTATACATAGGACAAACAGCCAGAAAATTTGAAACCAGATATAAGTAACACCTGAGAGCTCTCAGATGTACCAACCATTCAACATTCGCCGAACACTTGTTACAACAGAATCATTCACACACCAATATACAAACGGATATGAAAATACTAAAGATTAATAATCACAATAAAACATGCTGACAATTCAGGAAAACCTTCACATACAAAAAGCAATCAATAATGGTAAATATGTTATGAATGAATATATAAACCTAACAAACCAAACCTTGTTAAAAACACTAAAACAGGAAAAAATAGCATAACTCCTATAATCAAACATACCGCCACAGAACAGACACAGCTAATAACCACAGATTCAAAATAATAAATAGTTCGACAACACATAATCTTTGGCTCACGACTTTTGGATGTCAAAAACAACAAAAAAAAACTTTATATACAGTTCGAGGCCGGTGAAATTTCCTAGAATGCAGCCTACACAAACTTTGGACAGTAGTGATAATGAGAGAAGAGTAGCTGGTATGGAAACACGAACTTGAGCGTGTTAATGCATACATAAAAACTGTAAGTACCTACTTAGTATTTTCAGAAAACTTTACAAAAATCAAACGACATCATTGTATATATATATGTGTGAATATATGTTTATCCAGGGCACTGAAAATGCCTTGAATAAAGGCGAAACGCGCATGCCTTCAAAAGCATTTGTTTAGTTGAAGGTCAGAAAAAACCCACAAAACAGTTATCATAGCAACTATGGACTTGGGCCGAAAAAATCACCAACATGGAAAATATTATAGCTTTGTGAAGAGTTCCCCCAAAGAAATGTGCCATCAGGCATGACTGAATAAAAATAAGAGGTGTATAATTTTTTCATTAGTTACAGATAAATTATTAGATAAGTCGTTCTCATTGAAAGGTGGCATTGTGTGATTTTTATCTCGTGTGTGTTGCGTCAGGACGAATTTGGCAATAGCGCCAGTCCTTGAGATGCATTCAGTGATAACCAATGACCAAACACGTCATAAAATCTGTTGGTATCTGTATTAAGGCATTTACCTGTGGCACCGTGGTGAGAGAGCTTGACGGATTTTTTCACTTCCAGTCTCTGGAGCACAATGAAGGTAAGTCTAATCCAATCACGATCTTTTCTTCTTCAAGAGAGAAAAAATTCTATCCCTTTTAGAAATCAGGCGAGGAAAATCTGAATGACAGGACAGAGATATAAACTGCATTATTGCCCACATCCAAAATCAAAACAGTACTGGATTCGTATTAGGTTCGTTATGCTTCTACACTTAAATCACAATTTGTAGTCCAGCTCTCTTTCGTCTCATATTACCGGTCATTGCGATAGGAGAACACTATTGATTTTATTTAGGAAACCATCTTAATATTCTGTCATTGTATTCGATCTACTCAATTTGTCACTCTCTGCCTGTGAATAATGTTAACATTGCACCAATTGATTTGTTACGTTTAGGGAGCTTTTAATTCTGAGGACGATACAGAGTACCATTGCGACGTTCACCAACTTCGTTTTCGGTTCGCGGCAGCACAGTGGAATTAGTGCCTCCAGCCAAAATTAAGTAAAAGTGGCAGCGACTGAAGTATAGAGTATTGTTTTATACGAATAGTTGGGTATTTTTTTGCATGATTTTACGCCTCGTCAACGTGGAGGTTATTAGAAGTGGGAAAGGATTGGAGCAAGAAGCAGGCAGTAATTTGGCTATGCCTTTTAAAGGAACAACTTCGGAAAATCGAAAATCGGATGATTCGAACCCGGGCCCTCCCAGATACGAAGCCAGAACGTTACCGCTCACCCACCACGCTCGGTGAGCATTACATCTTCAACAGCAAGAAGTGATGCTACTGTATTCACAATCAATAATCAACATAGTGAAATCTATCATCAAAAAATTAACATTAAAATCTATAAATTAATTTTGTATAGGTCACATCAGATTGAGATAATTGTTTTCTACAGATTATTGGATGGAGGGGAAGGAATTTCCAACACGATAGTCTTTATTTCTTTTAAAAAATGTTATTATTTAATGTGTCCGAATTGTTGGAGGATAATTAAAAGATCATTGTAGTAATGATGATGATTACTGAGTTTTTCGCAACTTGTTTTTGTTTATTGAATTGAAATTGTGTACTTGTGAACTGCAGGGCCGGCGTTAGGGAGGGGTAAGCGGGGCAAAAGTACCCGGGGCCCAGGCCCCCAAAGGGGGCCCTCCGTCCAGTTTGTCTAGCTAAATAGAAGTTAAAAAAAAAAAAAATCTGAAAAAGGTATTATTTGATTTTTTTAAATTAAAATTTTATGATTTCATTCAAAAAATCAAAGTGTAATAAACAATAGAGGCGGGGGCCCGAGAACACCTACCTGGGGCCCAAGAATCCTAGCGCCGGCCCTGGTGAACTGCATGTAAACAATTAAAAATATTATTTGAAAAAGCACATGAGAGGAAATATACATACTGTGACGTTTACTGTAAGGGGAGAAAATAAACTCCCAGTATTCAGTAAAAGCGAAGTGAATGTTAGCTCGCTGTTAGCGGCAGAGCCACGCCAGCAGCCAGTAACGCCACGCTTTCACGTGGTAAGTTATCAGCAGTTCTCGAGTGCAGGCGCATTTGCAGCGAGTCGCCAGGAGTTCGTGCAGTAACATTCAATGTAGTAGTACTCTACCATCAATTCACTTTCGCTATCCCGTTTCGGCCCAAATGCATCCAAATAGACAGTGAATGGATAGCGGCTAACATATTGCGTGGACAAGAGTTGGGTTCAGCACTTTGTAGAACTGTCTGTGATTAAAAAACGAAAATAAACCTGAACTTTTACTGCAACCTCTCTTTCATTGCGAGAAACCTTTCTTACCGGTATCAGGTTACCACCACTCAAAGCCGCAAAGAACTTCACTTTTGCCATAAACTATACCATCTATAACTAATAGACTTTACAGTCTACGTAGTCGGTAACACTGACTAAACAAACGTTACCTGGTGTCAGAAAAGAAGCCATCACATTACTTATTGGGGTTGCTATCAAAGTGCAGAATTTAAGCAGACACTACTTGGCGAGTTAGTAATTTAATGTCAAACACAGGGAGGGCGCCATTTTTGGCAGGGTTTCTTATCCGTAGGAAAGCGCCTGTCCGAATCCAAAATATGATTGAAAGATTACTTCAAGACTGACCACTGTTGTTCCAACTACTTGTTCAGACTGATCCAATGGTTTGTGAAAAGACGATAACTGAAAATAGAGTTTCGAATAAAACATTTAAATTGGCTTTTATGCCAATATTGATCAGTTAATTTAGTGCAATAACATTGTGAAACGTCGTTTATTCTACTGGACAAACCACAGACTTCTCGTTGGTCGCCTGAGGCTCTCAATAATTAAAAACTACGCTCCTACCACATGAATCCCTCCACGATGAAATATAACACTTTTAAAACACTGCAGCGAAACTGTAGCCTCAGAATTCCAAGTTCAAATTTTATAACAGCTGACCAACAACCCAATTAACACAGAGATGTGGAGCTAGAATGGGCTCCAATCCGAAGTCCCATCACAAAATCTGCAGAGAAAGTAACTGGGTATGAGAAAAGAACAGACTGGTTTGACGAAAATAATGAAAAAAATTTGATTCCCATCAGTGCTAAACAGTAAGCCTGTCAAATCCTCGTTTAAGATCCAACATCCAGGGTGAAGAAAACACACTTTCAGGAACTTAAGCGGAAATGTCAGAATGAAGCAAGGAGTTATCCATTAATTACATTGAAAAGGTCATTTTGTGGTTCCCTGGGCTCCTTGGCGTCGGTACCCACATTTTTTTTCCTGGGAACGGTTACATCAGCCGTGTCCCTGGCCGCCAAGTCGGACCGTTCTCACGAAAAGCCCGGCCGTGTGCGACTGATAAATCTTCTGTTCAGCGCTGTAGGGACGTACTTACATCTTTGTCACCGTTGTCGGCAGCAATAAATCCTCGGCCCGCCGGTTCGCGCAATAGTGCCTCCAGCCACTGCTCAAGTTAAAAGGTGAATTTAGCTATGACCAACACACTGACAAAGCCACCGGTTCCTTCGTGGTGTTGCGAGCCGATCGTAAAAACAATTTGCACTGCCTATCCCCACGCCAGACTTCCATTACACCACAATACCGAGAAGTAATTTATAAATGTAAATATAATTGTATCCGGCGAAAAATTTGAACTATTAAGTTTCTATTTTGAAGTGAAAAGTTCTATAGGCGCATTACGCGATGTTTGGGTGGGGGTAAATCTATGATATCGCAAGAAGTAAACTGTTGCGCGCGTCAGATCACGGTCACCTGTTGCGCATTTCATATGCGCGCAGAACACTTTTCGCAAAATCTTTATACAAACACACGGTTTTTATCCGATTTTGATGGAATTTTGAATACGTATACTTTAAAACAAATAGAAAAATACTGTTGACGTTTGATTTACAGAAACCTAAACCCTACCTCGTTTGTCCCATCACCTTAATTTCTGTCACCGTTGTTCATACAAACCCACAGTTTCTATCGGATTTTGATAGTAGTTAGCACACATATACTACAAAATCCCGCGATGAGTAGGCATTTTTAGGAGTTTTATTTGATTGTACTATAGATTTTTAGTTTTTGAAGTGAAAACTTCATTAGGCGCTTTGGGCGATTTTAAAATGGGTAAAATATTATGAGTTCGATTTACCGACATGCTAATGTTAATAGTATATCTGTTGCGGTCTGGTGGCTCAGTGGTTTAGGCGTCTGACTGGCGAACGGAAGGTCCTCGGCTCGAATCTCTGTCTCGGTGGGTATTTTCATAGGCCATTAAACCGACCTTCTCTTCTAGCATCGCTCGCTGTGTAATCGAAGTACGCCATCCAGAATGTTTCCGTTGTTCGAAGTCCACGTTAAACTATAGGTCCCTTGTACTTGGTAACACTGCCGGGTTAGGTTAAGGCGGCTAAGAGAGGGGCGGAAAGCGCAGGCAGTAGAAACCCTGTCACCAGGCAATTGCTTCCATACGGAATTATTGTTATTTATTGCCTTTGTAGCTATAAGTATTACGTGTTGCATGTATGATATTCATAGTTTTAAGTTTTTACTTCTTTCGGAAGGCCCAAATGACTGCCTATTTTTTAAATGAAAACGGATTAAAAACTAGATTTTCAAAGGTGTGTCTGTCTGTTTAGGTAAGTTGTATTCACGCAAAAACTACTGTTTGAATTTTGATGGTGTTTCGAATAATGTACAACGTGTGATATCGGCTGTAGAATACACTATGTTTTATACATGATCACAGCGGTCTGCTCGGTCAGGTAGGAAGGGAAAGGATTGTGAGTTGAGAAACGATGTCAGGTGAACATCACCTTGAACTAAGCAGGTATACATTTCCTTCAACGGAAGCGTAGACCGAGCCCGGTGGATGAGCGGTGGCATTCGGAATGATGATGGTTCAAATCCCGGTCCGACCATCCAGATTTCAGTTTTTCATGGTTTCCCGAAATCGCAAGCTTCCCGCGGTGGCCGCTAGAGCGCTAGAGAGCATGATGGATGAAAGTGAGAAAGCGTTCGTTGTTCTCGAATTTCATTCGACTCAGTCTGTGTTAACTGTTCAGCGACACTTTAGATCAAAGTTCGGCAAGGATCCCCCGCATGCTAACACCATTTGGCGGGGTATCAACAGTTTAAAGCCACGGGATGCCTTTGTATAGGTAAAACAACGGGTCGCCCTCCTGTGTCTGAAGAAACCGTTGAATGTGTGCGCGCCAGTTACGTTCATAGGGGAGCGTGCACAAAATACGTGGCTCGGTCCAGGGGGGGGGGGAGGGGGTGGCTGGAAGGCTACGCTGGGCTACGTGGGGGGGGGGGGGGGGGGGGGGTTCCGAGCCAGGCCACGTAGCTTTCCTTTCATAACATTTTTCACAGTTAAAATGAGGAATAGAACACACAACAGCATGTGAATATTTATTTCCCTCAGTTAATTATCTTTTTATATAATTTACAATCGTCTGACGAGAGAAAACAGTATAAAATGTCTTCTGGAATCAAAAGGGAAAAAAGCTACGTGCTACGTTGGGGAGGGGGGGGGGGTAGGAGGCAAAAGCCACGTAGGGCTACGTGGGGGGGAGGGGGGATTCACAGTAGGCCAAAATGGAGCTACGTGGTTTGTGCACGCTCCCTAGCCCACCGAAGTCAACTCGTCGAGCGAGCAGGGAATTAGGTATTCCACAGAAGATCGTTTGGAGAATCCTACGGAAGCGACTATGGATGAAGCCTTAGAGGTTACAGTTTCTACAAGCACTGTCACACAACAATGAAATGCGTCTCAATATGAGAGAATGTGGCAATTTAATCACTGTGGCTCAATTTACGGCAATGATATTATTATTTTATAGAAAAGGAGAAGTGTATCACTAACTATCAACTACAAGGGGATATTTAGCATTGTACTGTTTGCAGTCATTAACACCAATTATGAGTTACTTTACATGCATTCCTATACCAACAGACGTATATCAGATGGAGACATATCAAAATGCACAAAGTTTTATAATAATTTTTTTGTAGATGAACTGACGCTGCCCCAAGCGTCATTGTTGCTTGGAACAAATACATTGGCTCCATATGTTTCCATTGAAGACAATGCATTTGTTCTGAATGATTATTTCTTGAAACCATACACACAGAAAAGTACTGTATAACACATGAAATGAGAAGTTTTAATTATAGACTTCCCAGAGCTAGAAGAATCGTAGAAATCGTTCTCGGTATTATGGCATCACGTTTCAGAGTATTCCAGAAACCTAAAAAGGTTGATATTCCAAATGTTGATAAAATTACCTTGGCCATTTGTCTGTTAAATAATTATTTCCATGAATTGCTGCCTGGCGTCTCCATGTTTGTGTAGTTTGCTGGAAATATCCCACCAACACCGAAAATCTATATACATTTCTTAAAATTCCATTAACACCCTCCATTCGGTGGCAACTTCCTCCTCTGTGTCGTCACACATAGATGTTAACTGCGCGAGGGTCTCGGAGCAACTGGGGCGAAATTGGCCTGACAAAATCATGTCACGCTCTATGCGTCCTGATCTGGTCAGACCCTGACCAGATCGGCCGACTCTGCCACCCGACAAGGATTTATCAGGCGACAAGCCTACACACCATACGATATTGCTCCTGATCTGACGGTATCAGGTATTAGATCATGTCGTCTGTAGGGGGTATTAGTCTTTCTTACTACCCAGACGCCAAGGGCGTATCCAGGATAAGAACTAGAGGGGGGCAGGATTTGAATTAGGGGGGGGCAACCTATTTTGATTTCGAGGAAGTGGGGTGAGGGACTGAAACATGACATTACAAAATCAAACTCAAACCTATTCAGAAAACCATTTTTATCATTGATTAATATAGTAACCCAACTACTTAATGTAAGGACCTACTATGTAGTTAATTAAGATCGTAAGTCAGTTAGTTTTTTATGTAAACATTAATTGTCTCGGATTTTCAATTTCAATAATTTTGTTTGTCAATATCTCAAGGTGTTCTTTCACGAAATTTCGATGCACACTCATCAGACATAATCCAATCTTTCTCTCCCAAAGTGCTCCTGAACTAGTTCTTCACTCGTCGAAGCGTACTGAAGGCAACTTAATTTTTCTTCTAGGGGGGGGCAGCAGCCCCCCTCTGCCCCTCGCTGGATACGCCCATGCCAGACGCTATACTACTCCGTGTCAAATTTCAAAAAAATCTGTTGAGCAAGTAAGGCGTGACTGAGGCAATGTACAAACATCCAAACATATATATATCCATACTTAATTATTTATATTACTACTAAGATTAAGCTATATTTGTTAATGAAACAAAAAATAAAAGAGTAATAACATAAGAAATTTTAGTTTATTTCAAATAATTCCTCAGTTTTAAATAAACATTTTTCAGTGAGACATTCCTTAATGCTACGGTAGTTTTGAATCTAGTAAAGGGCATTAGCCTCATATTCTCGGGAAGATAGTTGAACAGTCTTATTGAGACTATTTTGAGTTTTGCTAATTTGTTCAATAATGTAATAACGATAAACTTTAATTTACCTTTCAACTTTTGTAATGACTGAAGGTATTGACAGTAAAGTTCTGATTTTTTGTTGAAGCCAGACCTGTGTTGTGGGATAAATCCCTTGATGTTTTCAAGGAAGGACTGCAACAAGTATTACCTGACGTGGTGTCTGACTGGAACAAAATCAGATTTTGAAAGGTTTGGACATAAGAAAATAGATGATTATACTGTATTTCTGGCGTGTTCTACAACACAATAATTTTCGCTTGACTCATCGCAACACACTCGGTGTCAATGCAATACAGTGTACGTGTTTAAAAGTGCGTCCTTTTTGACATACCGAACCTGGACCGTGAGCGGTAACGCTCGGGCGTGGCGTAGGTCCACTTATACGCACTTTTTTTTCCGACTGTTTTGAGCGTACGTTCTAGGCGTGCACATAAATCCTTTCAATGTAAACTAATTCAATTTAATTACTTTTAAATTGTTTCAACTTTATAGGTAAATTAATCAATTCTCTTTGTAACTTATTCCAACCTCTGGCCCCATTACCTACGAAAAAGAATCTTCCCACACCCTTGTGCCTGAACTCAAGTTCAGTGGTCAGAGAGACTTGGCGAGCGCTCCGAATGCGCACAGATTTAACAGTACCCAGTGTTTCCAAGTGCGTTCTACGTTTCACGCGTGAATACTCGTTCGGAAGGAACCGAGTTCAAATCCCCGTCCGTCCATTCAGATTTACAAAATCTCTCAAGGCGAATACGGGGATGGTTCCTTCAAAATACCATGGCCGAATTACTTCTGCTCCTCTCCCGCCTCCGATTCCGACAACCAATAAGAACTGAAATAAAAAGAATAGTAGATAGTGCCCCTATACAGCGCAGTAACAAAGTGGGCATCGGAATTTAAAAGAGGGAGAACCAATATTGAATATGATACCCGCACTGAGAAAACGAGTGGACACGATCAAACTGGAAAATACGAACAGGCTAAATCGGCTGGTGATTACGCTAAGTAGCTTATCAGATCGGCAAATTGAGGAGATATCAGAAGATTGCATTCTAACAGAAAACTTTGGACTTGTAGAAGATTTCCAATGGATGCTGAATAATAATAATAATAAGGCAGCGAGGAAGCATATGGAAGATATCTTGTCCTCTTTAATGACAATCCAATTGCTTTTGTTGAACAATACGCGTCCACGGACATGGTCCTATCGCCTTGCTTGACTCTCAGAGTAACAGTCAGTGGAGTAATGTCAATTCGATTCTTCAAAATAACGCGCAAGCTATTTCTTTTTCAGAGAAAGGAACGATGTCTGTTTTTTTCTGCTTATAGATTTTATGTAATAGGGCTTGACAATTACGGGGTAATATTATGTTAACCTTGTGAAACAACTGTGAGCATTGTAGCGGAATGGTTGGTTGGGCAGATTATTTGCTTACCTTGCAAGATTTATAATCGCCACCTTCCACTATCTTATGCAAAGCACATATATTAATTTCAGGAAAAAGAGGTGAAACCATTACTTCTGTTTTTAATATCTGAAAAGATCCTAAAATATTGGTTTATTTGGTACTCATTACTGCTTACAGACAGAAGTATATTTACCATTAATCTTAAACATCTGTCTATGCAAAATAAAGTTCAACGCAATACCTTGTCTTACAGGTGCAACATAGCAAACAAACAACTATCGTTAATTGAAGCTAAGAAATTGCAATACATGTACATTACAAAGAGTTACAAATTCCATATGCAAATGAAGCAAAAACTCTCTTATACATAACGAGAGCGATTCTTGTATAATAATGATAACAAGAAAACATCAGATTTAACTGGATTACATAGGGAACCAGGGAGTTAATTTGTTCCCACAAATAATAGTCATTGAAAGTTTCCAAACATGGAAATCAGTCTTTCAATTACAAACTGGATAACGAAAACTAAAAAGCGGCTTTTAGACACAACTAGCTCAGGAATTATTGTCCGGTGGCATAAGAACTCACACTCATCAGGCCGTTAAAGGGCTATCTCAATGATTCGTCTGAGTACACACTGTTTCTGGAGGTATAATTACCGTGTCTGTCTGGCTGCACCAAGCGTCGCAACAAGAGCGCTGTCGTCTCTCAACGGCGCACCATCCAGGTAATGCTAGGCTCTTGTCACGTCAACCAACACAAATGACAACATCGATCGGACTAGGCGCTCAGTCATCGAAGCCTCCAGTACGAAATCATCCACCATACTCTAGCAGGCAGAGCGATCGTTCTGGACGGAATGACCTCTTCTCGCCCCTCAGAGCTCGTCTCCCCTTCTCCTCAGCGAGTATCATGAAAAACACAAAATTTGTAATATTTCCAACCACGTGAGGAAAAAAAACAACGGATTGGCTTCGCAAAAGTCTCCCCTCTATGCTGGCTAATACATTGCCTCTTATTTGCTAAGAGTCTTCAGGATTTGTCGGGATTGTTCGGGAGGATATGTAGAAATTTTCTCACGATACCGAGCGAACGGCGCTTCTACGGATCCCTTCCGCAAAATTCCCCAGAGTCCAGCCTTTCTCAACAGTACCAGTGTCAGAGATAATCCCCGCAATGTCTCGACCTCCCGGACACTTCCGGCTCAGTCAGAGTGTTGCTCACGCTAACACAACCCTTAGCTGGACGTGGATTTCTGTCTACAACTCAAGAAAAGAATATCTATTTATTTCTTATGTTATTATATCAAACAATAATTAATTTATATTGTACGAGAGGACTCATCTAGTCATCTCGCTACAGCAACTATCAAGTGAAAGATGCAGATGCCTTAAAACCTACTGTTTCATCAGGATAATGCTTCCAGTCATTAGTCTCTCATCGCAATGATCTGTGGGTTTCAGTTGGCAACGTAACCCCTCTATTAACCCGGTGTGGCCCTCTTAAGCTTCAACCTATTTCCATCCATTTAAAAGTGTCCACATTGCACCTATTTCAAGACAGTTGATTACATCATATATAATGTTATCTAATTTTTTAGAAATACTTTTAGGCAGAAGGTGTAAAGCCATAAGAAGGTCGCCGAAGGAAGTGTATGTTGCTCTGGAGGGATCATGTTGGAAAACAAATCGCAACTTTTAACTCATGTGCGTACTTTTAAATTTTAACACACTGTCATGGGTAAAGGCTGTGTTGTGTTATTTGATACGAAATACAAAATCGAGTTATGTGTTAATATGTCATGTATATCGATTTGTTTGAAACTGATAAATTCTTGTAGATGTAAGATTTTCGAGAAAACTGTCTTAGCCTTAAGAACCACTAAGAATTTAAAAATACGATACTCCAGACTAATGGCCAATTACGGAAAACGGGGCGGTTAGCACAAGATTCTGCTTATCCCTGTATTTCATCACTATTTAGGGAAAAGGAAGGGGTGAAATGATGTGCCGCTAGAATTTACTGAAAAGTGAAAAATGTTACGACAGTGTTCCGAAAACGAATTTATCTCCTGAGATTGTGCTTGTGTGATGCGGTATGTACAGTATAAATCTTTGTGATTTTCCAGGCAATAGCAACACATCAGAAGATTCATTTCGCTATTATTTCCGTTATTCTCCTTGGGAAGTTTGTCGGCAGGCCACACAAGAAATGTACATATTAATACACAGCAATATCTCTTTTGGTTGCAGGTTGGAAGTGTAATGCTACTAATGGTGGTGCCTGCAATCTTTTGTGGGCTCTTGCAGACAGCAGATGGTGCCAACATTTTAGCTATATTCACGCTTCCCGGCAAAAGCCACTGGATCGTTTTCCGCGATCTCTTGTTGGAGTTGGCGAAGAAAGGGCACCATCTGACCGTTATGTCCTACTTCCAAGAGGACGCTCCTAACTGGGAGAAGTTGCAGATTGAGCCACATTGGGACGCCATGCCCAGTAAGTCTAGCACCTACATCACATTACTCTCATATTCCTTTTCTGCGTCATTATCAGTGAAGGGTTAGACTTAGGAATACGGTAAATTTAACAAAAAGACTCGTAATAGACAACTATGTATGCACGCTTTCGCGGCGGCAAAACTGAGGGTTTTAGCCGTGTCAAATTCAAATCGTCTGGCGACGCCATCGTCTAGCCCCCGCTCTACAATATTGAGGAAGCACAGCACAGCGTCATCTGCTACTGTGAGGATACAGCTCCAGGAATCTTCCTTCTGCTGCTGTCGGATATTTGGTTTGCTGCACATGGCTTTTGTAATGTCACCTCTTCACAATGGTCAGACTGGTTTGGCAAACTCGTCAGCCTTTCAAAGCCAGGGCACCTACATAATTTTGTGTAATCCTGATACTAATAATCGATTTATTCTAAGAGTAATTTATGAATATTTGAGTTAAACACTTTTGTTAATACTATTGGAGGGAATATTTATATAAGCATATTTACAAGGGACCTACTAACCTATTGGAGGAAGTTTAATAAATTTTAATTGTTACACGGAAGCCTATAATTAATAAATTGCACTACTTAACTTAATGGAGGGTCTGTTTTCTAATTATTTAGGACCTACTCGTAACAGTAGAGGGGCCTATTTACACGGAGGGTGGTCCTGGGATAAGGGAGGTTGGGGGAGTGGGTAAATATTATATAGCCTTGTCACTGTAAGTTTCGGACGTTTGATGTCACGCATCTCCTCGGACTCGTTACCTATCTGAGATCATATTTGCATCTGCCAATGTTGGAAAGCAGAGTGCTCTTCTAACTTCTCTGTTATTGAGATATCTGGGAGCGTCCAAGATAATGCTCAGCGCTCTGTTTTCCAGTGCTTGCATTTTTTTGACGTGACAGCCGGCCACCATGCTCCATATTTCTGACCCATACGGGTTGGATAATCGGATAAGGAGGATCTTTGTCGCCGTGGATAGACCGTCGCCTCTCAGTATGGGTTAGAGACCGGCTAGTTTAGCTCTCGCTTTGTTTCTTATATCATCTATATGTTTACTCCATGTGAGCCTTTTATGTAGTCGCAGTCCCAAGTACTTCACCTGGTTCACCCAATTTAGTTCTAAGTCATTTATATGTAACTTGACATCTGGAATTTTTATTCTCGTTGAGAATATTATTGCCTGACACTTATTTTCATTGATTTTGATCCGCCACAAGTTACACCATTGTGTCAGTTTTTCAAGGTTTTTTTTTTTTTACTTTGCGTATGGTGTATCTTGAGCTCCTGTTACTACCATAAACTGTACAATCATCTGCATGCAGGGTCCTGGTTAAGTAAAGGGACAGTCTGTTATTCAGAGAATTGAGGAAGTAATGATGGTGATAATACTAAGGGGTCCAGATTTTAAATACAAATATATCCTCTATATACTTATAACACACCAGTTAATTGGAATTTAATTTTATGAATTTTTACAATTAGTAAATTTTCATTACAGTTACTATGAATCAACACTTGCGAAAAATAATAGAATAATGCAAATGACACTAAAAAATAGAATTCTTAATTAAAAATCAATTTAAAAAAAAAAAAAAAAAGTGGTTGCAAAACGGGATTGTTTGTTCCAGCCTGTAATTTGTAACAAATCATTTCTAACAATATGATGTAGATAATTATCTAGATTGTATTTCTAAAGTTAATTAAAATGTTTACATGTTTCCCCCTTTCCATATGTCTCACCTGCTACATGAGTAAGGTTAGCAACCAAAATATTGAAAAGTGTGTTAATGTTTTGTTTTTTTTTCTCACCCTCCTTCATCTGAGGTAAGTGATAAGTTAATTTCCCTATCCTATCTCATTTTTATTGCTCAACATTTTCCAGTTAAAATGATTTCTTTTCTTTTTTTGTAATTTAAATGACACAATACTCTTTGACAATTAATGTATTAAATATTTCATTTTTTTTAGTTAATGATTTATTCAAGTATGGAGAAGAAGGGCCTGTAAAGCAATTCATGGATTTGTTCTCATATGGAGAGGCCTCTTGCACTGCCATACTGAAAGAAGAGGGTGTGCAGAATCTTATTAAGTCAAAGAATAGAAACTTTGACTTGCTTTTCATGGAAGTATTTTTTAATGACTGTTTTCTTGCATTTGCACATCGATTTAAAGTTCCAGTTGTTGCTGGATTTGCATTTGGTGGTGGAAGTAGTTGGATGAATGATATGGTTGGCAATCCATATCCTTATGCTTATCTTCCTGAAGCAATTGTGACATACAGCAGCAGCATGAGTTTCCTACAACGAATGCATAACAGTATGTTGGGAACATATCTGAGGATATATCGCCAGCTTTTTTACCTATCAAAATTGGATAGTGTAATCAGTAAATATTTTAATGATCCAAGCATGCCAGCTTTATCATCTCTAGAACGCAATGTCTCTCTCCTGTTGCTAAATACTCATGTTAGCTTCTTTTACCCAAGGCCACTTGTACCAAATGCAATAGAAGTAGGAGGAATGCACATCAGACAGTCAAAAAAGCTGCCACAGGTGAGTTCCTCTGCTTGCTTTCCTGTTTTATGATGAATTTTTTCTTTTCCCACATACACTGCTCTGCTTTCGCTATGGTGGCTTTCTTAGCTGAAATTTAAAATTTTTGCTCACCATATTTTTATATATTTGTATTGCCCTTAAAATAATCCAAGAGCTTCAAAGACTCGAGAATGTTCCTGTAAATAATTTCTATTGACTATGTTTCCTATTCTAGTTATTCGTTATGAATAATGTATAGAAATAACTGATAGTAGTTTACTGATATACTAGAGTTGATCAAAATAGCTAATGGAAAGTTGTAGGCAACGATGATAATAATTTTGATATTTAAATTTGCTCAATTATTAAAAGTATGAATAAAGCTGAATATAAGGCAAATTAAAAAATGATTTTAAAAATTCATATGTTCACATTCAAAACTTTTATCTTTATTCAGATAACGACACACGTTTCGTTTAAACTTATTGGTAAACATATGTATTCCCACTTTCACTTACGAGTGTAGTGAAATACTTTGTCCACCAACATATTTGAGTCAGAATGACAGGAAAGATAAGATTAGAGAAATAAGGTGCCGCACTGATTCTTATATGAATTCTTTTTTCCCTCATACCATTCGGGACTGGAATGCACAGCAAAGAAATTAGCTTTGGTGCTGAGCACCCTCTGCCACCCACAATTTTGTGAATTGCAGAGTATATATGTAGAAGTCATGTACAACTGTAATATGCCTTTAAATATACATACATTCGCACACACACACACACACACACACACATATATATATATATATATTAATCAAATTAGGATAGGGAAATGAACCACCACTTACCTTTAGATGATGGATGTGGGGCACAAACACACAGAAAAAACAAAAACACAACTGATAAAGAAATTTTTGCAATAAGCCCTTTGTCAACAGAACATTATGGGAGGTGGATGATATGAGAGACTGCCTCACAGTATTTTTGACTTGTCTTTTTTGTGTGTTCGGGCCCCACATCCATCATCTAAAGTTAAGTGGTGGCTCATTTCCCTATCCTAATTTAATTCCTTTTCACTACTTAGTGCATTTGATTCCATTATATGTGTATTATATAACCTCAAACATACCACTGAAATCTTAAGTAGCCTAGGCACTGCTACATCTAAACTTAATGATATTTCAGTCTTAATATTGGGCAATGTATTTTATGATCTACAGTACTATTCTAAATACCTTCATTTCCATAGATCTACTTTGCTGATAGTAATAATATTAAGAATATGTAGAAAGGTATATCAACTCTTACCATAGTAAAGGGTAGGGTTTTACAGTCAAATAAATATGCAAAATTTTTGAGCAAAACTTTTCCTCAGTAAGAGAGATAATCATGGAACCAGCAAAGAAGGACTTTGCCCAAAAAATTTTGTTTGTGAATTCTGTGATGCCATGCTCTTCACTACTTCAAATGTTGAGCTTCCCTTATCTTTTTCAATGTTATCAGCCTAAAAACTGCCTTTTTTCTTCCTTTTTAACAAATTAGATGATAATAAGTGTAAAATGTCTGAATTTAGGATCTACATGCATTTTTGGATGAAGCTGCTGATGGTGTGATATACTTCAGTATGGGCAGTAATGTAAAGAGTTCAGACATTTCTGAACAAAAACGGAAAGCACTCTTAAGAGTATTTTCCAAACTAAAGCAAAAAATTCTTTGGAAATTTGAAGTGGATTCATTACCTGATAAACCTGACAATGTGATGATCAGTAATTGGTTACCTCAGAATGATATTTTAGGTGAGTGAGAGATTATTTCAATAATCTTCATTTAAATTTTGCCTACTAAACCTTGCAAATATTGTATTACATGCTCAAATGTGATATCACTAATCACATTATTTGATAACAGTAATAGAAAAGATTTTTTTTGTGACACAATTGGTAGATAATAACTTTTTATTGCCAATTAACTTGTGGCTACAATCTTCTAGCAAAATCAGGACCTAAAGGGCACACAAAACAAAGTATCAGTACATTGCAAAAAAATTATGTCACAAAAAAGTAAATTTATATACTATTCACAATTCAACAAGTATTCATATTTGTATTTATTGGTCCCTATGCATCATACATAGTACAAATGATATGGAACAAGTCAAAAATAGTCTGTACGCAGACACATACACATACACACACAACATACATTCTTTTACGCTTTATCCTTTCTGTGATTAACTATAAGATAACATAAGTGGACAAATTTGATAAAGACAAAACATTTATTATTACAAATAGACAATTAACAGCTGTTCTATATCATTTACCTATTTACATTTATGAAATCACTGTGAATTAAGACTAACTTTTAGTTTGCAAATATTTATCAATACTGTAGAAGCAGTGGTAGAGCAAGCACTCCTTCAGCCGTGATGTGAATTTAGTATTTTGTCTTATAGACTTGATCCTTTGTGGTAGTTTATTAAACAATCTGATTCCCATATGAAGTGGCCCTTTCTGACAGAAGGTGGTATTTGTTTGTGGTATACGAAAGTCTAGAATATGTCTAGTATTATATGTGTGTATATCATTGTTTGTATGAAGTGTATACCCAGAAGCTTCTATATTTTTTTAAAAAATGAATTTTATAGTAACCAGTATAGTCTATATAAACAGGGCTGAGGTAGAGTTTGCAACTTTCTAAAAAAAAGTCTACATGATGTTCTACTTCGTACCACTTCAATAACTCTGATAATTTTTTTCTGCATTTTGAAGCATTTGAACCTTGGTGGGAAGTTTCTCCAGAATATGATACCATAATTTAATAATGAGTGCACATACCCAAAATAAATATTTCTAATTGTTTCAATAGATATGCAACCAATTAATATTCTCATAATGTAGCAGATAGTATTTAGTTTTCTACAAAGGTGTTCAACGTGTGTGTTCCATTTTAAATTCTCTTGTATGCATATACCTAGAAATTTTATGTTTTCTACATTTTTAAGTAGTTCACCACTGAGTTTTACTGTAGGTAACTGGGTATCTAAATTATTTTTTGTCGTGAAGTGTATAGCATGTGTTTTTTCTGTGTTTATTATTATCTTGTTTTGAGAAAACCAGTCCGCAATGTTTTTAGAAGAGTTTTCAATATGTTTAGTTAACTTTTCTTTAGTACATTTTTTCATTAATATGGTGGTGTCATCTCCAAATTTAATATATTTTTGGCAGTTATTTATTTTTTCTAGATCATTAAAATATACTAAGAATAGTACAGGCCCAAGTATTGACCTTTGTGGCACTCCATATTTTATGTGTTTGCAATCTGAGTGCACATAGTTTACATTGTTGTCAGTCTTAAAGCTACAATCTACAATCTGTTTTCTATCACGCAGGTATGACTCTATCCAGATGTTAGCTACTCCTCTAACTACTAGGTGATCTAATTTTGAAATCAAGATATTAAGATCACTTACATCAAATGCTTTTGAAAGGTTCAGGCATATTCCAGATACACGTCCTTTCCAGGGTGAGATTGCGACAAAGCTTTAAAAAAAAAAAATTGGTCACTCATATTTAGGAAGTGGATGTGTTGCAAACTGCGTTCTGTGTGTGCTAAGTCAATCTTCTGTTTGTGTAATATGCAGTTTATGAGGTGGATATTAGGGACCTTCCAAGCATTTTCCTTGATGACCGTGGAAAACTGCCTGAAAACTGGAATCAGGTCAGCCAGTACACTGGGACCAGGCAGGGCCGGTTTAAGGCTATCCAAGAAGCTCTGCCATGATCCCCTGCAAAATTTGTCCTTACTTAACGAACAATTTTCCTGTTAAAATAAATGATCTACAAATTTAGAATGTTAATAAGCTGCATTCACACTAGACTTTTCCAAAGCGTGGAGTTCCACAAGAAGTCCTTCATCAGATTCAGTTTTGAGAAAGTCGTATCTGATGTAATTACAATAGACCTACATATTTAAAGGCGAGTATTGCTCTCAACCTGTTTCAGCAATTTATGGAATTACATTTGAATAAACTCATTCATCTTTTGACGTTTCAAATAAAAAGTTATTGAATTAAAATGTGTATGCCTGCTTAAGCAGCTCCAGTCCCAAAAACCTATATGTACTAGCAAAGAAAGGCAAGAAAAGAAATGTTGTATACAAAAAGTGTATTTATAATAGCTATAAAATTGAATACGTAAACAATTTAATTTGACACAATGGGCAGCAGGGCTTAGCCAGTAATGGAAGTGACAATAGTTAAGAGATCCATATGAGATGCTTTGATAAAACACCAAAGACACGGTGAAGTTGGTCCCGTTCAGCTAATACTCAATAAACTGCTGGCCAGTTTGTACTCAGATTTAGAGAAACCTCAGCCCATCTCTTTAATTGTTGTTTGAGCTCTACACACAGATTATCTATATATTATTTGTGTGTGTATATAAAGTCACAAAAATTATCAAAAGTGTAGGCAAAAGTACATCTAGGAAAGAAGTAAGGGGCCCCAAAATCAAACTTCGCAGGGGGTGCCAAAATTCCTTAAGCTAGCCCTGGGACCCGGCTTGACCCTACCCCACTATACCTCCCTGATTCAGTGTACAGCTCCTTAACACTATGTGCCACACTGACCTACAGGTAAAATTGTAAAAAAATTATTTACATAAATCTGATTTAATATTCATTTGTTTCTTCCAGCGCACAAGAATCTCAAGCTATTTATCACACACGGAGGACTAATGAGTATTGAGGAAGCTTTATATTCAGGAGTACCAATGCTTGGAATTCCTATATTTGGGGATCAAGCAGCAAATCTTAATAGAGCACAAGAATCTGGATATGCCATTAAAATATCATTCAATAATTTGACTGAAGAATCATTTGAATGGGCTATTTCAGAATTACTGACAAATCCTAGGTAAGTATTGTGCTGGTATAATGAATTGATACTTGACCAAATACCTTATTTTATGAGCTATTATCTATCCATTTATATAAAAAGGGGACCGCCTACCATGGTAGCCTAGTAATCAATTTTGATGATTCTTATACATGTTTTTTTGTAATGGTTCTCGTTTATGAGATATCACATGCCGAAGTTTTCAAGGCAGCATACATATCTAGTAAATAGTAGTTCTGTCAGTGAAATAGAGCATAACAACACAGGCATGCTGCAGGTTAGTGCCCTGTTCCTGGTATTTTTTTAATAATCATTATTTGTATGAAAGATAAATTATGTTCAACACTCACCAAAGTTGAATGGGGGTCAATAGCAGCAACACAAAAAAAAAACAATATTTTGGGGTTAACCCTTTATCAAGAAGGCAGAAGCATGTGACTGCACTCAAGCAAGTTTCGTGGTCAACATAGCCACACACAAAATGAAATTGACCAACGGAGATGGTGATGGGAGCAACGATAATATAACCACAAATATTAAACTGAAGAAAAAATGGGACATTAAAAGGAAAAATAATAATAATAATAGAAAATAAATTTTGAAATAAGATCTCTATGTATATAAATCTATTTTACTGACCAGTGATGGGTATAACAGAGTGAGCATGGACGGTATTGTCTTGAGTTGAGACCTGGGAGGGGGGGGGGGGGGCAGTGGCGTAGCTAGGTTAACAAGGGCCCCGGTGCAAAAAAATATTTTGGGCCCTCAGGCCAGATGGGCATCCTTCCTTTTCTCCGATATCTACGCCGCTGCCTGGAGGATGTCTAGTCTGTAGCCTAGGGGGCCCATACCACAAAGAGGGGGCCCGCTCCAAAACTCCGGGCCCCGCCCATAAATTTTTTGGACCGAACTTCGAATTTAAGCGTCCATAGCTGGAGGTAGCCCCCGGTCGGAGGGGTCACTGCCTACAGGGCCTAAATGCAGCCCTGTTTGACAGGACAGTTCCCACCTGCGGTGTTCAGTTTGGGAAGTGGTATTTGGAAGTACTTTAGTGGTTCTGTTTGTAAAGCAGTTATTCAGGTTTTGGGTTTTGTGAGTGCTGACGAAGTAAATTTAAAAGATGTAATAAAAAATTCACAGAACTGAAACTAAGAAAATAAAAGTTTTTTGTGATTTTAGTGTATTTAATGTAATCATGTTTTATTTTCAAGATAATGGCATTTAGAATGGTTGTGTGATAATATACATTTGAAAATGTAAAAAATATGGTTAATTTGTGGCTATGTAAAAATATTTCATTTTTAAATTCTTCTATTTTGCACTGGTAGATTATAAATTCAATATGTTTATTTATGAATATATGTTTTTATTAAAATTTAAATAAAATAGTTTTGTACAGTTAAAAATAAAAAATATGTACCTTTAATAAAAAAAAATATATAGGCCTACAAATTCTTAAGAGGCGGCAACTTGTCTCAAGTGAGCCCTGTGAACTGGTATATGAGTTGGGTTGTGAAACAAGTGGCATGGTCTATGATGAGGTAGTTTTTGCCAATAGAAGAGTTACAATAGGTTGTGGTAGGTGGATGCATACTGCACACTTTGTATCGGAGCCTGTTACATGGGAAGGATTCTGAATACTTTTAGAAATATAATTTTATTTTTATTTCAATAGCAATGCAACTATTCTTATCTTTCCTGAACAATTTTTAAAAAATCATTTATTTTCTAACAGTAGGATTTGTTGAGATTTATTGGTAATTTTATTGACAAGGGAAAATGATAATATTGTTGCAAAAAAACAGACAATTGTTTATGAAAAATTTATTACTATATCACAAACTGTAAATATGGCTAATATTTACATACTTAACACCTCACTCTTCATCATTACCAACAGCTACAACATAATATGCTTCAACTGTGCTGTATCTCACTACTCCAGCTGCCTGTAGGGTTTTCCTCAAGTGTAATACAACAGGTATAGATTTGCATGAAAAAGTTGGTATATATCACATGACCAAAAATTATGTTTACTATTTGTTTGTTATGACAACTTGTCATACTACTTGTAGGCGTAAAAATCAGCTTCAAGTTATAGTGCTTGCATTTACAAGTGCCAGTTTCATGTTTTAGACTAAAGGCAATTAAATGAGTCCTACCAGTCATGTTGATTCTAGGGAAGATGAGAAGAATCAGTATTAATAAAAGGCTAGGCATGGACTTTGTGCCTGGAATGCTGACCGGCCTTCGTTGTCAAGCCACACAATGGCCAGAGGGGTTACTATTACATTGAGGATATGTGCGTTACTTAATAATGATTTTTTTTTTAATTAAGCATCTAAACTTGTTAGTGCAAGACTGTTAACCAATATGTGACTTACACACTTCCCGCACTCTCTTCACCCTCCTCCTGTCTTCCAAAGAATCATAATCTAGCTACTTTATCATATCAGTTACTGATTGTGTTCTGCAGTAAATTCCACAGATAAATCTTGCTGCCCTATCCAACATCTGTATTTCAGGTGGGTCCCACTCTACAACACCACATTCAAGAAATGGTCGGACAAGGTTTTGTAGCCCAGTTCACTCACTTGTCTTGGAATTCCCTTATCACCCTCTCCAATAACTTTAAATAAAAAATTATAGGTAAAATAATCAATAACTCAACAAAGATGAAAACTGAAGAACTAAGACATAAATATACAGCGCATGGGGCAAACAATAACGTACAATAATTCAGTTTAAACCCTTATTAATTTAATTGCAAAGGAGCACATGCTCCGGTGGCAATTTAATGGAGAGAGGATCAAGCCAGTTGGCAAGGGAAGTGTGCACACACTATGGTTTACTGCATAGCTCATAAGTCATACAGTAAGCCATGATGTGTGCAGTTTTTAGGAATAATAAAAATTTTCTTTTCTAAAAATAATGGCTGCAAATATCACTGATGAAACTGTAAATGTTAGAACTACATATTCACTAAAAAAAATCAAATGTCTTTAACTTAATAATGCTGAGAAGGATACAAACATGAATTTTCTACTTTAAATAACAAAACTGTACATAATCTTAAGGCACCTCCACTGGGAGCGATTTTTTATACTCCCAGAAACTGGTAATAAATTATCACTAAAAGCCAAAGTGACAGATATTAGCTCATTCACAACTTTATTGCCTAATAATTTTCTGACTTAATTATATTGGCTAGGAACTTGAAACTTGTCCCTAAAATTATAATATATTTTGTAAGTTATGTCTAAAATGAGCAAGCATTTTTAATTATAATGGTCTAAATTAAGAGTGCATTGCATTAAAATATATTTATAATACATTTAATTGTTACTGGATAATACCATTAGCAGTATGCAAGCTGACACAGTGCACTGCTGGAGAGTTGTGGAGCAAAGTCGACTGCATAAATTAAAAATGTGTCAGGCAGCGAATTTTCCACCAAGAGACGTACTACATGAGATATTGTTTTTAGCTTTCTCACCACTCCCCCAACTATAATACCTGGATTCCATGACCATCTTTTCTTTCGGTTTTGGAATAAGTATTTCTTCGATCATTCTTACTGTCTCTCTGAACTGTTCTCACTTCCTTTCCACTGTAATGACTCCCTTGCACAAATTGAAACTTGCTCCGAAATATCACTACAATTCTAAAATGTGTGTATTCTTATATGTAATTGTAATTATAACTGCTTTTAATTTTGGCCACTGATTTATGAACCCATTTATTTTGATCAGAATTATTTATTCCTTCTGTAACTTGAGATCCCATAGAGTTATCATCAGGGATCATTAAAAATCCATTCACCATGTTTTGTTCCTCTTGTGTAGATCCTTGCATTAATACATATTCATATCTTTGTTATTAATTTTATTTCCTTCCCAATTCCCACCAATAAGAACCATCCTATTCCCATCTCTTAATTCACAATATGAATTTAGCTTTTCTTTAATGGTACCATCTTTTTTGTTCAATTATTCACTACTCTAAGCAGCCAAAACACTTAGATTTAATTTTCTATACTCCAGATATTTATCACCATCACCGTGTTTGTCAAAAACATGCAATAAATATACACAGAAAATAATTTTTTCAATGTTTTCTATATTCAGTGCATTACTTCCACAGTAAAATATCAAACACACAGTATTAGTAATTTGTTTCGTAATCTTTTTGCCTCATGTAAGAATTTTTATTTTGGAATTTCAAAATTCAAAGGACTGTGGAAGTAATTCTTATTTTGATAATTATGAAAAAGATGTATACAATAAGTTTTAGAATGACGAATTTTAATTAATTATTATTAGTTTCAATTACCATATCATCTACAGTTCAATGAGAATTTTATCATGTGATATGCCTGTTCTATTCCATACAATACTAAATACATAATTTATTAATTAGCTGTAAAGTTTAGTTTTGGTTTGATACTGATATGAATAAAGAAATCTGAACTATCATTCCAAACAAAAATGTTTTCATTTACAGAATGACTACTCTTACAAACCAAATTCATTTATGTGTATCTGAATTTCTTAGGCAAATTGCCACAATGATCTGTTTTGGTAGTCAGTATATTGTCAGAACTAGAAGCTAGATGTGTTACAATATGTATTGATGACATAAAATTGACTGAAAGATATTAATGAGTTGTAATAAGTATAATGAGAAGCTAACAGACATATTTACTAATTAATCATCTATAATTATGTTAGCAGTTTTAAGAAATGTAATTTGATTGATTATTTGCGCATCCATTAATTTCAAGGGATATTATTTTTTAGTATGACTACATTCAATAAATTAACTATTCAAATACCGGTATAGCAAAGACATTAATTCAACATTTAATTATCCATTTTAGTCTAATATAAGAATCTAGGCACAATCTATGCTAACTTAAATCATTTATAAGTTACAGTAGGTTCTGTATTAAAATTCTCCATTTTAGATTTACACCAGTAGCCTGAAAATCTAAATTAATAAAATATATAATTTTGTAAACTACCAACTAGATTCCTGGCACTACATGACCAGCAGTTAAATTCCACTGAATTTTGCAGGTTTCGTGAAGCCGCTAGAAAATATTCTCATATATTCCATGATCGACCAATGAAACCACAGGATACAGCCATTTACTGGATAGAATATGTCCTAAGGCACAATGGAGCTTATCACATGCGAAATGCAGCATTAGATCTCACCTGGTACCAGTATTTACTGCTGGATGTTGTTTTCACAGTGATTACAGCACTTTTAGCTTTTCTCATAGTAATAGGATTGGCCATCAGAACTGTATTTAGGATTGTCTGTAGACAACAGATAACATTGAGAAGAAATGAACTGCAAGGAAGGACAAAGAAAGAATGAGATTTATAAGTGACATTGTTGCACTCATATTATGCTCAGATGAAATGTTTTTTTGTTTTTGTTTTTTATCTAGATCACTGCATAAAGAAGATTGGTAACACACAGAATTAGATGTCAAATAGTGCACAGAAAATAGAGAGAGTCTGTATATTTAGATATAATGTAACTACTTAATTGATACATTTTTCATAATGGCTAAGGAATATCTTTTAAATTTAAAGGTTAATTGTAGAGATGAAAACAACAATAATGCACTGATAACACAACAAATAAAATAGTTATTTAAAACACATGTATAATAGTCTGACAGTAAGCAACCAAACTTTCAGTATATTTAAAATTTTTAGGCAGTAAAGAAACACATATCAATGCATTACAAAAAAAATACAATCATTCAATATTTCATCCAGTGGTAAACAAATGGCTTTTGAACCAAAAATCTATATCTATTGATTATAAAACTAGAAAGGGGTGGTACAAGTTCAGCTGTCTGAAAGGGTTGGATTGAATTTAGTTCAATTGTGATAGAGTGCATACTCCGGCAGCAATTGTCCTAGTTATCTAATTACCCATTTATTTTTATTTTTATAAGGATTTAATACAAGTTGGCATCAAATTAATTAGTCTTTAGTAAGACATTCTTCGATTACACCAGAAAATTTCCTTTAAAGAAGAATCTGACAGTTTCTCTCATTACACATTTTGAAGCAAATTTTATGAATGACGTACGTTTGGACAATTCCCAACAGAAAAGCAACAGGGAAACAAATCATCATCATAAGCATCAGGAAGCAGAATAAAACTTTTAAATCCATCAGTTAGTGACTTTTTCTTTTTTAAACTTTATAAAAGCATAGGGTACTTGATATACTCAAAATCATAAGGGAATACAATATTTAATTGATGGTACGTTGAACATACAGCGAATATTATGATTTAGAGAAATAAAACTTTATCCCAGTGTACTTTAGATGTTTATTAACATTAATTTATCATAGTAAGATAAGTGTATATTCTTTTATTTTGTATGACTGGTGCCCAAGAAGAAATTCTTTCAAAAAAAATACCAATCTCTATTCTGCATAAAACTACAATGAATGTGGGCAAAACCAAGTACCAGAAAAAATAAACCAATTTGTTCATGTTAGTAATTACATCTCACAATCGCCTTAAAACTAAACTTGTTCCGTCACATTATTATGCAGCACCAGTATCAAAGTTTTTTTCCTAGTCATATATGACACATAAATCAATTGTGATTTTATCTGCTATATGTTAAAACATAAACTGCTAATGCAAGACTGAATTATTCTGAAATTAAATAAACTACATCTTTCTTATCAGCAAACAATTGTTGCGCCAATTTATATTGTTCCTAATAATATGTCCTCCATGATGTCATTTCTTTCCATGGCCATGTTTAAAGTAACACTGTATTCACTAAATCTAATTAAATTTTAAATTGAGTTACTAAAAGATATAAATAAAAGGTATAATAACAGATTATGATATGCTGCAAATCTATAAAACCTAATAATTTTTTTTTAAGAAACTGGATAATTGTTATTGGCTTTATAGCATGACTACAAAGATCCAATTAACAACCACCAACTAAAAAACCATCAAGCCATGCCATCTATTTTGCTGATGTACTATAACTTACCACGAGTTATACTGCCTACAAATCAGATACAGACAGTTTCCATCACTTTGAATGTTGCCGATTACCTTGGCTGTCTCACTTTACCTATTTTGGTTTCTATTTAAAGTCAGTGAGGTGACTGCATTTAGTTCACATCATTATAGAAGCATTGTAGCTACATTATTGTGTGGCAGATGTTTCAGATTAACAAAAAACTGTGCATCCAGTAATACTTCCAAAAATCTGATTATTTGGCAACAAAGCATCATGTAATTAGATCCAAGTTAACCAAAAGATTTAGTTTGTGTCCTTTGGCACAGCTTTCTACAAAATTACTAGAAAATGTGTCATTTTAACACCATCTTTAAAGAAAATTTCTGGAATAAGAAGGTCCAGAAGAAACTGCAATGTGTAATTTTTTTTTTATTATTATAATTTTGTCAGTATCTCATATGTTTTGATGCAATCCTTTGTTTCTTGAGCAAATCTCTTCATCTCAACATATTCCTAACAAATGATGCCCTCAATTATCTACTTCATATATTCCAACTGTTGTTTACATCTACATTTATTCCAATCAATTGTTCTCCCCACTAACAAATTAAAATGAGACCCACCATCCTGTCTCTTTATTCTGTGAGTCTCTTCCATTATTTTTTTTATTTTATTTTTTAACTCATCACTTACAAAAAAACATTTACTTCATACTTTACCTGTAAATTTAAATGACATTCTTCTACATCATTATCTTCAAATGTTTCAATTTTTCCTCTTTCTGGTATTCCTAAAGCCTACGCTTTACTATCATAAAGTGCTGTGACCCATAGATACAATTTTAGACACTTTTTAATTTAATTGCATTGGAGCACATGCTCCCGGGGCTATTTCCCTACACACCCAACTTCCCCCTATCCTGCACCCACCTACATTTGCCCTCTACAAATTTTAACTTTAAATTTGTTTAACGTTTTCAGTAAGTTATTCATCATCCCCCTCGGTAACTCATTCCAATCCCTGACACCCTTACCTAAAAAAGAAAATCTTCCCACACCCTTGTGCCTGAAATTGAGTGCCAGCTTGTGGTCATGGTCATCTTTTCCCCTCCATGAACTACTTTTCATACCTACTGCAATATCTTTCCATGCCTCATCGCCAGTATACGCCCTCAGTCTGTAGTGGGACAATGGTATTACACCATCACCGGTAGATCCAACAGGATTTGATCAGTTTAAAAGTAGCAACATCAGTTTATATTAACTAGGGTCTACATTACCAACATATCTTTACACGTTTTTACTTTAAGGTTTGATTCATGTGAAAAAAAAAAAATAATTTTATTTAGATAGTGTCTAAGCAGGAAGTAGCTACTACGGGGCTAGGTGGTGCAGTGGACTCAGGCCCCTACGCTCAGGGGGCCCCCAAGTGCAGTTCAGAGGGCCCAAGGGCCTTCACGGCAAACTGGCGACCTTTTTTTGAGCTCTACCATCGTCTAAGCAATTATGGTATGGTTGATTATGTAGCTGCTCAATATAACAACAAAAAGTATATTTCACAAGCCAGACCTTAAAGTAATCAATCTCTGAGCATCTCAATTTCTACAAAAAAAAAAAAAAAAAAAAAAATACATATGAATGTTGTCAAGATATGATTGTTAAATGTGGATACTGTGTTCTGTTTTCATGATGAATTGTATCTTGGGTGATAAAGTTCAATAAACTATACTCCTGACTAATGTGGGAGTTTTGAAATCAAGTTATTAAAAGCCAAATGTATTGTGAACTTAACAACATTTTATAGACAGACCTATACATTCTACTATCAAGAGTTAACAATTCAGGAGATATTTTATCCAAGTCAGGGAGTAGCAACCATATTTACAATAATGTTTTACAAACGAAGAAATATGTTATGCCATTGTTTTACTCCAAATTGCATAAATGGTCGGTTGTTAGTGATGATATACTCAAAAGGTAATGCCTACATATAAGCATGAGATCAATCGAAAAATATGCAGCTCTTATCACTATTGCTTCTCTGCTTCTAACATCATTCTTACTTTGCAAGTCATAATTTTATTGCTTAAATAGCAGAATTCATTTACTTTCCATACTAAATCTGGACCTATTTTTATACTTAATCTACTATTATTGCTACCATTTCTGATATACTGTCTGATATGTCTGAAATATAACAGTTTGTATTTTCATTCGTATTAAAGCATAAAAATAACAATAATCTACTAGAAAAATAACAAATAAATAATAGTAAATATCTGACTTCTGCTTCGATTTTAAAAAAAATGACTGTAGATGTAACTTTGTAAATCCTAATATGTATTTGATTAAAGACTTTTATCTCCCTATTAATTACAATAACTTGATTTAGGAGTAAAGCACCTATTCAAATAAATAAAAATGTTAAAAATATAGTATAAACTTTAATAGATTATTTTATGAAATAAATTTAAGGTTCGTTTAGAAGGAGCAAGAAGTATTTGGGAAAAATAATGACTGGAATGTGTGGCGCCTGTCGCAGGTATGTTGTGAAGTGGTTTCATTGGGCATGTAGGGAAGAGGAAACATGGGAAATTAATGAGGCTCTCCCATGGTTTTGATCACTTTGCCTTAGGGATGAAAGGATGAGGAAGATGGTGAAAACGATGAGGGAGTTATATGAAAGGATCAGGGTTCTTGAGGCTTGTCCGGTGGAAGCTCAGCTAGTAGCGGTATAGCCTATGGGGGCTCTGCCTGTGGAGGCACAGGCTGTGGGCGCTGAGCTTGTTGAGGCTCATGCTATAGAGGCAGTAAGTAGAGATAGTGGGTTGGAGAAAGTTGAGAAGGATGGGTAGGAGCTGGTAACAGATCGTAAGAGAAATATGGTTAATAGGATGAAGAAACCAGACACTTCAGAAATTGTGGGGGAAAATAGGTTTGACCTGTTGCCAGAGTCAGGAGGAGAAGAAACTAATGCAGATGTAGCAGTATGTAGAATACAGCAGGCCTTTAGGAATAAGGGTGTGCAAGGCAAGAATATGAAAAAAAGGATTCTGCTGCTAGGTAGTAGCCATGGGAGAAGTGTAGGCCCTCTTCTGCAGTATCAGTTACGTACGGGTTACAACGTCGCAAGTTTTTTCAAACCTAGTGCAACATTAGGTCAGGTGATAGAGGATGTAGGTTCATTTTGTAGGAGTTTCACTATGGATGATAGAGAAATGATAATGGGAGGTGTGGGGTTTTGATAGAAACGCGAGTATAGAGTGTGACCTGAGAAAGGTAGTGAAGGAGACACAGCATACTAGGGTGGAACGCATGCAGGTCTTAAGTCAATTGAACTATGCTGTAAGGCATGTAAATGTGGAAACGGAAGTGCGACTTGGGAAAGGCATTAGTTTCATCTTCGGGGTTGTGCCTTTAAACACCAATGGTAGGTGGGGTTTCACTAGGCATGGCCTGTGTCTAAATAGTAGGGGCAAGGGGGTACTTTCTGAGTTGTTAACTAAAGCAGTAAGGGAGCCTATTTCCAGTGGTGATGGGGTCAGGATTGTGCCTTTCTTAGGTTATGGACTTGTAAGCACCTTAGAATTTTGGCAAATTCTAGTTTTGCTTAGGCGGGACTTAGAAATTTCAAGAAGTATAGTTTTCAACCTTAAGGAATTTCCCTGTAATCTTGCTCATAGTTGTAATTCATTATAAAAATCATTTTAAAGTGTAATTATCATATCGGGAAACGTTTGGTTTAAGAGATATTCCCGTTTGTTCGAGTTTTGAAACACGCGATCAGAATAGTGAAATTCTAAGATTTGTAATAACTTTAAATCCAGTAAAGCTACAACCGATCTTTTATCACCAGCTGTAGTCAGCACTATCCCCGATATTTTGGCGGTAAAATTAAGTAATTTGGTAAAGACTAATTAGTGATTTTAATTAAGAGAAAATAATAAGCTTTTTTATCTAAAAGAGATATCAATTTAAATTTTACATCAGCAGATAGCCCTAATTAAGACGATTTCATACATATATGGGTTTTCATAAAAAGTTTAAGCATTTGTCCGGAAATTAAGTTTTTGTAAAATAGATTGTCGCGGATTGTTGTGCACGCGTGTAAAAAGTTCTAGAACACTTAGGGATTTTACCCAAATTTGAATGTATCACTACGCGGAGTCTTAAACAGCTAAAACATTAAAATTAATTACTCTAAATTTCTCACGAGACTGCCGTCGGACTTCTAGTGGATAAGTCCAGATACTATCAAAGTTTAAACATTTTTTAATAGTCGGGATCGTCAAATAAATTTCGTACTCTTTGAGCTACGCGGAGGAAAAAGATGTGATACATTTGCTGACGTCACTGGTTCTCGTGGTTTCGATAAAAGAGCCGGTCTGTTCTTGCCGGGGGTCTATTCCGGTCTGTCTGTTCCTGCCTGGCGTCTGTTTCGGTCTGTCGTTCGTCGCGCTGGTTGTAGCTCGCCATGCTGGCTAGTTCAACCATGTTGGGTCGTGTCGGGTTATATAGTAACTAACATGAACTTGTAAATTTAATAAAGGGGTTTCGGTCGGTTAAGTTTCTCTCCACAACGTGCAATTTTTGGAAAAGAGAGTTCGATATGCCTGCTCAACTGTAAATGCTATTTTGAACTATTGACTTTGAACAATAAAACTTTGGATTTTTCTAACAGTGAACTTGTGTGCTTCAGTTGTTAGCATAAAACCCTTTTCTCTATTTGTGGGTAACAAATATAGTGGCGACCTGAGCATTCAGTTGAGTCATCCTGGCTACATGGTCAAATTAAAATTAAATCAAATCAAATTTAAGCAAGTATTACTGAGAACTGTAAGTCTACAAGAGTGCAAGTTAAGGCACCAAGGCGATACTTCCAGCCCCAGTGCACAGCCCTGTTGTCCTTACAGACTGCTGTTGAAGGGATTGATGATCAGAATGATACTGATTGTAGATCCGCGATGGGAAAAATCACAGATGTTGAAGAAATATATGAAGTTGTTGAAACAATAACTGACTGGGGTAAAACTGGGAACGAGGTGGTAAATGGCAAAAATATAAAGCGAGTAATAAGGGTGTTACTGGTGAACTGTAGAAGTATAATGAACAAAGTAATCAAATTTGCAAACTTAGTAGACACACATAAACCACAAATAATAATTGGGGCTAGTGTTGTAAAAAACGGTTTTTTTCTGACTTGGGAAAGAAAAAAAAAAAAAAAAAAAAACACCCATGGAAAAACTGTGAAAAAAACATGTTTTTTTTCATAACTATTAAATCTCAAATTTTTAAGGCATTTATCGTTTAATATGACTGTTTTAGAGTTTATACTAAGTACTTATCTTAATTTTTAAATCTACTATATTTTTCTGGTTCAGTAGAAAAAAAAAATATTGGCAACATTGACTGAAGTTTTCTTTTATGAACGGGGACTTCCCGAAAAGGATAGGTTGTGCGAGAATGAATCCCAGTTGTTTGGTTTGATACTCGCTATTTGAACTAGTGCTGCCAGCCATACAAATTTATCTGTAGACATACGGATCTTTTCAAAAAATTAGGAGTTTTATATTTATCTACAGTTTTTTGCCTCTTTTTATTACTTAAAATGCTTTCCTTATATTCGTATACTTGTTAAACTCACAGTGTATAGTGATACTGAGTCATTAAATTGTCAGTAATTATGAATCATTTCCTTGCAACCGTTGGCGTAAACCAACGATTGAAAAGAAATAAAGCACCTATTTTGTATGAAAATAGATTTAAATTCAAACTTAAAAGACCTTAATACAGAACTATCGGCGCAGTCTTTATGCACAGTGTGTACTTTGCTCACAATTTAAAATTGCAATCTCAAAAGCTTTTGCGTACAATACATCCAGTAAAAGAAAATGTAATTATGAAGTTATGGACCTAGAGCAGACAGAATAAGAAACAGAAAATTCTGACTCCGGCCGAACTAGTGTTGGTAGTACTGATACTAGTGAATGTGGTACTGACTTAGAGAATGA
Source organism: Vandiemenella viatica (assembly GCA_031002005.1). NCBI lineage: Eukaryota > Metazoa > Arthropoda > Insecta > Orthoptera > Morabidae > Vandiemenella > Vandiemenella viatica. The sequence goes on along the minus strand of CM061914.1, from coordinate 149,430,003 downwards.
ATAAAAAATATGTTACCTATAGAGATACATTTATGAATCATTATATAAGACATGATATGATTTAGTAAGATTTAAAACACACATGTAAAATGTAAGTTCCGTAAATAAAACTATAATTTATCAAATATATTGTTTTCTTAAGAAAAAAAATTTTAGAAAAAAACAAGTAAGTTTTTTTCACAAATCTAAAAATAAACAACATTTTTTTTTCAATTTGCAACACTAATTGGGATAGAGAGTTGATTAAAAGAAGAAGTACTAGACAGTAAGGCTTTTCCCGGTGGTTACAGAATGTACTGCAGAGATAGAGGAGCAGTTGGTGGAGGAGTTTGCATACTAGTTAACAAAAACTACCACAGTACACTGGTGTTCATAGATCATGACCATGAGTTACTTGGGGTAGATTTCTGGGGTAATAAAAAAAGATAAAATCAGGGAGTTGCCTGCTTACCGCAGTGGAAGAATGACAGATGAAGATGAGGCTCTTGAGGAGAAATTAAATTCATACTCAGATTTCAGAGGTGAGAATAGAATGGTCATTATTGGCGGGGATTTAAATTTACCAGGTGTAAAGTGGGTAGGAAATAAGATTAATAACACAAGGGAACAGAGATTTGCAAATACCTTAATAAGGGAAGGAGGATTTATACAAGTTGTAGAGCAGAACACTAGGGGACAAAATATATTGGAAATATTCCTAATAAAGCCCGATGATAACTTTGTGGCGTGTCAAGTAACTGAAGGAATAAGAGACCATGAAGCAGTTCTGATGGATATTGGAGGATTCAGTGAACCAGCAGCCAACCCTGAAGGGGGAAATAGGTACAATTATAAAAAGGCATAAATTTCGATTTTGAAGAGATATTTCACAGAACGTTTCAGCAAATGGAAGGAAGGCACAAGTACAGTATAATCAAGATGATAGAGTTCAAACAGATAATAAGACAGGGGGTAGAAAAATTTATTCCAAAATAGAAAATCGATAGAAATAGAGAGCCTGTGTACTATAATAGGGAGGTGCAGAGGTTAAAGAGGGTGGTAAGAAGAGAACATAACAGAGTTAAGAGACAGCAGGGTAGTAGGGAATATTTAAAACACATAAACAAGGACTTAATAATAGATAGTGGCTAAAGATGGGTTTATGATGAGTATTGTTAGAACAAGGGACCATTGACCAGTGCATCGAGAAATTTCTATGGTAATGTTAGAAAAATGAGGGGAAAAGAGGGTGTTCAGACACTTATAGATAAGGATGGAGAAGCAGTTGCTGAAGATTAGAATAATGCAGAGATTTTAAGTAACTGGTTTAGTGAGAGCATTAGGGACAATCAATCAGAAACGGGAGGTTCTAAATAGGAGGACGAGCTTAACAACTCAAATAGAAGTGAGCATACCAAAATATTTGAAATTCATCCTGAGGATATCATGAAGGAAATAAGAAAGCTGAAAAAACATAAGGGTGCTGGTGTAGATAATATTTCAACAGATTTCTTAAAGAAAATCAGTTGTGATATTGTACCTTATCTTTAAATATTATATAAATTGAGTCTGGATACTTGCTGCTTACCAGAGGACTGGAAAAGTGTAATAGTAGGACCGGTACATAAAGGAGGGGTGAAAAATAGAATTGAATATTATAGGCCCATCAGTTTGACATCATTGGTAGGTAAATTAATGGAGAGACTGATATGCAATGACATCAGAGGAGTGTTAGGAGTGTAAGTGGTTTTCAAGTAGACAACATGGCTTAAGGCAAGGATGTTCATGTGAATCTCAATTTGTGTGATATATGCAAGTTACTTCAGATTAAATGAACAAGGGAGGCCAATTTGATAGTGTAGCACTAGATCTTTCAAAGGCAAAGGCTTTTTGCAGGATGAGCCATAAAATGGTAGTAAATAAGGAAAAACTATTTGAGTGGATGAGAAAGTGATTTGCTGGGTAGAAAGTAGATAAAAAAGTTAGGGTGCAGTATTAAAAGAAGTGGAAATAAAAATGGGAGTGCCACAGGGTAACATACTGGGGCCATTGATATTCATTATTCTATCGAATAATTGTGTTGATAGTTTCCTATCAGAAATTAGATTGCTTGCAGATGATATAATGGATATAAAAGGATCAAAACAGTAGAGAACTGTAAACAGCTGTAGGGTGATCAGTCGGGTTGATAAACTTGGGTTGATAAACATGGGATGAAGATAAGTGCAAAGAAGAGTCAGCATATTAGATACACAAACAAAAAACTAAAGGTTGATTACGATTATAAGGCGGGGAAAGAACTGCTTGTTGAAGACTTGAAATGTAAATATCTGGGCATTACATTTGATAACAAGCTTAACTGGGCAGGACACATTGGTCAGGTAGTAGGAAAAGATTTCAAAATTCTGCACTTGTTAGAGAAAGTGATGTACAAGAGAGGTAAAGGAATTGAGTTATAAAACTTTGGTCAGACCATTGCTTCAATATGATAGTGTAGTATGGGACCCACATTTTGCTTATCAAATACAGGAGTTGGAGAGGGTGCAATGCATGAAAGGGAAAATATAACCATGACCACAAGCTGGCACTCGATTTCAGGCACAAGGGTGTAGGAAGATTCTCTTTTTTGGGTAGGGTATCAGGGAATGGAGTAAGTTACAAAGAGAAATGATGAATAATTTACCTAAAACATTGAAAGAATTTGAAGTTACAGTTTGCAGAGCGCAAATGTAGGTGGGTGCAGGAAAGGGAGGAAGAAGGGTGTGTAGGGAAATTGCTACCAGAGCATGCGCTCCATTGCAATTTAATTAATATTTAATTTTAATTTAATTTCAATGGAGCACTGGCTCCAGTGGCAATTTCCATTATTAATAATGTGTTTATAATCTTTATCTATCATGTTATTTGATAATCTTAATCATCTTTTATCATTTATTTTATCTTAATATGTAGGCCTATTCTTTGATACTGTTATTTAAAGTTTTGAGTTTGTGATTCCATGGGCTTTTGCTGAGGGCATTTGGTTGCAACATAGCTACATTACGCTGCTTCTTATCTATCAATCACTATTCAAAAAATTGAATGTTCGAGCATCACTTGCTAAACTCGTTCACTTCAGTCTAGGAAACGATAAAGAAAGCAAGTTTTGAACTTTAAATAAATTATACTGGTATATTTTTACCATCATTACATTAACGAATATTTTTATTAATTTGTCATTAAGTAATCGATATTTCCTTATAGATACATATATAAGGGCCCGCACCACAGGTGTAGCCTAGGAGCCTATGGATCCTAAATGTGACCCTGCTTCTGTCCTATCATGTCTCTATGAGCTCACATTAGATATTTTATATTTGTCCTTACCTGTCTCTGTCTTCGAATATTATAAGCGGGGGACTTAGTTTATCTATTCTTGTTTGAATTCATACTTCTACGTTACTTGTGCAATATGAAATACAGTTTTTTGGAAAAATAAAATGACACAATTTATTAAAACAAGTTGTTTATTGGTTTTGAAACCATCAATTTCATTTTGACCCTGTTTGTTTGCTTTTTTTGTCATTTTTCTTAAAAGACTACCCCATTAATACAAACAAAAACATTCCAACATGATAATAATCATTATTTAATTTCTTATAAATCTTCACAATATATCATCTATAAATAAATAACAACAAAATATTATAAACAATGCCAAATAAGAGATAAAAGAATATAATACTAGGATGATAAGACCACACAGCTACAACAAACATTCTTAAGAAGCTGCTGAAAAAAACTTTCATCTGTTGGACCAAGAGAAATTTTTAAAATGAAAATAAATAATAAAACCATTTACTTTGTATTTAGAAACTCATGATTAGGAATGAATAAAAGAGCAAGAAGTCATGTGCCCATTAATGATGGTGAAATATCATATTATTTACAACTCCCACATCAGTCAGTTTTTTCACAATGACATACCATTCAAAAAAGATAGAAACAGCAATAAAAACACACCAGAATGTAAATTCACTCCTTAAATCATGAGGACAGCATTTTTAAGCGCTTCAAAAAGGCAGAAAACCAATAAAAACCATTAATTTTATATTAATCACTTCCTCTGTATGTGTTTATAATATTTTGGGGTAACATAACATGATACATTAAAGTAATTAAAATATTAATGATTTTATTAATTGTGAAAACATATTTTTTGCTTTGATACACACATGGCATAATTCGCGAGGATTTAACCAACCTTCAGGTTGTGGATTAAGTTACATTTTATACATATTACCATTTAAATTTTAAACATTTTTCAAATAAAATTAACTACAAATTTTCATAGTAAATACCATTCCAATTCAATAAATGTTCCTTGCTGTCTCTGTAATGCTCACTGTTGGATGAGCATTAATTTTGACACAATATCAAAGCAGGAAGAGATTTTAAATTGTATTTTTAAGTGCCCAGACCAAAAATATTTTTAAATTTGAAATTCCAACAAATATCAGATTAAATTCTAGCTTTCAAATCTCCAGTGCCAGAAAAATATAGTTATTTATTTTATTTTCCTTGTCCAGAGGTAGGTTAAATAACTTTCTTTACAATGGCAAGGGTAATTAAAGGATTTGCCATTGCTGCTAGGATAACACTGCCAAGGGGTTGCCAGATTGTTATTAGAATCATTGAGTACTGTTAAAAGAGAAAAAGGAATGGTGTTGGGATTTACATACAGCAGAAAACACTTTTTTGTATAAAATCATTCTTCCCTTTTGTCTCATCATTAAATAACAATTTCATAGATACTATCCTTTCACTAATACTATGTGGCATGCATTCAGCCATCTTAGTACAGTATTTAAAACAAATATATGTTGTCATGTAAGGAATATAACCCAAAATTCGGTGCTGAATTTTCATCATCAAAAAGGCACACAATATTACAAATTAAGCCCCAATTCATCAAAATATATACTACATATCACATAATGGTATCAAATAGAAAATCACAAGTTATACTATGGAGTATCCACTTCAGTCTCCAAAATGTATGGTATGACGATGGTTTTGAAAAATTGCTGGCCCAAAAATTAAAGAACATAGAAAATTTATAAATATATCCCTGTACCCCCACTTTATCCCTTGTTCCTAAGCTCTACAAGAATGATAACCTAGGGTGACCTATAATTGTGGCATATGGATCGCTCACTGAATGGATTTTGGCTCTCGTGGATCAGCACTTCCAACCTTTCATACAGAACCTTCCTGCATTCATAAAACATACCTCACACTTGCTCGAATTTCTTTTCACAGTCCCTACTCCTCTACCAGCAGACTCCTTCCAGTTCTCCGTAGATATCACTTCCCAGTACATCAACATCGCTCAAGGTCTCAGTGCTATGGAACACTTCCTGGAAATTTGAATCCTCCCCCCCCCCCCCTTCCTCCGATAATCTGCCCAAGACATCCTTCCTCATTTCCTCTCTAATAACTACTTCTCCTTCAACTCTCAAATTTACCACCAGATACATGGCACTGCCATGGGTAACATTCACTCCATAAAATTTACCTGCACATACTCTCACAGCCATGTTACCTTTCTTGACCTACACACCTCTGTTCACATCAAACCCACAAATTTACAATACCTTCACTTTAATGGTTGCCACCCTTCCAAGAGCAAATGTTACCTTCTGTGCAGTCTGGCTACCTGTGGCAGCCGCATCTGTGCCAATAAAGAATCCCTAAATGCACTCGAAATCAGTCCTAAGCTACTATCTCCTGCAGCTAGCTCCCCCCCCCCCCCCACCAGGCCTAGTACACAAACAAATCTCTCATGCTACTCTTTTTTAACTTATGGCTTTATGCCTCGTCAATGTCGAGGTCATTAAAGGCGGGATGGGACTGGGGACAAGGAATGGAAAGGAATTCAGCCGTGGCCTTTGAAAAAAGCATCCCGGTGTTCACCTGGAATCATTTGGGGAAACCATAGACAACCCAAATCTGGATGACCAGATGGGGATTCGTACCGGCATCCTTCCGAATGTGAGGCCACCATGTTCTGTCTCTCATGCTATATCCCACCCTCTATAAAACTACTCAAATGTAGCATACCTATTGAAATTAACTGCAGACCTCCTTTCATCACCCAGTTTTTTCCTGATCTTGAATCCATTAACCTGATCGTTCATCATGGGCATGATTTTGTATGTTCCTTCCCTGGGATGTGCACCATTCTACCATTCTCTACAAAATCCTGCCCCATACAGACCACCCAACCTAAAGAATGTCATAGTTCATAAAAATTCACCCTGTGATTCCTCCAAACCACCACACGGATCATTCCCATATAACAGATCCTGCTGCAAAAATTGTAACACGCACACGGCTACCACCACTTACTCCAATTAGACCAGAGATGAAATCTTCCCCATCACTGGGCATGTTACTTGCACCACAATACACCTTATATATCAACTCGCATGCCACCATTGTGCTAGCTGATACCTTGACACCAGACATCCTCCAGGCCACAAACTCCAATAAGTCCCTCCCAGAAGACCCACCACTTATTATTATTATTATTGTTCACATTTTGTAGGTCTTATATTGCATTTTTTCTATCTAAAGTGTCTTAAAATTTTTTTTTGACATTTATATCTTCACACATTATTATGTTGGTGATGTTCTGCCACTTCCAACATTAATAAATCTCTAGCACTCAGTACTTTCTTCCATACCCTTCCTCTCAACCTCCACCAATGCCGGCCATGCCACGAAGCCTTCATTTACCAGGCAGACATCATTGTGTGTACTTGTTGCAATAATAAGGCTAATCACTGAAATATTGCATTAGTGTGTGTCCAAAAAACTACGTAGCTCCATTTTGCCCTCCTGTGAACCCCCTCCCCCTCTCGTTGACCAAAGTAGCTTATTACTCAACCTGCCTCCCCCTGGTTAGCATGTAGATTTTTTTTCTATCGACTCCAGAAGACATTTTGAACTGTTTTCTCTTGTCAGACTATCATAAATTACATACAGAGATAATTAAATGACAAATAAATATTCACATGCTGTTGTGTGTTCTGTACCTCATTCTGTGACAAATAATATGAATGAAATGCTACATGGCCTGGCTCGAACATCCCACCCCCCTCCTTGTCCAAGCCACATAGTTTATGGATGTTTCCTTACTTGTGTTTGGTTTTGTGTTCGTCTTTCCTGGCCACGATCATCTGGGTAAGTGGTGGATCTTATTTCCCTATCCTGCAGTTGGAATTAAATTTATTACAAAAAGATATTCAACTTCATTAATTTGAAGGAATTGAGAAATATGTCTGCATCAGAGAGTCATGTAAAAGAAAATATATTTTTATGTTAACTGGCATAAGCAATAATTTCTTAATCTATATTTACTTATTTTTTGTTCATCGCATTTGTGTTCCAATAAATTATGGCAATGTACCAACCTCAATTGTTAACTTAATATATCTGTTTGAGACCGAGTAGTTTTCAAACCATCATCATATAACACAAGACTTGGTTTACTAGGACAGTCAAACAGTATGGAAGTTTTGTAAACAACCACTTGCTTCAACACAAAATTAAACAATACACTTCAAATTAAGCAATAAAGTTTTTAAATGATGTACCAATGTTAATACTAAATTTTCAATAAATATATATAAACTGTCATTTTCCACTTTAAATGGTAGGTCCCTCTATGGGTAACAACCCTAACAGACATGCACACATCCAAAGCAAATTCAAGACAGAAGAAGGTTTCACATGGACCTTGTTGGTCCGGACAAACACATATTTTGTTCAGTAATTGATATAAATTTCTATAATAGAAGTGTATGTTTAAGGGAACAGAACACGCAGGACATTATTTCTGAAATTCTGCTTGGGCACTTTAGTGGAATGTAAAAAACATAAGTTACAACAGGATAAAAATAATAATAATTATGTTTTTTTTAATTATCTGTCTTAGGGGGGAAAAGTTATTTTCCAATATTTTGAACCTAAAACTTTCCTAATAAATTAGTTTCAATTACATATGATGCCTTTAAAATTGCTATTTAACATATTTCAAAATGATATGTTTATAACAATAATACAAATATAAAAAAAACTGTATGGTCATTCAACAAGGATACAAGTGTTCAGACTTTTAAAACTCCATCATGTACAGTGTTCTTACTCTCAATCAGCTTCACACAAAATAATATGTTTTTATTTTTCAACTTAACATTATTTAATCATAATCTACAGTAAAAGTAGTCCCATAACATAAAGAATCAACAATTAATGTACACAATCCCAATTATAATTTTTTTAATGGTTCTGTTTTGTATTTTTTTCCCTTCTAGTGGTAACAGTTTCTAGGAAAAACAATACATTGACTAAACCACTTATCTTAGATATGGGTAACTTTATGAAGATATCCAAGAAGGATATGAAATCACTTAAATCTAAGTGCAATCTACTGGTGAATGCAAGTTAATGTTGAACAAAGAAACTCAATATGAAAAATTGCTTCTGTTAAAGTCAGCAATAACACATTTTTCTTATACAATAAAACTCCATAAGACTTATAATTTGAATGAAAACAACCAGCATTTGAGGCAAAGTCAGTAGACTTACTCAAACAATTATCATGTTACCTCCTATCACTAGTGGTAATATAAACAGTTTTAAATTGTCATTTTGTTCCATAGTAATGCAAACATTTGGTATTATTGTAACAGAAACAAAAAGAAAAAAATGAGCAGAGAGAGAATGTTTAAACTGATATATATCTTAGCAATTTGTTACCAATCACAAGGTTACTGTAGTTTTAATAGAAATTTTTTTTTTCCTAAAGCACGACGGCAGTCTTTAGTGCAAGAGGCATTTAAATGACCTACCACTGATTGTAAATTCCTGAGGAAATATTCTTAATCTGAAAACAGCCTACAAAACTTAGATTTCATTAAAAACAAATTTAAAAAATGACTATTACCATAGTTAAAATGCATGCCTTATATACATAAAAAAAATTAGGATAAGAGAATTAACCACTGCTTACCACAGGTGACAGGGTTGACAAACAAAAAAGATAAAAACACATGTGAAACTTTGAAATTTTGTGAATATATCCTTACTTAGGAAAAGAACAAAGCATGCACAAGGTGGGTGTCAAGGTCCAATTACTATGACATTATATATTCCCATTTCAATTCTTCTATAAAAATTACAATCAGAAAAAATGCAGGGTAGGTGTACATATTTTTCCAAACGTTGCAATCACATGGCAACAGAATAATCAAATATAAAGAAAATATGCTTTTTGATCAGATACTTTGACAAAATCTTCAAAAATATTATCATAACTCCATTAAGTGAAAAATAATGTCACACCAAAAAGAAACCTGACTGTCACAAATTTCAAAGCACTGAAGCCTCATTGCCATCCCAAAACTGATACCGCCTACCTCCAATCCTGGTAACACTCTTACAACGTAAGAAACAATGACAGTGGCCACCATTAAAATATAATGTTAATAAAACACAACATTCAGGTAATTTTCTATACATTTAGTTGATAATGTATAAATTATTCAATGAACGTGCCTTTTCAACAAACAGCTGTCGTTTTAAATGACATATAGAAAAATGACATCTAGATAAATGAAACAGACATAGGATAGAATCTACTTCAGAAACTTTTTAAAAAAATATATTAATTTAAGAGAACTAAGAATAGAGAGAGAGAGACTATTGTTTAGCACAGGTAACGGCCAGACAGTGGAAGTAAAAAGAGATGGCTTTACGCCCCTTTAACTTCAAGGTTATTAGAGAGAGAGAGAGAAAGAAAAGAAAAACAAAACAAGGTGGAAGGAGAGCACATGAACACTAATGCAATTTTGTGGTTGGTGGTCGGAGATTAACTCATTCTTCTTTGGCTTCCACCTACAAAATACATCAGTGTTCCATATCTAATTGGATATATACTGCCATATCCTGTGGCAAGTGATGCATCTTCTCTACTTTCTTATATGTCTTAATATCAATGAATCAGCTATTTTTCCCTGTCAAAACCACCGTGATAATTTAATGATTTTATAGCAAGTATATAGCTTAGGGAATGAAGGTGACTAATATAGTGTAAAACAAAACCTTCATAATTTTGTGAGAAAACATATCTTGATAAAATCTATATTTGCTTCAATTATAACACATTTTAAAATTGAGATAAAAATCTTTGATAGAGAATATTACTGAGGCATGATGAAGTCCATCATTTCTTACATGAAACAAATAATGGACACAAAACTGTTGATATGCACTCAAAGTATGCTGTGAAGGGGGATTTCATTCTTATGCTACCATTACAAACAGCAAATTTAAAACATTTGGGACTAAAACAGCCAAAATCTGATAAGAAAACTGACAGTAAAACAAACCTTCTTTCTCATAAAATTGCAACATGTCATTTGTCCATTATTTCAAAGGACTATTCCTAGGTTGAAGTTCACATAATATCACCAAATGTTTTGGGTCCAAAAAATTATCCCAGTTGGCAGGTAATAAATACTTAACTTTTCTTTTTTCTGCAAACAGCATGTGTTACTTCAGAATAACAGTCTCATACAAAGTTGCTTTTAAAAACAGCTATGAACCAGTAAACCTCCAATCTCTTCAAGCACCAATATGTAATAAAGGAAGTTTCGGCCAGCAACAGATGACCTTTAACTCTCATAGCACAGCTTACAACATTAGTACACATGCCAATTATGATTCAAACTTTCATCCACAATATCTGCACTAAACGTGTGTTCTAACCCTCATGAAGATGGCAACAAAATCAGGACTTCCCAACACATTCTCTTTTAGTCATCAAGGATGTCACTGGCAGTGTTTACAGCCTGACATGGCCCATCTAATGATGATGACCAAGAGTGAGGAAGAGAGGCAATAAAGCACCCACAACAAGTGCCACGAGTTCCATCGTCCGAAGACCACTTTCTGATGCCCCACCCCTCATCATCAGTTCTGGCAGCACATGGACTGTTGCAACATACAGAAATGTGCCTGCACTGAACAGCATAGCTACCCCTGTAGCATTCACTGAAGAAAGAGTCTCTTTGCCTTCCTAAAAACATAATATCATAAAATTATTAGAATTCTGAACAACAAACATTTTTTGTACAAACCACAAACTATTTAATAACCAGTCATTAATAATCATGAAATAAATAATTCTAAATAAAGTCAATATTTCAGTAAAAGAAGTGAACGAGAGAAAAATGCCATGATGGAAATTTTGTAGTGGTGGGTACAAACTTAACAATAATATACCATAATTTGAAAAAAATGTGTTTTTTCTAACAAAAATCCATATGTATTAAGTGACAATTTAAATAGTTTTTGAAAATTTTTCAAAGAAATAACACATCACTTACCACAGATGAAGGTAGGGCATCAGACAAACATACTTTTTCCCTATACTATGTTTTTATATAAGGGTGAGGCGCTTAAAAAGGTAGTGGTACCCTTATATATATATTTACATTAACATAAAATATATTTACATTTATAGGAAACAAGATTATAGTTATTGTTCTTATACTTCATTTCACTAGTTCACCAATAGACTTGCTCAAATTGAGAAAAGTTATGCGAAAAGCTAGTTAAATTATATAAGTGTTTTTTTGTTATCTACCTGGCCAATTCCAAAGTATGTGACCAATGCAAGTACAGGTGCAGAGAGTGAGAAAAACAACAAGTGTTTTCTTATTCGATTTCTGTCCAATCCTTCATGCATCAAAAATGTGACAAGGCCAAAAGCAGCGGGAGCCTGCAGCAAATACCAATCAAACAATGCTTGAAATTTATTTAGTATTCAAAATTAATATATATCATACCATATCTTGTATTTTATTATATTAAAAAAATTTCAACATGATATTAATATAAAATACAATTTTAAACAGCCAAGAAAAATAACAAATGCTCCAGAATTTAATGCCTAATGTTTACACATTCAACACAAAGTAGTGTTACAGGATTTACATTTTTCAGGTAACTGTCTTTAAAATACTATTCCCCATAAAATATTTCTTAATATCTATTAATAATATGGCCTGGTAGTGGCGGATCCAGGATTTTGGTTTGGGAAAGGGGGAGTGGGGGGCTTGAGTCAGACAAGGGTTGTCTTTATAGTTGCCTTGGATTGCTGCCCTAAAGTAGACCTAGATACTTTCGGGGAGGGGGGGGGGAAATTGAGCCCCCTAGCCCTCGCCCCTGGATCCACTAGTGTGCCCTGGAGGGAATTTTTTAAACTTATTTTCCCATTTTTTTTAACATTCAATTCTTTGATTGCAATTACCGCCCCCACTGCCTTTTTCACTTAATAAATTTTAATTTTCAACTCTTTTGGTAATTTGTGGTAAATAGTTCATCACTTTCTTTGTTAATTTATTTCAATCCCCGATGCCATTACCAACAAAAGAAAATTTTCCCACTTCCTTATGCCTGAAATTAAGTGGCAACTAGTGGCCATGGTAAACTTTTCCTTTCAATGTACTATTCTTAATTTTACCACCAATATCCAGCCCAGCAATATACCTCGTCTACACCCTCTTCATGTCTTCCTATGTTACACATTCCAGCACCTTCAACATATCAGTTACAAATGGTTTGATTTACAGTAATTTGCACAAACAAATATAACCGATTTCTATTGAATTTCCTCTTACGCCTTTATTTGTTACACATGTCTTGAGTAGTACACCATCATAATCAAGTAATAATCTGACCAAGGTTTCGTAATTCAATTCCTTTACTTCTCATCACCCTCTCAGATAAGTGAAGGATTTTGAAACACTTTCTTACACTTAGCCAATTGAGATTACAGTCAACTGTTATAATAAGATTTACACTTGATGTCTACAGCAAGAAATCCATTCCCTATCCTACAATAGTAAAAAAAGCTTCAGTTATTTTTTTATCTGTATACCTTAAAAAATGACTCTTGTTAGCATTTATCTTCATTCCATGTTGAATCATCCAGCCAGGTATTTTATCCAGGTCACCAGGCAGCTTTTCACAGTCCTCTCCAGTTTTGATATTATTATAAAACATTATGTGAGCTGCCCACCTAACTTCTGACTATTAACTCAATCACTCATCAGAATAATAAATAGCAATAGTTCCAATACAATAACCTATGGCACTCCTTTTTTTTTTTTTGCTGTCGTTAGTCTTTAGACTGGTTTGTTGCAATCCTCCACCCTTCCTATCCTGTGCTAACCTCTTCATTTCTACATACCCCTTACAATCCATGTCCTCAATTATCTGCTTCATATATTCTAATCTCTGTCTACCTCTACAGTTCCCTCCACTAACAAATTAACCAATCCAGCATGTCTCAAAATATGACTTACCAGCCTGTCTCTTCTTCCTGTAAGCTTCTTCCATAAACTTCTTTTCTCACCCATCATTTCCAAAACTCTTACTTTGTCTGTCCACCTAATTTTCAGCATTCTTCTGTAGCACCACATTTCAAATGCTTCAAGTTTCTTTCTTTCCGGTATTCCTAAAGTCCATGTTTCGCTACCGTAAAGTGCTGTCCTGCACACATAGAGTTTTAAGAAGTTCTTTCTAATTCCTAGATCAATATTTGAAACTAAAAGGTTTCTCTTTTTCATGAAGGCTCTTTTTGCTAGTGCTATTCTGCTTTTAACATCATTCCTGCTTCAGCCATCGGTTGTAATTTTGCTTCCCAAGTAACAGAACTCACTCACTTCTCCTATTGCATCAGATCCTATTATTATATTTAATCTGCTAGTATTGGTGTCATTTCTGATACATTTCATCACTTTTGTTTTACTTTTATTTATATTCAGCCCAAAATCTTCCTTCAGTATTTTGTTCATGCCATTCAATATCTTCTCAATATCCTCAGCCCTCTCTGCTAATAAGACAATGTCGTCAGCAAATCGTAGCATACTGATTTTTTCTCCCTGAAAACTTATGCCACATGGAAATTTTTCTTTGACTTTCTTCATTGCTTCTTCTACATACAAGTTGAATATTAACGGGGATAGACTACAACCTTGTCTCACACCCTTTTTAACTGATGCATGTCTCTCGTGATTCTCTACTTTTATCACAGCCACTTGATTCTTATATAGTTTATAGAGGATTCTTCTATCTCGATACTTTAGACCTGACTTCTTTAAAATTTTGAACATCTTGTCCCACCTAACATTATCAAAAGCTTTTTCTAAATCAACAAATGCCATAAAAGTATCTTTGTTTTTCTTGATCCGCCCTTCAAGTATTAATCTTAAAGACAGAATTGCTTCCCTTGTACCACGATTTTTCCTAAACCCAAACTGATCTTCACCTACTATCTCTTCTACTACCCTTTCGATCCTTCTGTATATTATTCTGGTCAGTAATTTTGAAGCATGTGATGTTAGACTAATTGTGCGATAATTCTCACATTTGTCAGCTTGTGCTTTCTTTGGAAGTGTGAAGATGATATTTTTATTAAAATCAGTTGGAATTTCTCCTGTTTCATAACTTTTTGATATCAGCTTGAATAATCTTTCGATTCCTTCCTCTCCTAGAGATTTAAGAAGTTCTGCAGGGATCTCATCAATTCCAACTGCCTTATTTGCTTTCAAGTCATTCAGAGCTTTATTAAATTCTGTCCTCAAAACAGGATCTCCTAAGTCATTTTTTATGAACTCAATCACTCATCAGAATAATAAATAGCAATAGCTCTAATACAATAACCTATGGCAATCTTCTGAGACTATGTTTCCTACCTTACCTCTTTGCTTTCTACAACTTAAGAATTACTCTGTCTGGCAAGTCACCGTTTGATCCACTCCAATGGTTTTTACATTACATAACATCATTTTTTCACTTACTGTATCAAACACAATGGAAAGATTTAATGCTTCACAATCGACTAGACCTACCTTGACTATTTTATCTGAAATATCATGCAAATAGCCCACTAATTTGAATTCATGCAAATACCCACTCAACAGTCCCACTTGCATTTAACTTCTGTCTTTACTGCTATTAATTCCATGCTTAGTTGTTCACCTAATCTCTACTGCCTTGCAGTAACTTTAATGTGTTATTTTCTCTTCTTATCAACCTCTTTAACCTCCTCACCTCATTTTTTTATGTAGGTTCCATACCTTTATTTATTTACAGTTTAGGAATAAACACTTCTTCTGCCATTCTTATCATTTCCTTCAACTACTCTCAATTTGACTTCACTGTACCTTTACTCTCCTTTCACAAACTAAACATTTACCTGAAATATCTCCGTAGTTCATAAATACATTTATTTTTATAATAATTATTACTATAACCACCTGCAATTTTTGCAACTAGTTGCCAAACACTGAAATATTCATCAGATCTGCTTCATGATCACTTTATTAGGAATATTACAAACTTCAGACCATGTGCTTACACTAAACTTTTCTTTGTTCACTCAATGTCAGAGATAGGATGGCCAGTTGCTTTTCTCCATATCCTACATCTCCCTTTTTACCACTAATTACCACGCCAAAGCTTTAGCAATCGAGCTACCAGACCACTCCTCTAAAATTTCATTAAAATAACTGTTGTCAGCAGAGGAAGATGGTACAGGACCCACATTGAGGGAACCAACTATTGGCAATAGAGAGCATACAATGAATGACAGTTATATTCGTCAGTGGAAATTGTCATGAAATACACTAAGCAATAAGGTTAATAACAGAAAGGAAGGCAAACACCATAGCAGAGGTTGCAATGGCACAGAAACAACACAAAACAGTCATGTAAATATATAAAATTTTCAGGCCTTTCTTCATGGGAGATGTTTGAGACCTACGTCACTGCTTAGGGATCCAAGGGACAGGGTGGTTAGGAAATCAGAGATGCATTTATTTTTAAATTAAAAATGCAAGTAAACATTTAACAACACACAACTATTTCTCTAAAGGGGAAAAACTGAAGTTAACAAATACATATAAGTAATGATAAATAACTAAAAATTAAAATCTTGAGTGTTATTAGTGATGGCAACTGAAGGATGTGTTGAAAAATGTAAAACAAATTGTTAAAGAATTTAAAGTAATCAGGATAATAAACACATATAGCGGATAACTGCCTAGCCACAAGCTCAATCACAATTAATAATAATTACTTTTTGTTATGAATATAAAATATTAACTTACCTTATGTAACATAATAGCCAGAAACACTATCATTTCAACATCTGCATGTGCTGTTGTTGCAGCAGCTCCAAGTGCAATACCATCAGCTAGGATGAATGTCCTTATAGGTTAGTACAATTTTTAATAGGTTTTCTCATGCTATGTAATGCATGTAGTCACAAGACAATAATTTAATCATAGTTATAATTTTTTTTATACACACAAGGGTTTAATCTAATATAGACGGCTTTTTTTCTGAAACCAGTTTAGAAAAACCTAATGGCACTGCACAATTTTTTTTAATTTTTAAATTTCAATAATTAATATTTTCAGCAAAAATTTGACTATCTGCAGAGCTGATATCAGTAAATCATATGTTCAGAACATATTGTGACACCTGCAATCATAAATTTCTAAAGAAGGAATATTAATAAGTGTTTCTTTGTTTAAATTAGGATAAAAAATTAAAGATCTTTGGTGTCAAATCTAAGAAATTCAGATAACAGACAGTCAGCTCATTCATTTTTTCACTAAGGTGAAGTTTGAACAAAATGTAGCATTCTGCCCATAATTATATAGGGTATTAAAATACGCTATCATCAACACGCGACAACAACTGATGGCTTTGGTTAAGTGTTACGTCAACCTCAGAATATGCCTGTAGAAGGGTTGTGTTTAAAAGTGAACTGCTGTAGTCAGGGCCGGCATTAGGGAGGGGACAGCGGGTCAAAAGTACCTGGGCCACGTGGGCTGATGGGGGGCCCAATCACCCGACGATAGGGGACCTCAGGCCATGAAACCAAGATTACGCCCATTGTCGCCTGGTCATTTTGTAGAGCTAAAAAAAAAAAAGGCTGCCCATTTTACCCCCGGACCCGAAATTCCTAGCGCCGGCCCTGGCTGTAGTCTTAATAACTGAGTTAGTTTCAAGTTATCAAGCATTACATCTTTTTGACAGCTGAATCTATCGTTTTGAAGTATAATCCAACCATGGATGAATTATTGTATACTTCATACAGATAAGTCAAGTTTTGCCAGAGGTGGAGGTCAGATCAAGTATCAACTAAAGCTGCAGGCCAGACCAGGATTTGAAGTGGAGCCATTCAATTAAAAAGAGAAAAAAAACACCACAGAGTTACCGGACCATCCCATCTGGTCAAAACACAGAGCAGACAACAATTTAAATGAGGTGAAGTTATACAGACACAAAAACTATTCAATTGACATACAATTTAAAATAAAACTTTGTAAGAAAATGAAAGTAGGTGATTTTAATATGGAAAGAAAAAATAAATAAACCCAACATTCACTAAAGCTGAGTGGGGAAATCTTTTTTAACCAAAACACTACACAAAAACAGTATTTTATGCAATCCCCTTATTTATGAAAATAGAAACATCTAATGTAGTTCACAAGGGCACCCGTGTTCAATCCTGTTACAACAATGGATGTATTTAACTATTAAACCACTACAAATAATGCGGAGGTAGTGGGCAGACAAAAACAATGTCAGTGTAATTGATATGTATAGGAATGAACTTAATCATGAGAAAATAAACACATACAGAAAGTGAAAATAGTAATTAAAATAATAATAATAAGTAATAAAGTTAAAAAAATATATGCATAGAGAAATGTAAGGAGGGAAACTAGCAGTTGATCCTGGGGGGGGGGGGGGGGGGGGTGCTAGGGTAAATGATTGGAAACTGACAAATGCAGTTCTATAACACGTAGAGCATATGTCCTTTCACTCTCACAATTACACACTGGATGCCTGTGCACAAATGCCAGTGTCTTGCAATACGAAATAAAAAGAGGATAGCGAAAATAGACACGCCTTTCACCACAAATGAAGGCACGAGGACAAAGACACACACACATTACAATGAAAGAATAGAGGCTTTCCCAGTGTATTTTCGGGCCTTGCACCAGGATAGCATGTCGATCTGATGCGATGTTTCAGTCAGAGATTGACTTCTGAATGTTGCTCCAAATTGATGTACTACCCCAGAAGGAGACTAGAAAATACTCTTTAAATACTTTTACACTCTTTGAAATATTTCAATCCAAAGCTTAATCGTGAACGCAGGAGGAAATATGGCAAGGAGATCAAATTTTAGATAAAAATACTCGAACTATTATTGAATTATATACTTGCAAATGATTGGTTTCCAGGGTGAGGAAGGTGAGTATAATCTGAGATCGAGGGTGTGTCTTGAATCCAGAATGTGTTTGTAGGCCATTTTCCAACAAGCATATATAGTTCGGATGGGGAATTGTGGAACACACAAGAATTGTGGGTTCAGTGAGTTGGTCCATATTGTGAGAGCAAACCGGCTGTCTGTGACCATTCATTCTGATGCATAACTTGTTTGTGATGTAAGAACTTATGCAATGGAGGCAGGAGAGCTGGTATATGAGGTGGGATGTTGAACAGGTGGTATAGTCTGTGAAAAGGTAGGGTTCACCAGCGATACAGTTGCAATCGATTGTGGTAGTTGGATGCTTATTGCATGTATTGCAATTAAACCTTCTACAAGAGAAGGAACCAGAGTGTTGTTTAGGAGCATTAGATTTTTGGTATTTTTGCACAATATATTTTTTAAGTTAGGTGTTCTGCTGAAGGTAATGTGTGGAATTTTGGGGAGGATAGTAAACAGATTGTGGCGCATATCTGAAAAATCATGAAGAAGCATCTAGTTCAGGCCACAATATAACCAGGTGAGAATTACGATTTGTTTTGGGTTGTGTGTTTTTGTTAGCTGTATAGGAAATGTTCAATGGGACATCGGAATTAAATTAAGTAAAGGACAATTGCATAAAACATAATGGTTACTGAAAAATTGTTTCTGCACATTTTCTTAATGATGTGATAGCTCTGAGAAGGATCACAGAAACATGTTAAGAGAAAGCAAAAATAAAACTCATACCTGCAGCATGAACTACAAGACCAAGGGTAGCAGTGATGTTTTTTTCTGCAGATTTCAATCCCCCTTCCAGATCTAAAATAAGATATAATATGATATTTTATGAAAAACAAATGTGTTCTAAATTCTTGATGAGATGAAGCAAGTACTCACCTCGATTCTTTGAGGACGAACAATGATCAACCAGCAGCATGAACACAAATCCCAGAACAAGCGAAATTCCAATTAATGAATGAATATCAACACCATGTTCAATTTGCGATCCAGAACTCTGAACTTTTGTTGCCCGTGTCACTGGAGTAAATAATGGAATAAAAATTAAAATATGGAGACTGTGTGGGAAAGCAAAGTAATAAACAATACAAATCTATTTAGTTCAATCCACCAGGAATTAAGAAGAGATGTATTGTATATGCCAGTCTTACTATGATCACCTGCAGCTGAATCGAGCGATCTCACTCCTTCAGGTATAATCACAGCCAAAGCGGTACCAACAAGTAAACCTGCACCAAGAACTGACACCGTCTGAAGTTTTTCCTAAAAGCAGAAGACGGTTATTCGACTACAATTGCAAGACATTTCCTTATACATTGGGAGCTACTCGGTTTTAAAAAACATAAACATTTCAAAGCTTACTTCTGATAAAGGCATCACTAATGGTATTGATCCAGCAATATAACTCCCAATTAACATCACTAGAACAAGCAAAATTAACACAACAGTTTCATCCATATTGACGATTGAAGTAACCAGCTGTCAGAAATGAAATGCAAAGCACGCGGTGTTATTCAAAGTGTTTTGCCAACATAGCTATATTTACAAAACATGCTGTACCAAAGATATTCCTTGCACATATGTTGTTTGTCTGTGAATTCATTACCAAGGATGTAACTGTCCTTAGAAATACGATAGTTTTAATATCCTTGGATTTCAAAATAAAACAAGGGAAGAAACGAACATCTACTAAATTTTAGCATGAATTCGAGAGGTAGCATAAATAGTTCATCGTTGCTGAATCTACGGTATTTGCTGACGTGCGTATTTTGTATGGAAGTACTGTGCGTAAGCAGCACTAACTTTCGGTGTTTATTTTCGTGAATCCATGTACAACTTCGTGCTATTGCCATTTTCTCATCGACTTTCATGAGAATGGAGCGATGACCCTGTTCCCCAGTGAGTAATGAGACAGTAAATAACCAGGAGCTTGGGGGCGGTCAAGGTTGTTTTCATCACAATAATTCAGCCTTCTGATATCCCCGAAGCCATGGGTGTAGCAAATAAATCAGAAACAGATAAAGTTTCAAGACTCACTAAGAAACTAATTTGTTGACCTTAAGTGCAAGCAGCAGACAAAAAAATTTTAAAATGAAGACTGGGTCGTAGAAGCTTCTGGGGATTCAACACTTCCTCCAAGTAAAGCAGCCCTTCATCACCCAGCGACCCAACAGACGGAACCATCATCTACTATTAATAAGCATCCAGAAGCAGTTTCCGTCACGATAAACGTCGTCACTAATATGGCGTTATGAGAACTTTAATTTAATTAAAGTTCTCATAACGCCATAACAGCTTATTAACTACCTACTAATAATGACTAAATTCCTCGTGGCATATGCTGTAACATTAATATTCTGGTCAATACTGCAATTCAACCTAACCACAATCTCTGTTAATATTGCTTCTTCAAAAGCAAAATAAGCAGAAATACCTAAACACATAATATGCATCGCGAACTACATTTCGAAAAAAAGTACATAGTTTTCATCTCGATTCCTAGTTCGCTTAGCATAAGTTATCGCCATTAATTAATTTCATCTTACATCGTCAGTATGAACTGGAACTGGACTAACGCACACACAATAATACATTCATTCTATCATAATGTAAACTTTACCCAACGATTAAAACGACAAAAACCGCTTACAATTTATCTGATAGAGGTTCTTGTTACTATGTTAACAACAGACATTTTCACCAATTTAAAAAGGTGTAATTTCATGGTCTCCTTGTATCTGGATATCCACCCAGCCAGTGGCAGATCCAGGATTTGTGTTTGAGGGAGGGCGGCTTGGCTCGAGCGAGGGTAGGCTTTAAATGTATTCGGATAATGTGAACTGAATTAGGAGAGGAAGGGGGGGGGGAGTATCGACGACAGAACTCGCATTTCAACAATTTATTTCAGATTGCCGCCCTTCAAAGAACAGTTGAGTTAAAAGAAATGGTATCAAAAATTATGATGTCAGGGGTGGACATAGATGCTTTTTTGGAGGGGGCCTTGATTTCCCCCCCCCCCCCAACCTGGATCCGCTACTGCAATCAGCTTATCACAATGTGCAAATTCCTGTTCAACTGAAAAAATTAAGCTGAATGGGACTGCAAGAAAGTTTTATATGTGACAAAAACATCTTGCTCTTTGAAAGAAATATATTGGGCCAAGAATACTTACTGCTGAATTACCTCAAGTTATTATACTCAGCCCGTTGCTGTATATCCTTTACACACTAGATTTGAAAATATTCATACGTTCCGAAACTCGAATCTTCCAATATGAAGAGTATGTATATATATATATATATACTCTTCAGTGGTCTCGTCGAAGAAAGATTTGTATGCTTTCTGCAGGCTGTCGGCAAGCAGGCTTCTTCTTCTTCGCCATCTGTTCCCAACATCTTGGGTCGGTTATCGCTGATGAGTTTTACTCATCTCTGATATGCCCGAATTTGGAGCTTTGATTTTACGACCGTATGTCCTAATTGACGCCAAGAATTTTGTAGCAACTTCTAGGTCGTACTACGAATTAATGGAGGAAGTGAAGTGTTGCCAGCTGTGTGTGAAACGTGTAAAAATGTTCGGTGTTTATATAATGCTCTCGGGTAATTATTCGAGTTATCACACAATATTTCAGCGAAATATCGTGTGATAACACTTCGTTAACGTGGTTAGTTATCCGTGAGCATTTTATAAATTCTCAACGCCAAGAGAAACATCGTTCTTGTGAATGTTCTGTGTGTTGCAGTTACTTTTCTTTTCGAGATTTTCTCTGTTTTTTTCTTGCTGGTGATGCCAACGTTTCGGTCCCAACCTTGCGAAAAGTTTGAAATTTTACATATTCTGTGCGTGATAAGGCGGAGATTGGGGACTGTTCGGGCATTCGCCTTAATGGCTGCAGAAAACCGCCTAAAAACGCAGTCCGGATGGCTGTTGTGCTGGAGCCTGGCCTTGTGCCCGGCGATGTTGGATCTTCCCGTTCCAGTGTGCCACGCCTCAGCGCAATGAGCCACCATGGGGTCAAGCAGGAGGATACTCTTTATATCGGGAATAGTTCATCTGCCAGAATCTTGGGTATAATGCGTGGAGGAGAGGTTGACATTCGTTTGGATGTGCTAGTACAGCCTCTCCCTAACCGTTACACCCTCTGCCATGAATAAGTAATCATTTTACATCGCTTTCAATTTTATTGCTTTCCCTCTTGTTTTATTTTGATGTTCTTAAAAACGAATTTGGCTATTGCCCTTTGAAGGTGTAATCCCGTCATTTGCCAGAACTGACTTCGGAAAACCGATGACAGAACAGTAGGAGCATACTGAATGGATATTAACATAAGAATGACTAGGCATTATGATTGTGTATATGAGTATTCAGTGTTAGTGCAGTATCTAGCGCGTATGAAGGAACGAGTGAGAGCAACCTTCAACGTCCGTTAATTGCCTGTTCCAGGGCCGGATTAAGACCGCGCGGGGCCCGTAGCAAATGTGAAGAAGAGGCCCTTGATTTTTTGCCTTCCGGGGGAAAATTGTAGAGCTAAAAAAAAAGGTCACCCATCTACACTACGTGCGGGGACCCCCTAAGAGGCGCGAGGCCCCCTAGAAGGCGCGAGGCCCGTAGCATTTGCTACCTCCTGCTACGTGGTTAATCCGGTACTGGCCTGTTCCACTCGTCAAGTTCTCCTTATGCGATCGTAAAGTTATCATTTGAGGGTACCTATTCGCATTGAGTCTGGAGAAATGGTTCTCCAGACTCAATGCGAATGGGTACCCTTTTAACCAGAAAAAAATCGTCTATAACCAAACATAAAACTAGCTCATCTCTAACCAAGAAACCGAGCGTGCTGGGTGAGCGGTTAACGCTCTGGGTTCGCATTCGGGAAGACCCTGGTTCAAATGCCTGCCCGGGTATCCAGATTTGGGTTTTCCATGGTTTCTCCAAATTACTCCAGGCGAATGCCGGGATGCTTCCTTTAAAAGGCCGTGGCAGATTTTCTTCTCATTCCTTGTCCCCAGTCCTTTCCCGCCTCTAATCACCTCGACAACGACGAGGAGTAAAGATCAAAAAAGGGAAAGAAAGAAAGAAGAAAGAAAGAAAGAAAGAAGCTATAACCAAGAACCCAGCGAAAGAGTACTCACTGAACTGGGGAACCAGTAACAAAACAAATCGAGTGAAGATCAAAATAAATTTGGTCATTTCAAAGGACCGAAATTAAAAAATTAAAGTATTCCTCTATAACATCACACGCATCTATAGTTCACTAATATTAAATTAAATACTTAGTTACAACCAATATTCTTAGCAGTGGTTTCCAGTAATGCCCTCCTGCAATCATACAACATGATTTAACGATTTCATCATAGCTAGATAAAAATGATTACCGTAACATACAGTAGGACATCTTCTGCATGAAACACAACAAAGAGTTTTATTGGTTGTTTCGTCCATCATATCTCTATCCAACCAAGAATCTGTCTTCCCAGCCGTTCATGTATCTTCAGATTGTACAAATATTTGATGTTTAAGTCCACTATTCCTCGATACTTAAACTCACTCCCCTCTTAACCACAGGACACAACAAGATGAACACAACGAGTAATATATTCGTGTTTGAGCTAATGTCAGGTGCAGCATGTGAGTACAGGTATGTTTGTTTACATACATCTCTGATAAACCAGCAGTCAAAACCTGTACCAATTATTATATCTCCTTCGAAATGAACCACCGAAAATTGTGACGCTGAATGATCAGTAGTCTTTTTACGCTAAACGAATGTACACAAGTAAAAGCTAATAGGCAGATCCATTCTGTTGCTGCCGTAAATGATACCATAAAGAAATATGATTATTCTTTCTCTCATGAAACGCCTCGGATTATATATTTATCGAAAAATATAATTACAACTGTAGTTATTTTTTTTTTAATTGTGATTCTCCAACTATTCTTACTATGAATCTTCAGTACAATACTTATATTATTAGAAGAATTTCCCTTTTGAACATACTGTATGATGAAAAGAAGTGATTTCCAGACTTTGTTGTTTACAGTACACCACATTTGACTAAACGAGGTAATTCATAAATCCTGCCGGGATTTCGTACATATATTGTGAAGATACAGCAACAACGGTCACAGTTCTAGTATCTCTCCTAGTTTGAATCAATCCTGACTCACATTTAGCGAATTTTAAGACGCAGGATGATTTCCGTTTACCTCTGAACGCCATGTTGTTTTGACTGTACTTCTTCTTCTTCACCGCCTTTTCCAGCATTAGGGGTCGGTTTCCTTTTACAAGGTTTACTCATCATTGGCATTGTAACCAGGACCGGCGCTAGGATTTTGGGGCCCGGGGTAATCGTTCTTAGCAGTCACGTAACCAGTTGGGGGCCCTTCGCCAATTCATCGGTTAGGGCCCTCGCTCAGACCAAATGGACGACCTTTTTTTTAAGCTCTACAACTTTCGAGTCGTGGGCCCCTACCACAGACGGTCATCGGGGCCCCAGTCAGCAGCTTACCCCCCCCCCCCCCTCCCTTACGCCGGCCCTGATTGTAACATTTGGAGCTTTTGATTTTCAATTTCCGGCCGCATACCCTTGCTGTTGCCAAGCATTTTATACCTAAGGCCAGATCGTACAATGTACTAATTGGGCAATTGAAGTTTTGCCATCTGCCAGCGAATTGTGTAACTATGTTCTGTGTGCGATAAGTGTATTTATTATTTTGAAAATGTATAGTTTATGAGACGGAGATTGGGAACTGTTCAGGCATTCGCCTTGATGGCTGCTGTCAGTCAGGACGGCCTGTGCGGAGTAGGCGGGGGGGGGGGGGATATTCTGGACTCGTGCCCGGTCCCGTTGTACTTCCTCGATCCAATGCGTGGCGCCACAGCTCACACAGATCCACACTGCGGGTTTTGATTTGACTGCAATCTAGTCGGTTAATCAGGCAACACACCAAAGCGCCTATTATAAACTGAAACTTGTAGAGATTTTGTATCGATAGTTGCGACTGTTTTTGATATGTCTGTCACAGACACTGCACAACAAATGTGCAGTATCCCTGAGAGACTTACGAATCTCCCTGTATTTATTCAGTACTAGTTATAAGATAGTTAAGGGGTCAAAATCAGAATTCGCTCCTAAATGGGCACATCTGTTAATTTCCGTGAAAATTGCTAAAACGAAGGCTAATCTTCTTCCAGATCTGGAGAAATAACCAGTTGACTATATAAATGAAATTAGAGAAAATAAATTGTCGGAATTAGACCTACAAGGAAAGATGTAAAAAGGAAAATCTTACGTATCAGTTATCCTGACTGAAAATCTGGCTACGATACTAGATTTAGGTAGCTACACTAATTTTTGTTAGTATAAGTGTCTTCACTGAACGGATAAAAAAGCACTGGTACCTAACATGCCTCAGTAATAGATTTTGACAAGGCAGCAGTCAATCGCCTTTATAATTTATTAGGAGAAAAGTCCATACGGTATCCTGATTAAACTTTTCTCTTCGTTTAAATGACCATTATTAACACAGTCGAAATCTCGGCGCTGTAAAACTTTGTAAAAAAATAATTAAATAATAATAATGTTAATATTTTTGCCATGGGGGCATTGCAACAAAAAACAGTCTTAATCTTCGACAACGAGGCACAGTATTCTTGTTTGTTAACGTTTACTTAAATTATCAGATAGGAACGTGGATTATCTACAGTTACGGCGGAAACAAGTAAATCTTGAGGTGAAGGAAACATAACTGCACTCTTTAAGCGGTCTCTTCAGAATTTTTTAAGAAATCGTCTAAAAAAAAGTAGCATACCGGAAAATACTCTGTCGATTTATTCACTATCTAAAATTTAACTAGAAACAATCGAAGTGAGAATAACAAGTACAACTAGAAAAATCTCTGTTTCCAGTGAGTGAATCATAGATTCCTTGATGTAGTGTGTAAGCATATTCCTAGATCAGATTCCTGGATTAAACTCAATGTTGCTGGGTCAATCCCATCACAGGCGCCTTCTACCGTCCACCCGATTCCGACATAGCTATCGCCGAGGAGTTAAGAAATAATGTAAACAGTATAGCTAGCCATTTTCAGGATCATGCTATGATTCTAGGAGGCGACTTCAATCTGCATTATATTGACTGGCGTAATTACATTCACATTAAAGGAAGCAGGGATAAGGCAGCTTCTGAAGTAATTCTCGATTTGTTGTCAGATAATCATCTCGAGCAGCTAGCTAATGAACCTACGTGGTGTCATAATGGTAGCGAAAATATTTTGGATCTGCTGGTTACCAACAGGCCAGAATTATTCACCGACATTTCAACGACCACAGGTATAAGCGAATACAAAGCGGTAATTGCAACTATCAGACTAATGACCAAGCGAAAAAGGAGAAAAGGGCGGATTGTATACAGATTCAGTAAGGCCTCTAAGGAGTGTTTTAGAACCTACCTGAGGAATAATTACCATAACCTCAAGTCAACAAAGGACACCGTTGAAGAGATGTGGCATCGATTTATACAAATAGTCAGGGAAGGTCCATACCTATAAATATACCGAAGCGGACGATAAATGGGGAGGATGAGCCACCGTGGTACACATCCGAAGTCAAAAGATTACTCAAAAAACAAAGGAGGATACACGCACGCTCAAGAAGGAAGGGGTGTCGCAGTGATTTAGAAACCTTAGCTGAGTTAAGAGGACGTATTAAGAATGTAATGCGCGAGACCTTCAACGATTTTCATTCCAACTCTCTGTCCAACAGTCTCACAGAAAACCCAAAGAAATTTTGGTCGTATGTACGAAAAGTCAATTGCACCAATAGCAATATTCCAGCACTAATTCGTGAAGGTTCCGAGGTTAATGAAAGCCGCGATAAAGCTAACGTACTAAATACTGTATTCAAAAATTCATTTACTGATGAAAATGAGGATAGTATTCCCGTTTTCATACGCCGTGTCGAGTTGGTGATGGAATCATTACGAATAGATACTGCAGGTATCATAAAACAGTTAGAGCTCCTGAAGTGGGGGAAAGCACCGGGCCCGGATGGAATTCCAGTAAGAATATTTTCAGAGTAGGCGGCGGAAATCGGGCAATTTCTGTCTGATATATTCAGTAAATCATTAGAAGAGCGAAAAGTACCTTCCGACTGGAAAATCACGCAAGTAACTCCGATTTTCAAGAAAGGTGATCGAAGTGATCCTGGAAACTATTGTCCCATATCTATAACATCTGTTTGTAGTAGAGTTATGGAACATATTATATGCTCGAACATTATGAAATTTCTAGACGATAATAATTTGCTTACAAAGAATCAACACGGATTTCGGAAAAAAATATCATGTGAAACACAGCTGGCCCTATTTACACACGACGTAATGAAAATTATTGATGCAGGTTCATAAGTAAATGCAATTTTTTTAGATTTTCAGAAAGCCTTTGACTCTGTGCCACATGACCGCCTTTTAGCGAAGCTTCGAGCGTACGGTATATCGGATCAGCTTTGTGAATGGATAAACGATTTTCTAACTGGTCGGTCGCAATATGTCGTCGTTGAAGGAGAAAGTTCTTCTAATCTAGATGTTACATCGGGAGTACCTCAAGGAAGTGTAATAGGACCACTTCTTTTCTTAATTTTTATAAACGATCTCGGAGACAAAGTGAAAAGCATTTTTAGATTGTTTGCTGATGATGCGGTTATTTATAGGGAAGTAAGGAATTTGGCCGATGGCTTAGAAATTCAGCGTGATCTGGATGTTATTTTGGCATGGTGCGCTGAGTGGCAACTTACGCTAAATTGTAAAAAGTGCAAGACAATGAGCATAACTGACAAAAAGAATCCAATTATTCAGAAATACGAGTTAAACAATTCAGTTGTTAATATGGTTGATTCTATGAAATATTTGGGAGTAACAGTACAAAGGAACATGAAATTGGACTTAGACATTAATTCGTTAGTAGGTAGAGCTAATTCTAGGCTGCGATTCATAGGCCGAATCTTGAAAAATTATAATGAACAAATAAAGGAGATAGCGTACAAATCTCTTGTGCGTCCACATTTGGACTATTGTTGTGCCATTTGGGATCCGTTTCGTAAGGGGTTGATCGAAAGTATAGAGAAAGTACAGAGAAGAGCTGCTCGATTCGTGACCGCTTGCTATAGTCCTTATGAAAGCGTCACAGAACTGATTAGTAGACTAGGCTGGGAGTCTCTGGTACATAGACGACGCACGTTTCATTTAAACTTATTGGTAAACATGTGTACTCCCACTTTCGCTCACGAGTGTAGTGAAATACTTCGTCCACTAACCTATTTGAGCCAGAATGACAGGAAAGATAAGATTAGAGAAATAAGGTGCCGGACTGATTCTTATATGAATTCTTTTTTATCTCGTACCATTAGGGACTGGAATGCACAACAAAGAGATTAGCTTTGGTGCTGAGCACTCTCTGCCACCCACAATTTTGTGAATTGCAGAGTATATATGTAGATGTAGATCAGAATGTGGTAAAACTGTAGAAATAAATTCCGTAACTGGGTGGGGTTTGTAAAACAATCTGTAACGCATTTACCTTAAGTCATTAATCTGCTCCAGTCAGTAAAAATAGTAACAACGTCCTTACATTATTGATGGAGCGGTGTGGTGTCTCAGTGGTTAAGGCCGGAGATTCAAAGGGAACCGGTTCGAATCCCTGTCTCACCGGGGATTTTTAGAGGACCCTGACCCTACTACCTTCATCTCTGGCACAGCTTGCTGTGTAATGTGAAGAACGCCAGAACTCGTCCGTGATTCGGAGTTTAGCTATACCCGGTAGGATTGCCGGGTTAGCTTAAAGCGGCTAAAATGCGTGCGGAATGCGCAGCCGATAAAAACCTTGTCGTCACGTCATTACAACTGCACGAACCTTTACGTTATTTATGATGATACTGGAAATGTTATATCCAATACTTCCTTGCATAAATAATAAACTGTAGATGGTCTGAAAAAAAAATTATCAATGCACTATTTGAAAAGGTTCGGCATAGTATCCGATATTCTGCTGGGTCAACAATAACAATTTTAAGTATGGAGATAATCGCAACGCGATCTCTGTACAATAATGACTACGGTTATTATTTAAGGCAAAGCATCCAATATTACTTGTTCGGTCAAACTTCGCAGATAAGTTGACAGATGTTCCTAAGGTTTAATTTAATTTAATTTAATTAATTGCAAAGGAGCACAGGATCCGGTGGCAATTTCCCTACACACCCATCTTCCCCCTATCCTGTACCCACCTACATTTGCCCTCTACAAATTTTATCTTTAAATTCTTTCCAAGTTTTCGGTAAATTATTCATCATTTCTCTTGGTAACTCATTCCAATCCCTGACACCCTTACCTAAAAATGAGAATCTTCCCCACACCCTTGTGCCTGAAATCGAGTGCCAGCTTGTGGTCATGGTCATCTTTTCCCTTCCATGCACTACTTTTCATATCTATTGCAATATTTTTCCATGCCTCATCGCCAGTATATTCCCTGTACACTCCCATGACCCTCCTCATCCTCCTCCTGTCTTGCAATGAATCCCATTTCAGCTCCTTTATCATACCCGTCACTGATTGCATTCTACGATAATTTCCAGAAACAAATCTAGCAGCCCTTTTTTGTACCCTCTCCAACTCCTGTATTTGATACGTAAAATGAGGGTCCCATACTACACTACCATATTCGAGCAATGGTCTCACCAAAGTTTTCTAACCCAATTCCTTTACTTCTCCCGTACATCCCCTCATCACTCTCCCCAACAAGTGCAGAACTTTGAAACCATTTCCTACCACCTGTCCAATGTGTCCAGCCCAGTTAAGCTTGTTATCAAAAGTAATGCCAAGATATTTACATTTCAAGTCTTCAGCAAGCAATTCTTTCCCCACCTTATATTCATAATTAACCTTTTGTTTTTTATTTGTGTATCTACTAAGCTGCCTCTGCTTTGCATTTATCTTCATCCCATGTTTACCAACCCAACTAGATATCCTGTCCAGATCACCTTGCAACTGTTTACAATCCTCTATCGTTTTGATTCTTTTATACAGCATTATGTCATCTGCAAACAATCTAATTTCAGATAGTAAACAATCAACACAATTATTCATTAGAATAATGAATAGCAATGGTCCCAATACGCTACCCTGTGGCACACCCATTTTTACTTCTACTTCTTTTGATACTACATTTCCTACCCTAACTTTCTGTTTTCTACCTTTTAAAAATTCTTCTACCCAGCAAATGACTTTCTCATCCACTCCAATGGTTTTTACCTTATTTACTACCATTTTATGGCTTACTCTGTCAAACGCCTTTGACAGATCTAGTGCTACACTATCAATTTGGCCTCTGTTGTCCATTTCATCTGAAATATCTTGCATATATCCCACCAACTGAGATTCGCATGAATATCCTTGCCTGAACCCATGTTGCCTGCTTGAAAACCACTTAATACGTTAAGGTCTGAAGGAATCGCACCTTGTGAGTTGTAACTCGAAATAAGGGTGACAGGAAATTTTTACAGGCTTCTGCTACAGAGATACAGTGATCAAGTCCTTACGAAGCTCACACTGACGAGCAACTCTGTGGCACCCGGTGAACACAAAGTGGGGATGTGTTCCGGATGAGAGGCGGCAGTAACCTCCTGACCTCGGAACAATGATTAGGTCCTTACGTAACTTGATGTGCCTGTATGCCAGTTTAGTCCAGGCGCCTGCAAGTGCTTATACTGGTCATATTAACAGCTTCTGATAACGCAGTTACGCCGGAACGTAGCGGAAAAACGTTGATAGAGGTAAGAGAAAGATGTCACTTTCATTTCGCTGACTGTATGCGAGTTTGTTTTCAGAACTGTGCAAGTAACGAACACATTAATATAAAAATAAACTACAAGCGCGAGCACTGCTTAGTGTCAAATTTTCTTGTTCATGACCGTGATGATCTCAAACTGAAGAAAAATTACAAAAGACATCATCTTTAAATTTAATGCAATCTATCCGTTAGCGCCAATTGCGATGGAACTCGCATCCGAGTGATAAGTACCCTATATAAGTACAGTACTCACTATTCACATGCATTTTTACTTTAAAGTCCTTAACAGTGTGAGTATATTGTTCATCACATCCTTTGTAACTTTTTTCAATCTCTGGTTCTTCAATCTCCAAATAAAAGTTTTTGTATCCTATTATCCCTAAAATCAATTTTTATTTTATTATTATGATCCTCTCTTGCTTTCTAAATGTTGCTTCTAAAGTTCCCACAATATTAAGCCAGACATCGTCACCAGTGTACAATTCTCTTCACTCATCTTTTATTCTCCAGGTTCACAAACTAACTCTTTCATCATTTCAGTTGCTGAGAGCTTATTTGCTATAATGTACTATCCATATTGTCGCAAGTTACTCAATCGAAAGCTTGACCAAATGTTTGTTCTTCTCTGGTACGCGGTACGCACTCATTGTCCTCTCCAACAGTTGCAGCATTTTCAACGCTTTCCTTACCACCTCGCTAGTAAATTCTGATCAGTTTAACTTACTATAAACTGATATACCTAGATATTTACATGTTATTTAGATCTAGAATGACAACAAGACTATTTGCCTCATTTGTTGCTGTGGGTTCATGCGATGTAAATGTACTGATGTGGCTAGATTTCATTGTTTTGTTCGTGGCTGGTAATTATAATAATCGAAATAATTGATTCTATTTAGCTTACTGATGTTGTGTTCCGGAAAATGAGTAGTAGATTAAAACAAAACAGCTTTCCCTTGTGTGTTGCACACCCCAAAATGACAATCCATAATAAATACAAAAAACTTTCAACGTACAGATTTGTCCTTTTATTTCAAACTAAACTTGCAGTATACTAAACAATATAATATTTTTGATTTAATTGTAGTAGAACACATGCTCCTTTAGCAATAATAACTTAATAATTGGCCACGGTTGCTTTAAAAATGTTTTAAATCAAATACCGTATAATATTTACTTCATTATTAATATTTTCACCAGAAGTGTTTCGCCCTTGTGATGTGTGTCATCGTCAGTAGCTGTACATGTCACGGATTTATTAGAATATCTGGAAATCTGACAAAATATTATAAAGATTCACTGTGCAATATTGTAATACTTATAATAAAGCTGTTAAATTTTACAAAGAGTCGTTCCACAATATTGTATGTATGTAAGTAGGCTGATTCTATATTATAATATACGGTTAGTTATACAGATATTACAGTATTTTTTTTGTGAATCTATATAATATTTTATTAGTTATACCTATATTTCAACAACACTCTACATATGCACTACATCTATTATACCCTGCAATTCAAAAAATCTCCGGTCGCATCAAAATCAACTCTCTGTATTCCAGTTCCAAATAGCATGAAAGAAGAAAGAGTGCATACTAGCATCAGTACGGCAACTAATTTATCTTATCTTAGCTTCCTATCAATGTTACCCAAATCGATTGGTAGACGAAGTATTTCATCGCACTAGTAAATGAAAGGCGTTGTTCGCTTGTTTCCTAATAAATTCAAACGAAACTTATGTCGTCTGTCTTTCAGACATCCCAACTCAATATATGACACTAGGACTGTGGCAAGGAATCACGAATTGAGAGGCTCTGGTGTGTACTTTCTATACACAGGCAATCAATCCCTTGCGATACGGGTCCAAGACAGTACAACAATAGTCAGAATGTGATCTCACGAGATTTTATTATGCTATGTACTTTGTACGTGCGTTACAATTCAAAATTCAACCTATGAATCGCAGCCTGGAATTAACTCTTAACTACGTTAGAAGTTATGTGCAGGTCCAGTTTCCTGTTCCTTTGTACAGTTATCCAAATACTTCAGGGAATCAACGATTTATAGGAATCCCTAGATTTAAGTACAATGCAAGGGCGATCATGTCTATGATTGTAAGGATGGCCAAATTTGATTTATTCCAAAATCAAGTTGTTTTATTTTTAGTTGGTTCTGTTCTAAAGGGAGCAAATAAAGGAACGAAATTTTGAATAAGAAGAATCCATGGAGAGAAATATTACACCTTACTTAGGCACCTACTAGAGAATAAATCTACAAGCTCAGCATAACCAGTTTCTGATCGTTCTTCAATATTTTTTCGCACAAAACTTATTTATATATTCTTCAATATTGATTCAAATTCAGGTTAAACAGTCTGGAAATTTTAACAGTGTCACTGAAATTATTTCTTTATGGGGCTTCACGGAAATAGCTTGTCGTTAGTAGATGCAATTATTTTCCCTCTACGAAAGCAAAAATATGGTTCTTACTCCCTTCATTTCGATGAATTCGTATGTTTTGAAATAGTTAAGAGCCTTGGCAATGAAGGCATACCACAACGTTATACTTGCATCCATCGACGGTTACGCACCTAGCGTCTGGGTCAAGCACCTCAGAAAGGTTAAGCCAAGGGAGAAAATCCGGAGGCTAAAACAAACTAAACTAAATATGATTATCGGTACATATCGCACATCACCAGTAGGGGCAGGTGTAATGCCTCTGGATCTAGAAGTCAGAAGACGAGGAATGAGGAGCTATTTATTGACTGAGAAAGAACATGATAGACAAGGTTATGGAAACAGTTGGGAAAGAGGTAACCACAAAGAGGATTATGAAATGTACTGATTAAGGAATGGTAAAACAAGTGGGAAACTAGCGAAACAGATCATAGAACTTACCTGTTCCAATATGTTGCTGAAAGAATCAACATGAAATTCTTTCAACCTTCTCCAGGGCTAATACAATAAATAACTGGCTATGGTTCTTACAGAAGCTCCTTACATAAATGCGGACTTTCACCAAACCGTACCGAGCGTGGTAGGTGAACGGTTAACGTTCTGGCCTCGCATTCGGGAGGACGCGGGTTCGAATCCCCGTCCGGGCATCCAGATTTGGGTTTTCCGTGGTTTACCCAAATCACTCCAGGCGAATGCCGGGATGCTTCCTTCAAAAAGGCCATGGCCTAATTCCTTCCCATTCCTTGTCCCCAGTCCCATCCCGCCTCTAATGACCTTAGCCGTCGACGAGGTGTAAAGCCATAAAAAAAACCAGTAGGTGCGAGTGTGGAGAGGAAAGCACACCAGAGGACGTGGTATGTGAATGTCGAACAACAGCTGAGATGAGGTACACAGCAACAGCAATTATAAGAACTGGGGATATCTGACATACTGCGTTCAGAAAGTCTATGGCACTTACTAAATGAAAGTGCAGGAATAGCCTCTCAAAACTAAAATCAAAAATATCTGGAGCAGAAGAAAGTTGAGGGCGGGAACCGACGAAGGCATCCATCATGACCTGCAGTAATCACCTCTTAGTTTTCTAGATGAGTCTCCCTTCTGAGTACCTGCTGGGGTCCCATAGGGAGCGTGCATAAACCACGTAGCTCCATTTTGGCCCTGTGAACCCCCCCTCCCCACTACGTAGCCCTACGTGGCTTTTGCCTCTACCCCCCCCCCCCCCCATGTAGCACGTAGCTTCCCCTTTTGATTCCAGAAGACATTTTGTACTGTTTTCTCTTTTCAGACTATTGTAAATTACATACGGAGATAATTAACTGAGGGAAATAAATATCCACATGCTGTTGTGAGTTCAGTTCCTCATTTTAACTGTGAAAAATGTTATTAATAAGAAACTACGTGGCCTGGCTTGGAACCCCCCCCTCCTCCCCCCACGTAGCTCACCGTAGCCTTTCAGCCAATCCCCCCCCCCCATGACCGAGCCACGTAGTTTGTGCACGGTCCCTTATGTGTTCCAGGAGGGTAACTTCCTGATGTTCTGGGGTCTCCACTGCAGTCGATACCAGGAGTGACAGTTATTACCGGGGCTGTATATATACCGTTCGACTGGCCATCTGGACTTTTGAAGACATATAACGAGGTTTCGTAACATGAGTTGGACAGTCGAAGTACTCACTCAATATATATAGTTTAACAACTCGGATTAGTAAGATTTTTTATACACCTGTGTAGTGTTGTTATATTAGGTTTAGATGTGCAAACTGTTACGTGTTTTCTCATTCAGTTGCTATTTCATTCAGGGTGATTTATTTGTATAATAGTGTTATTATCATTACTTATTTGATAGGAAGAAGAAGGAGAGAAGATTATCATTACTTTCCCTGTAATATTAGCGCCCCAGTTTAGCCTCTAGATACAGTGTCAAATGTAAATTAAAATGAAATAAAATATTAGCCTATAATCAAATCATTTATCAGGTTTCAAGCGATCAGCGTATTGCAGCTATTGCTCACTCAGAATTTTTTCTTATCTCAAAATTGTTTAAGATTGTTTTATGTATCTTCATAAAAATTACATCAATATTATCTTTGATTTCCAGATGAAGTTGCTCTCTCTGTTGGTGATACCGCTGTGCCTGTTACCGAAATGTCAGGCGGCTGAGATTCTTGGTCTTTTCGTTGCCTTTGGTCGCAGCCAGTGGATATATGCAGAGTCCTATCTCAAGGGACTCGCCGCGAGAGGTCATCACATCACAGTCGTCACAAACTTCCCATCCAGCAACGCTCCTGAGAACTGGAACGAGATTCTTATAAAAAGCCCATACGATTTTAGAGGTATCTAAGCGATAGGACTTGAAGTAACAGCAGCTTGCTAACTTCCGATTAGCTACGTCCTTTTTACTTCCTGCTTAGACTGTACTGCAGAGAAAGTACAGGCAAAGACATTTAAGAAAAAATTTAATTTAAGAGTTGGTGGTTATAGTTATGCGATAGTTTTGACTGCAGCATTTCACTTCGATTTTTTGTTTTTGATTTTCTGTGCTATGTTATTATCTTTGTTTGTGACATTTTAATGATTTATATGTGATTTTTGATATCTGAGTAAACAGCAGTATTTATTCTTTAATCTAGTGCTACAGAAATTAAATCAATATTTTTAAAACAAAATATATCTTTAAGCAGATAATTGATTGAGTTTACGCTAATTTGTCTTATAGATGCTCTTTTTTAAATATTTTTCTTTACATAAGAATGTCAGATTTTAGCAATCATGTAGCAACAAATGTCTCTTTCCAGAATGGGTAGTGGCAGTTGCAGTAATTTTATGTTATCTATAGGGCTCCTCAACAAAACATTTTCTCAAACGAGAATACAATTTTCGCCACGTCTTACAAATTCTAAGTATTATAGTTTTCGTCAGCTACCATACCCGAATTTAAGTATTTCTGACAGTAAAATCGTCCCAACTGTCTTTGATCTTATTGTCCCTAAAATTCAACTTAGTCCTCAAACCAAAAATTAACGCGTGGTTATTATAATTATGGCTTCTAAGCTCATCAACATAAAGTTCATTAAAGCTGAGAGATGGGAAGAAATTCGGCCATAGCCATTTGAAGGGACCAGTCTAGCATTTGTATGCAGTGATTTGAGGAAACTATGAAAATCTTAAACCTGGGAGTCGTGAACGGTGATCAAATTCGCTTCCTCCCGG
The DNA here is from genome assembly GCA_031002005.1 of Vandiemenella viatica. Classification (NCBI taxonomy): domain Eukaryota; kingdom Metazoa; phylum Arthropoda; class Insecta; order Orthoptera; family Morabidae; genus Vandiemenella; species Vandiemenella viatica. Next base: position 149,393,110 of record CM061914.1, on the reverse strand, counting down.
AATCTAGACCTGAACGATAACAAGCTCACTGATAAGCCTATGGAGAAATAAAGATGTAATATGTCTCTTCCTATATATTCATTTCTCACCTACTTCCTTCTTGTCTTATTTTCAAATCACATAGACTACACAGGGTGTTACAAAAAGGTACGGCCAAACTTTCAGGAAACATTCCTCACACACAAACAAAGAAAATATGTTATGTGGACATGTGTCCGGAAACGCTTACTTTCCATGTTAGGGCTCATTTTATTACTTCTCTTCAAATCACATTAATCATGGAATAGAAACACACAGCAACAGAACGTACCAGCGTGACTTCAAACACTTTGTTACAGGAAATGTTCAAAATGTCCTCCGTTAGCGAGAATACATGCATCCATCCTCCGTCGCATGGAATCCCTGATGCGCTGATGCAGCCCTGGAGAATGGCGTATTGTATCACGAAACTAAAATGAGCTCTAACATGGAAAGTAAGCGTTTCCGGACACATGTCCACATAACATATTTTCTTTGTTTGTGTGTGAGGAATGTTTCCTGAATGTTTGGCCGTACCTTTTTGTAACACCCTGTATATACTTTTCTTATGAAATAGAAATAGAAATAGAAATGTGACTCATAAGAAGCTAAATTGAAGCCATTAATTAGACAATTTGGGTATAGTAGAACATTGAGTACCATACTTGCAGATTCACAAAGATATGAACATATACAGGCGTTTTACTTCGACAAAATAAGTAGTTTGAAATAGTTTATTTCAATAGTTGATTTCAACGAAAGTACCAGTCTGGCCGAAGCTCTACGGACATGTTGAAATAACTATGGTATTTCAGTAAAAGGTAAATTACAGTGAACACTCCTTAATTTTGCAGAGAACTACAACATCTTTGATTTAACTGAAGAGCTGATGACTGGAGGTATACAGCTGCAGTTCTTGTTACACGATGTCATGTGGAAACCCATCTTGGAAGACGAAAATTTTCAACAGCTGTACAGATCTGACAGGAAATTTGATTTGGTCGTTTCCGAACCTTACTTCCTTGAATGTTTTACGGCAATGGCTTATAAGTTTAATGCCAGTTTGGTGGGATTGCTCACATGGGCTGGAGTTGACTGGCAATTAGATATGGTGGGCAACCCACATCCTTATTCCTACGCCCCAAATTTATTCCTTCCATACACCAGTAGTATGACTTTCCTTCAAAGACTCCACAATACTGTATACGGTAAGTTCACCAGAATTGCCCGTGAATTAATATACTTACCAAAAGCTGATACTGAAATAAGGAAATACCTAAACGACCCTACAATGCCTACTATACTGAAGCTTGAAAGGCGGATGTCACTGATGCTGGTTAATGACCATGTGAGCCTGGGGTATCCCAGACCAATGGTGCCAAATCTGATTGCAGCTGGGGGCTTGCACATTAAACCTCCTAAAAAACTTCCACAGGTAAGCGCTTTTCTTCTATTTATTAAGGCAATGATGGGCAAATGAATGCACTTACTTTACATTACCACTTAAACACTTGACTAAATTAATTTTAGGATTTTGTTTTTCGAGATTCTGAAACAGCGTTTTTTCTAATCTATTTGACCATGATATGAACATGTTATGCCAATCCAGTTCCTTTTAGAACTCACATGTTTAGAAAGTGACGAATGCATATATTTAGACAACATATGTGCTTTGCCTTGGTGGGCAAATGTTCGCGATTGCTGTACTTAGAATGAAAATATCATTTTTAATTATTTGTATATAAAAATCTATACGTCTCACACACTTTATGATTACATAGATACAGGAGTCATATTTCAAATAGGGTCTAAATAGTTTTTGATGTAAATTAACAGTCCTATGCTACCAGTCATTATAAACTTTGCATGCTTCATTACATTTTCAGCATGAGTGATGAAAAGTACTCCTATATTTTTATTTTATTTTTATCTTATTTTTTTGTCTGAGACTTATCCTTCCAGAGGAAAGTTAAGGTGAGGCACTGAAACAAATAATTTCTCTCTTTAGGATATTCAGGAGTTTCTCGATGACTCAAAAGATGGAGTTATATACTTCAGCATGGGATCGAACGTAAAGAGTTCTCAGATGCCAGCCGACAAACTAGAAGCCTTCTTGATAACATTTTCAAAACTGAAGCAACGGGTGCTTTGGAAATGGGAAAAAGATTCTCTACCCGGACAACCGGCGAATGTAAAAATAGGGAAGTGGCTGCCACAGTCTGATATACTAGGTAATGTGTATAAATGAATTGTTATTTTCTAAGAGATGCTTTTAATTTAATAGAAGATTCTAAAAGCATGATAATCAGTAACTGTGAAAGACCATGAATTGGTCACGGGTATTTATGATAAAATTCGAGTTAAATCTTGTAATTACTGCAGTTCATTCGCTTTGCTTTATCATTAGACACTTTGAAAGCATTTAATGACTCATTTACTTACTTAGCAGAGAGTGCAGAATTAATAGTCTCTGGATTTTAAATCCGTGAATACATTTGTAATATACAGAAAAATTAACAGTAATTTTGTTTCATACTTTTTTCTAGAACTTCGGTGAGTGACCGTAACAATACAAAGCAGAAGCATTTGTCATTACAATGCAGACATTAACCTAAACTTTAGAAAGCAGAATAGAGAGTTTAGTGCAATCACCTAAAGAAGAACAATACAGGAAACTCATGATAACTGTCGAAGCTGTTTGCTGGTCGCTCATCATAAACACACCTTCGCTTTTTTCCCTCATATATGGGAATAACGGAAGGTGTCATAATTTACATAACTGAGAACGTAATTAAATTAAGTTGATGCAACTCCTAGGAATATAAGTGATACAAATTCACGGTTAGATAAAATAATTAAATGGGGTGTAAAACGCATCCTGTACGATGATACCCACGAGAAAACGATATTACCATGACAATTTCCTAAGCCCTTTGGGAGCGGAGTCCTTCCTTCATACACGACGCCAACGTGACTGTAAAAAGTGGAGACGCTGATACTGAAGGAAATTTAAATTATAAATGCCAACGACCGAAGCTACGCGACCATGAATAAAAACATTGTTAATGAACAAAGTTTTCTCGGAGTTTTATATTAATATATTCTTCTCGCGAAAATAACTGGATAAAGACTCTCCGTTGTCATTTTAAGATAAAATGTGATCATACCGGAAAACTTTTTTTTTAAACTGCTTAACCTCTCTTAACAGCGAGGTCTTTAGAGATTGGAAAGGATGGGGGGGGGGGGGGGCAAGGAATGGGAAGGAATTCGGCCATAGCCTTCTGAAGAAAGCATCCCGGCATTTGCCTGGAGTGATTTGGGAAACCATGGAAAACCCAAATCTGGATGCCCGGACGGGGATTCGAACCGCCGTCCTCCCGAATGCGAGGCCAGAACGCTAACCGTTACACCACCACGGTCAACTTTATAGCTTGCCAAGAGCACGCATCAACAACGTTTGCTCTTCCCGAGAAATATATATTAAAGAAATCGTTGATCGCCAGCTGTCTCTTCATTGTTAGGTGATACGCCACGGATGATCACTCCTTTCCAAGAAAACATTTGCAGTTTATACTACTGTGGGCTGGACGAAGAGAGTCTTTTTAGACTATTGCTCGAAATTAAGGTTGGGTCGACATTTAGACTACAATCCACAAACAAAAGAGATGGGCAAACAGCGGAAGCACAGAAAGTAACTACCCTCCTCGTATTTATACTTGTTACTGTGATCTCCTAACTCGGTTACGTGACGAATTGAAATAAATTGGCAAGGATGTTCACAAATGGAATGCTGATAGTGTAACCATTTCGAAAGTAATTTTGGTCCGAAGTGTTTTCTCACCATTAATACTCCAGAGGCCAAGTAGTAAATCCATCTTCCGGTAATAAGGCTTTTACTCACCGGAAACCATTTTAACAGACGGGATGACTCTAGTTCTGACATGGAACAGCTGCTTCAGGTTCAAAGTTCATTCTTTTATAATCACGGCATTTCCAAAGCAAAATGTGCCGTCAAGCATGACTATACAGAGGAAGATTAATTCTGTAACGTGTCACAGCTGTCCCAAGTTGTTTTCTCTATAGGTGATTGCACTAACTTCTTGATGCCACCTCATATATGTATTTTTTGTTTTGTTTATGGCCATATTATTATCAGTGTATAAGATATGGTTTTTGATTTTCAGCTCACAAAAACGTTCTGCTATTCATAACACACGGCGGATTACTGAGCACACAAGAAGCAACCGCTCGAGGTGTTCCACTAATTGGAATACCAATCATGGTTGACCAAAAAACGAACGTGGAGAACGCCCAAAGCCGTGGGTTTGCTGTTAGAATGGATTTCCGAAATATAACTGCACAGTCACTTGAATGGGCGATACAAGAGATTTTAACTGTACCAAGGTGAGCTGTAATTACAAGTAACTGACGCTTATATGCATACACTGATCCGCTAACTGCAATGTTCGAACTTTCTGGTAATAATAACAAAAAAGAGTGATAAATCTGTTATTCGCGTAATTTTGTAAAACATATAACAGATATTCTGTTATGCATTCAGTTAAGTTGGAGCATCATGAAAAATTTCCACATGGTACATATCCGAAGACCGAGCCAGCAAGCTTCTATTAGAAATAAGGATTACTATATTCACTCCACTGCCGCTCTCTGGCATGCTCGTTTCAAAGGAAATTCAAAAATAAGTTATAATCATGACAGATGCATTGCTTAAATATAATTACTGAAACTCACAGAAAATATCCTCCAAAAAGGTAGAAGTAACGAATTCTGGTTTGCAGAAGAGCCTTATACTGTAATGAATGGGTATAATTTTAAGCCATCGTAGCATAGCATGTTCAGACGAAGTAACTTTCTCATGCCCTTGGAGGCAGTTAACATGATCCCTTTTAAGCTGCGTTCCCACGACGCGTGGTTTTAGAGGACGTGCCGCATTAGCCGAAGTGTATTAGCCCTCGCTGCGGTAAAGATGAAAGGCGCGCGCAGCTGAAATGACACTAGGCAAGGTGGTGGGGAGGCGGCGATGCTAACCTGTGGCTCGTGCTGATCCGTACACTTCGGCTAGTGAGGTGCTTTCTCCAAAACCTCACCGCTGTGAGAATCCACCTTTAGATGCAGCATGTTTCAAGGCTTCAAGGTGAATCCACCCTACCAGCACTGAAGTACTTACTAAGACTTAATAAACCAATCATGGGCTAGCTACTTGCTACACACGTGATGAAAAACCAATGAAAGTTAGTTCCCCCTTTCCAGGTCCATTGCCTCAGAGCACAGTTCTGTACTGACGCTCAGCGAGTTTCTTTTCCGCCATGGTGGAAGAAACACCCAGACTTATTATGTACTGCACAGTGTACATGTGCCAGGGGAGCGTGCACAAACTACGTGGCTCTGTCGAGGGGGGGGGGGTTAACTGGAAGGCTACACTAGGCTATGAGGGGGGAGGGGGGTTCCGAGCAAGGCCACGTTGTTTAAAATCTGTAGTGCGTATAGGTGGAGTGCTGGTGGTACATGTTTGTAATACGGTTTTATCGTGTCGGGTGTTGTGATGTGTGGTGTAGATCGCGGGTTGGGGGTATTGTTTCGGCGTGTGGTGAAGCAGTTCTGAGGCGTTCAAGGAAGAGGAGGAGGTGTGGGAAGGAGATTCTGTCATACAGGGAATTATTAGGAAAGGGTAGGCGGATTCTGTAGGCGAGGCGGAGTGCGTAGCGTTCTACGATTTGTAATTCTTTGTAATGGGCTGGGCGGGCGGATATCCAGGCGATGCAGGCGTATGTTAAAATCGGTCTGATTAAAGCTTTATACGTATGTAGTATTGTCTTAGCGTCTAATCCCCACCTATAACCTGTCAGTCTCTTTATCAGTTTAAGTCGTGCTTTTGTTTTCTTTGTAATCGTCTTTAATAGGTGGGCGGACCATGTCAGTTGGCGGTATAGCGTCAGTCCCAGGTATTTTATTGTTTTTGTCAGATTTATGCGTTTTTCGTAAATTCTAAAGTCATCCTGTTTAAATCGTCTAGTGGTTCGTCCGAAAATTATAGCTTGAGTTTTTTGTGGGTTTATTACCAGTCACAATTTGTTGCGCCATTCTATAAATTTATCTTAGTGTTTTTGCAGTGCTTCGGCGGATTGTCTCAGGTTATTGTAGTAGGCGAGGTAATCTGAGTCATCGGCGAATTGCAGGAGGTATAGAGGTGGGAGGGGTTGGGGAATATCGGCGGTGTATAATAGGAAGAGGAGTGGGGAGAGGACGGAGCCTTGAGGCACACCAGCGGTAGGAGTAAAGTATCTGGAGCGGGAGTTGTTAATGATGACATAGGCTTGACGGTTAGTAAGGAAGGATGCAATAAGAAGGACGTAGAATATTGGTAGCGCGTATAGCTGTAGTTTGAAAAATAATCTGGGGTGCCATATTTTGTCGAAAGCTTTCTCCTCGTCTAATGAGATGAAAATGGCCGATTTCTTTCTATTTAGTTCTTTCGTCACAAGTTGTGTCAGGTGGAGAAGCTGGTCGTCTACAGATTAATTAGGTCGAAAACCGGCTTGAGTGGATGGGAGTGAAAGGAACTGTTGAAAATGTCTATGGATGCGGTGGGTTAGGATTGTTTCGAAGACTTTATTGAATACGGAAGTAAGGCTAATGGGACGGTATGATGAAGGATCGGATTTAGGTTTATTAGGTTTAGGGAAGAGTAGGATTTTTGATATTTTCCATTTTTCGGGATAGATGCCGGTATATAGGATAACTGTAGAAAGGAGAGATAGGGTTTTTAGGAAGGAAGGTGGAGATTATTCTAGGTGGCGGTAGGTGATGGAGTCATGACCGGGAGCAGTGTTGCGTTTGTTTTTTAGAACCTGTTGAATATCTTCTGCTGTTATGGATGAATTAGTCATATTTCCCCTGGAAATTGCCGTATTTGTGTGTGGAGGAGTGGGGTTGGAGGAGTAGGCTAACACTCCTCAGAGTGACTGCCGACGCCTGATTTTGTTAGTGGGGAACTAATTTTAATGGGGAAGCTTAAGTTATCCTAACTGCCTACGGAACCTGCAATTTGTGTTCTGTATGATAAATGTTTGTCTTCTTCGTAAAATGTGTAATTCATGAGGCGAGACTGGGCACCATCCCAACGCTCGCCTAGGTGATTCGGAGAAATCAGTATGGCCGCTATGCCGGTCCGGAATTTGAACACGTGTGTGTTATACCTCACTGATGCAGTGTAGTGGTAGGACTACTTTAACTGGTTATTCCACGATATGTATATATATATTGGCTATTTATGACTTGCTACCTATCCGACAGTAAGCTACAAACGAAGAACTGGTAGAAAAATGTACTTACGGTAGGTCAGAACATTAGAGCTGTAGCAAACCGTATGTATCCGTTACTGAGTAACGAGTACGTCGCCTGATTCCGAGTACCGAAACTTTACCCATGGCTTAAGATCCCACTGCATGATTTCTACGTCCATCCTTTTTTTTATTGAAATTCAATTTTCTTGTATAATTATTAATAGCAGAATACGATTTTTACCGGTTGCCTATCAAAATATGACCGCAAGTATTTTTGATTAAATGTTTTAAAAAATAAAAAATTTCATCCACTTGTTTTATAAATAAATCATAATTAATTTCACAGAGACATGTAACAACATAAAAAGTACGAGTTGCCTATGTAAAAGTGGCCGCAAGTAGGGATTGCCGGCTGTTAAAGTCTTGCTAAGTCGTGCGCTAACTCTCTCTCGCTACATACACTCCTGGAAATTGAAATAAGAACACCGTGAATTCATTGTCCCAGGAATGGGAAACTTTATATACACATTTCTGGGGTCAGATACAACACATGATCACACAGACAGAACCATAGGCACATAGACACAGGTAACAGAGCATGCACAATGTCGGCACTAGTACCGTGTATATCCTCCTTCCGCAACAATGCAGGCTGCAATTCTCCCATGGAGACGATCGTAGAGGTGCTGGATGTAGTCCTGTGGAACGGCATGCCAAGCCATTTCCACCTGGCGCCTCAGCTGGACCAGCGTTCGTGCTGGACGTGCAGACCGCGTGAGACGACGTTTCATCCAGTCCCAAACATGCTCAATGGGGGACAGATCCGGAGATCTCGCTGGCCAGGGTAGTTGAGTTACACTTTCTAGAGCACGTTGGGTGGCACGGGATACATGTGGACGTGCATTGTCCTGTTGGAACAGCATGTTCCCTTGCCGGTCTAGGAATGGTAGAACGATGGGTTCGATGACGGTTTGAATGTACCGTGCACTGTTCAGTGTCCCCTCGACGATCACCAGAGGTGTACGGCCAGTGTAGGAGATCGCTCCCCACACCATGATGCCGGGTGTTGGCCCTGTGTGCCTCGGTCGTATGCAGTCCTGATTGTGGCGCTCACCTGCACGGCGCCAAACACGCATACGACCATCATTGGCACCAAGGCAGAAGCGACTCTCATCACTGAAGATGACACGTCTCCATTCGTCCCTCCATACACGCCTGTCGGGACACCACTGGAGGCGGGCTGCACGATGTTGGGGCGTGAGCGGAAGACGACCTAATGGTGCGCGGGACCGTAGCCCAGCTTCATGGAGACGGTTGCGAATGGTCCTCTCTGATACCCCAGAAGCAACAGTGTCCCTAATTTGCCGGGAAGTGGCGGTGCGTTCCCCTACGGCACTGCGTAGGATGCGACGGTCTTGGCGTGCGTCCATGCGTTGCTGCTGTCCGGACCCAGGTCTACGGGCACGTGCACCTTCCGCCGACCACTGGCGACAACATCGATGTACTGTGGAGACCTCGCGCCCCACATGTTGAGCAATTCGGCGGTACGTCCACCCGGCCTCCCGCATGCCCACTATATGCCCTCGCTCAAAGTCCGTCAACTGCACATACGGTTCACGTACACGCTGTCGCGGCATGCTACCAGTGTTAAAGACTGAGATGGAGCTCCGTATGCCACGGCAAACTGGCTGACACTGACTGCGGCGGTGCCCAACCGCTGCGCAGCTAGCGCCCTTCGACGGCCAACACTAATGTTCCTGGTATATATGCTGTGCCGTGCGTTTGATCATTGCTTGTACAGCCCTTTCGTAGTGTCCGGAGCAAGTATGGTGGGTCTTACACACCGGCGCCGGCGTCAATGTGTTCTTATTTCAATTTCCAGGAGTGTATCTTTAACAGCTGACGACCCCCACTTGCGGCCACTTTTACATAGGCTACCATACTTTTTATGTTCATTACATGTCTCTCTTTGAAATTAATTACGAACTACTACTTACAAAAACAGGTGAACGATTTTTTTGATTTTTTTTTAGAATTTAATTAAAAATACTTGTGATCACATTTTTATAGGCAACCTGGCACTGTGCTACTAATAATTATTCATAAAAATTTAATTTCAATAATAAATAAAGCAGATGGACGTAGAATTCATTCAGTGGGATCTTGGACTGTCACAAATTAATTTCGTTACTCGCATTTGTATAGATGTCAATTTGATTCGATAAATGAACGAATAAGGCGCATCATTCGGAAACTGGAACGGTTCGCCGAGCGACTAAATGAATCTGAAAGAGAGAATAAATATTTGAACATCGTGCGTCGTGTATTTTGAAATTTTTTAAAATTCGTTTCATTATACAGGAAACTGTTTGAGTACAAACATGTTGCGCGTACGTTATTTTAATATTATTAATATTGTTTAATGTTAAGTGCTAATAATTTTAACAAGGTAAGTAATTTTTACAACATAATTTTGTAGTTTTACTTTTGTTTAACGTCAAAATTTACAGAGCGTACTTTGTAAATAGAAAATTCGGATTTGAGATGGTTATTTTTTTCTTGACTGTACCGATTTTATTTATTTCAAACATTTATGAAATGCGTTTACTCTAAAATGTGATACTTCTATTTGTGTCTTACCAAAACTTACTTTACTAAATGAAAAATTTACTTAAAGTTTAAAAAGTACGAGCGAAGCCATCCCATAACCCTTACGCAACATGACTGGATGCAATGCTTCATGCTAGCTCTCGATTGTATCAAAAGTAATGAATAATGTAACGATACGATAGTAACGAGTGTTGAATAGTTTAGTAACGAAGACATACGGGTACACAATTTCTTGTTACTTTTACAGCTCTGCAGGAGATGCGGGTTCAGCGTAGTGTATCTTGCGTTAACGTTTGATTCTGCGTATCTCTCCTGCAGTAGCTAACAAACTGACATAACCAGATAAAATAGTTGCGAGTATCATTCCCAATGCAAGAAATTAATCTGTGATATCCTTGTATACCTGTAACTACTTGTCGACAGGTACCGCGAGAACGCCCAGCGACTGTCGCGCATCTTCCACGACCGTCCGAGGCCGCCACTGGAAGAGGCGGTGTACTGGACAGAGTACGTGCTGAGACACAACAGAGCGCCCCACATGCGCTCTGCGGCGCTCGACCTGTCGTGGCCTCAGTACCTGCTGCTCGACGTAGTGGGAGCCCTGCTTGCTGCCATCACTGTAGTACTGTACGTGGTCTACAAGGCCATAACCACACTGTACAGGTTATTGACAAGAGCACCAGGCAAACCGTCCAAAAAGATCATTAAGGCTGAATGATAAAGCAAGCGCTAACGTGAAATTATTCACGTATTAATGTACAGAAACTTTTGATGTTTCGGAAGCGAAAATCTGTAGGCAAGTTATCCTCAAACAGGAGATTTTAACAAGAGGGCAAAGGCAAAATTTTGCTTAAGAATTGTAAATTACATGAGTGTTAGGATGAAAAGAAGTTTAAGGTTTGGTTACTAATCTTGCACCGTTCATAGGCTGAAGAGTGTACGAGTATAAGTTCATTGCAGTATTATTATATGAATCAGCCTTTAACATGAAATGGTAAAAGTATACCTGCAACCCTACATCGATACATTTTATTTTTTGATGTCATCAGTCTCTCGATTGATTTTTTGCGATACTCCATCTCTTCCTAACTCTTTCTGTTACAAATTAATTTCTTCCATTAGGAATGAGATCCGCAGTTATTTTCTCTGGTCATGTAAGGGGACGTTCACGTGAGGTGAAATAGGGGGGGAGGGTCCGGCGAAATCTCACCAAGGGCGGGGGGTGTCTACGGAAAGGAAATTTCACGTGAGTTTTTCGGAAAAAAATTGTTGGACTGTAGAGCTAAAAAAAAAGGTCAAAGTTGCGAGGGTAATTTCTTGGGGGGGGGGTGAATCTCACGGTCCAGATCTCACCAGAGGGGGGGGGAGTCGGGCCAGATCTCACGAAGTCTCAACGGAGGGGGGGGGGGGTTCCGGAAATCCGTAAAAACACCTCACGTATTTTCAGGATGCCCCTTCAGTTATTGCTGGAGACATGTACAGACTACAACCTTGCGTCACTCGCATTGACGCATGTCTCTACTTTTATTATAGCTACTTGATTCTTATTTAGATTAATAATACTATTTTATCTCGATATTTTATACATGATTTCAATTAAATTTTGTACATCTTGTTCCAACTTAAGATCGTAACCTCTTCATCTCAATGTTTCCAATATAACTTGTGTGTTCAATTATTTGCTTCATACATTCCAATCTCTGTATTCCTATACAATTCTTAACTTAGACTGTACCCTCCATTAATAAAGTAACCAATCCCGCATGTCTTAAAATATGTCTCATCATTCGGTCTCATCTTTCCGTTAGCCTCTTTCACAAACATCTTTCCTCACCCGTTATTGTAAAACAAATTTATTTCGTACTTTATCTGTCAACTTAATTTTCAGCAGCCTTCTATAGCATCTCATCTTAAATGCTTCAGTGGTCCTTCTTTCTGGTATGTTTCTGGTATGCTGTGCTCAACATATAGAATTTTAAACAATATTTTCTTAGTCCCAGATGAATACAAAAACATTTTTCGTTTTATGAAGGCTCTTTTCGTTACTGCTATTCTTCTTTTAAGATCGTTTCCGCTTCGGCAATTAGTTGTAATTTTACTTCTTATGTAACAGAACTCACTTACTTCTCCTTTACTTCCGATCTAATTTTTTATATATAATCTACTCTTATTGTTATCATTTCTCCTTCATTTCGACACCTTTGTCTTGCTTTGGTTTATATTTAGTGCAAAATCTTTCTTCAGTATTTTGTTCATATCACTCAGTAACTTCTCAAGATCCTCAGTCTGTTCTGCTAAAATGACAATGTATTCGCAAATCGTAGCATACTGACTTTTTCTTCTCGAACACTTACGCCACATTCATGTTTTTCTTTTAATTCATTTACAGCTTCCACTGCACACAAGTTGAATATTAACGAGAATAGACTACAACCTTGTGTCACTCACTTTTTAATTGATGCATGTCTCTCATGCATGTCTTTGCTTTTATTATAGCTACTTGATTCTTATTTAGATTAATAATATTATTTTATCTCGATATTTTAGACATGATTTCATTGAAATTTTGAATATCTTGTTTCAACTTAAGATTGTAAAAACCTTTTTCTAAATAAACAAATGACATGAAAGTATCTTCGTTTTTCTTGATCCTTATTTGCACCATTAAGCTAGAAAAACAATTCTTTGAAGATTATTAGCATCCAATTATCTGTTGGGTGTTGTCATTAGGTACAAATTGCCTATGGAATTGGTGCTAATCCCTCAGAGACAACAATTGTGTTTCGTACGAACTGATGACAACGTAAATTGATAAAGAAATATTCTTTGCATAAACAAGTAGATGTGGCTATCAGAAGATACAATTTATTAGACTTTAAGCTGAAGCATGAGAAACTCACAAGAACAGACTAAAGTTGCCTTCAAAACTTTGTTCAGCATAGGAAAATAAAAAATGCAGCTTCATAGATTTTTCATTTACTGAGAGTATATGCCATGCATATTTCACCTAGAGGAATATCACGATTCGATTGTATATAAATAATAATATATTTAATAAAAATCATCATATACTGTATATTATTTGTATAAGGTGTTCTTTTTGTCACAAGCCATTTTCTCACCTCATACTTAATCGAAATCAATGAATGAGGTGTCATTTTAAAGCTTATCGTCTCCACTTTGGTCAAATCATATTTTCAGAAAGGAATTTTTCGGAATCCGACCCTTAAAGGGCAAAAATGTCAATATTCCTAAAATGCTGTTTTTTGTGTTACAAGTCATTTATCCCCCTGGATACCTAACCTAAATCGTTTAATGAAGTATAATTTTAAAGATTAAGCTCTTCGCTTTAATGACATCATATATTAAGACATGGAATTTTTCGGAATTCGACCCTTAAAGGGCAAAAGTAAAAATATTTCTGCAATGAGTTTTTATGTCAGGAGCCATTTATATCCCTTCATATGTAACCGATGCAGATAAATGAGATATAATAATAAATATTAAGGTCTTCGCCGTGGTCACATTATATTTTTAAAAAAGAATTTTTCTTAATTCGACCATTAAGGGGTAAAAATGTCAATATTTATAAAATACGTTTTTTGTGTCTCGGGCCATTTATCTCCCTGAATATCTAATAAAAATCGATAAATGAAGAGTAATGTCTCAGCTTTGGTGACATCATATATAAATAATTTTTTTTTTTAATTCAACCCTTAAAGGGAAAATGTATCAATCGTTCTACAACAAACACGATGTCACGATACATTTATCTCCATTAATGTCTAGCCGAAATAGATAAATGAGGTATCATTTTAAAGATTAAGGTCTTCGCTGTGGTCACATTATATTTAAAAAAAGAAAATTTTCTGAATTGAACCCTTATAGGGCAAAAATATTAGTATTTCTAAAATGAGTTTTTTTGTGTCTCGAGTCATTTATAACCGAGATTGGTGGTGTAACGGTTAGCGTTCTCGCCTCGTATTCGGGAGGACGGTGGTTCGAATCCCCGTCCGGGCATCCAGATTTGGGTTTTCCATGGTTTCCAAAATCACTCCATGCCTGGATGCTTCCTTCAAAAGGCCATGGACGAATTCTTTCCCATTCCTTGCCCCCATCCTAGCCCCCCATCCTTTCCCGTCTCTAAAGACTTCGCTGTTGAGAGACGTAAAGCAGTAAAAAAAAAAAAAAAAAAATCGAGCCATTTATCTCCTGGATACCTAACAGAAATCGATAAATGAGGCATCACTTTAAAGATTAAAATATCTGCTTTGCTCACATCATATTTTATAAAGAAGTTTCTCCAAATTCAATCTTTAAGGGGTAAAAAAATCAACATTCCTAATAATTATTCTTTTACCTCGCTTGATGCCTTACCAAAATCGATAAATAAGGTACCATTTTAAAGATACAGGTGTCCGCTTTAGTCACACCTATTGTAAATAACGGATTTTTTTTTTTAATTTGCCTCTTAAAGGGCAAAAGTATCAATATTATTTCTACAACAAGGTTTTTTTTTAATTTAATTTACGAGCAATTTATCTCTTTCGATATCTAACCGAAATCGATAAACGAAAAATCATTTTAAAGATTAAGGTGCCCAATTACGTAAAATCATAAATTAAGAATTTGTTTTCCGAACTTCATGCTTAAAGAGGTCGCGACGATGAGAGAGTTCAGAACCAAGTCCCTATATTGCAGCAGCAGATGTCACAGAGATGTCAATAAACTGTTACTGTTTTTATACAATAAGTAGCTTTTCAGATATTTTTTTCTGTTATGGAATCATTTTTGTTTTGCTATACACTTCCAATGTAAACATTTAACTCTCAAAGCAACACATATCACGGAGATGTTGATATGCTGAGTGCATTTTATTCAGGTTGGTTGTATTCTGTTAAGATCAATGACAGTTTGTCGTACGTATAGTGTGTTTTAATTTTTTCTAACTGTTTCGTAATACGCTGTAAGTATTTTGATGCGTACTTATTACACTAACCACATAAATATTTGCTACGAAAGTGCGGTTCTACTTTCCAATATTACAAGCATTCAGTCTCACAATTCATCGTATTTTATTCGTGAAATTTTCGCACGGGTCATCTAGTATACAGGGTGTACAAAAAAAATCATAACTATTATGTTATTTGAGATATGTGCGTGCACAACGTACTGTTGGAAAGAGCAAACTCTCGAGGGTTACATGGTTCCGGCTAGGTAGCAGTAGCATGCGCTCACTTCAGTTCTAGTAAAAATGACATGGGGACAACAAAAAGCGTTCTGTGTTCTACGTCTTGCGCAGTGTGGGTCAGTAACAACTGTTCAGCGTGACTTTCGTACTAGGTGTGGTGTGGATCCTACTACACCACAGAGCATTAGACTATGGCATGAACAATTCCGAGAAACAGGTTGTTTGTGTAAAGGCAAATCGCCGGGATCGGTCGCACTGGACCAAATGATTCAGCCTTATATTACTGGCATCCAAAGTCACCGGACCTGACTGTATGTGATTATTTCTTGTGGGGTGTTATAAAAGACTGTTTATGTGCCTCAGTTACCACCAATAATGAATGAACTGAGACATCGCATAACAGAAGCTGTCACTCAAGACATGCTCGCTGCAGTGTGGGAAGAATTTGAATACCGCTTTGACATATGCCGTGCATCTGAAAGGGGGGGGGGCATATTGAACAACTATGAAAAGGAATTAAAAAAAAAAAAACGTTTTGTGTTTCCCGTTTATCAAAAACAAAATTCATTGTTTATGTTTATTAGTTTAAGAAATATAGACGTGCCAAATCGGATGATTATTTTTAATACACCCTGTATATTATTTCTAAAAAGTGTATTTTTTTTTTATTTATTTTTTTTTTTGTCTCGAGCCATTATCTCCCTTCATACCTAACCGAAATCGATAAATGAAGCATCATTTTAAAGATTAAGGTCTCCGCTTTGGCCACATTATATTTTCAGAGACGAAATTTTTCGAATTCGATCCTTAGAGGGAAAAATATTAATATTTCAATAAAGATTCTTTTTTTTTTGCATCAGAAACACATATCACATAGATATCGATATAATGTGTATGTTTTGTTCGGCTTAATTGTATTCAGGTGAGGTCTATGACAGTTCGGCTTCCGGTAAGTGATAGCTTCAGTATTTACGTCAAAGTAGAGGGCTGCGGGACAGTTGAAATCTGAAAGATATTGCTGCAAATGAGCCAGGTCTTTTTTCAACCTAATACAAACCACCGGGAAAGGCGAAAATTTTCTTTTGATGGTAAGGGTGTCAGGGATTGGAACAAATTACCAAGTGAAGTGATGAATAATTTACCAAACACGCTTAAGGAATTAAAAATTAAGATTTGTAACTCGGAAAAGTAAATGTGGGAGGAATTTAACACTCCAATTATAAAATAAAATAAAAAGTGGTAATTTGATGACTAGGGGAATTGCTACAGGAACGTTAGCTCCAACGCAATTAAAATTAATTATAATTAATCCTTGCCATTCATCACATTTTATTTTCGCAATTTTCTAGTACTTAGTATTTCTCAAGAACCATTAAGTTCCTTTCAGCTATATGTGACTATAGATAACGTTTGCACGGACTGCGGATGCGTTAAGAGTCCCTCGAGCTCCCCTCCCGACCTCGAAAGAATGATACAATGATGAAGCTCTTATGTAACCCACGGCATTTCGTGCTCCTGCGCCAGTCTCAAGTGACGACCCGCGCTTGTAGTCAACCCGTGTAAAAGGTTCTGACAGCTCGAACAATCCACAGCGCCCAGAAAACCAACAACACAGGTAAGTGGCTTTAATTCGCGGAGGTTTGCAATTAACGTGATCAACATGAAAATGTATTTATGGTGTTATTTTTCTTTCCTTTCTAATATCTTTGTTTCAATTAGAATCCTATTTCACGTATTTGAAAGATTTCTTCCGAAGAATTGCTTTAATAAACTACAGTAAGTTAATGATTTATTGCCAGTTAAGATTTGGAAGGCAAAACAACTTTTACCAAGTTTTGGTCTGACATTATTGAATCAGGCCTATATTTAAAATCTATATTGTTTCGAATGCGTATGCAAGTTGCGTTAGTCAAATGGTTTGAAACGGTATCACCCAAAACTACAGCAGCAATTTTGACGGTGTTTTCAAATTTTTAGAACTAATGGTTCGGATTGAAATCTGTATAAATCGGTAATGATTTATATGTACCGAGGAAAGGAGAAAGTAATTAAAAGCATTTATAGACGGAATAAATAGGACCACGGATAGCTGTGTACTTGAGATATTCACTAATTTCACGAAAAACTGACAAAAGATCGCACTACTTAACTTAGGATTCTGTTTTATTTTTTTAATTTGTTTATTTAGTTTTCTAGACTGCAGTACTTCAAAATAAACGGAATGCATGAATCGAACCTAATAAGCGTTGACTTTTCAATGTAATAGGATGGCTACCATGTGAAATGCGTTAGATTATTAATGTGGTAGACATATATTGTCATTGGTAAATAGTTGAACAGTTTATCATTGGTACAACATTTTTGCTGTTGTCTCTAAGCGCTGTACATTAAAAAACGTTAATATGCAGATACTTCTCCCTCACATGGATACGAAATTCAGTTATATCACAACGAAAGAAAATATAATTTTTTAGTTAAATTAAATATGACAGAAATAATATTATTCGTTATGACATAACTCAGCATATAGCTGCTACCGTGGGAAAACAAAGTTATGAGCGATTTTAACTACGAAGTTCGCATTATGCTGAAGTTGCAAACACTGGAGATACGACAAAAGTCTGTAGATTATGTGGGGCTTTAAAATGGAAAGCCAAAAGTAATGGTTATGCTGCTCTTTTGGCAAGGGTCGAGCTGAAACCTCTAGTTATTCATCATACCCACTAAAATCTCTCTTCGCAGGAGAACATAACAAATCAAAACACTATTTGAAATATGTGGGTGCCTACAATAGTGTGTTTCAGATGACTTCCTGTAAAGTTCAGTGTAAAGTTTACCACCTTATTAGATCACTGTTGCCCACAAAAATGCGCCATCAAAGTTCCTGATAATCTATATCATATAATCAGGCCCAAGTCGAAGCTCTCATGTGGGGTTCTGGAAATTATCGTGGAATTGCAAAGTCTACTGCACTGTAACAGCCATTATGTTCTCGCTTTCAAGAATGTTTAGCAATCTATTCCTGACAGTGGTCAACATAATTCCCATCTGGTGATAAGCGCGGACCACAGATCAGGTAATTCGCACAGAGGCCGCTATAACGAGCCAGTGACTAATGAGGTGAATGAGCATCATGTAACTCGTGATACCGTTCTTGGCACTTGCTATAATCGATTGCAACGCATCATCGAAACAAACCGTGCATACGACACTCTACAATACCGGCTTATGTTTTGCCGAGATGAGGATGGATACCATTTTGAACTATACAATGTTAATCCGTGGTCTGGTGTAAAAACAAATAAAAAGTCATCTGCTCTTGAATTTTGTGCCTACCGTTTAATGATCAGAGAAGGGATAGCAAATTATTTGCTACTGTTTAGCCAATTACTTCATAAGTATTTGAAAGATATGTTCGCTAAAATATAGAATCAGAACGTTTAATGTACATGAGGACTTATCAAAGCCGTTTAAGAGCAGAAAATTACATACATTTACAAGATGCTCTGAGACAGGAAGTTGCTATCGAAGAGATTGGTAGGTTGGCCATATCGCCGCCAAGTTTTACGGGTGGATCCCCCTATATGCACGAAAGCAGCCAAGACGCGTTCGTTTATTTGCGAAAAATCCGGATTTGTTTATAACAATCATTAACAACCCAAAGTGGGATAAAATAACGAACGAGCTTTGTGGAGGTCAGGTATTTTACTGTATGTGCTACACGATATTGTCTCTGTGTCTTTCATTTGAAACTAAAGAAACTCATGGATCTCTTCAAAAAAAAAAAAAAATTAATAATAATAATAATAGAAAACAACAGATTTTTGGTGCAACACTGGGTAATAAGTTTTCTGTAGAGTGGTGGAGGCGACGATTGCCTCATGCACCCAGCTAGGGAAAAAATTAGACCTAACACAAGTGCACAGTTCACAAATATATCCGCAAATCCTGTCTTCTGTGAAATCATAAAAAAAATCACGTGATCCACGTGTCTCACTCAATCCTTAGTCCCCATGGATGAAAAATGATCAAAGGTTTCCGAAGACACTGAATAAATACACAATAACCGGAGAAGTTGGCTTCCCGGCGTATCGTCGAAAATCTGTTGAAGATGGCGGATTCACAGCTAAAATTCGTATGTGTGACAATATTCTTGATGCACTTCTATGCCCCCTGAAGGTCAACACAAATGTCGAATATTGTGGCATCATACAGGCCGTCAAATATTTAAGTAAGTATATAAACAAAGGCAGCGATCAAGTTACATTTAGTATTCACAGTAATTATGCTAAAGTGGTGTGATATCAATCTGGGAGATATCTTAACTCTTCTGAAGCGATATGGCGAATTTTATTATTCCCAATCCAACAAAGATTTCCACCAGTTTTTCATTTGGTTGTCCACTTGGAAAATTGACAGCGAATTTATTTTCTCTCATGAAATATCCAACAACAAGTGAGCAATCCTAAGTATAGCACATTTTTTGCATTCTTTCAGCCGTGTAAGCAAGACACGTTTGCAGTAACTTTGCTGTATGAGGAAGTTTCTGCATATTACACCTTCAACAAACAAAGAGGAGTTTTCAATACAAGACGACGAGTTATCCCAGTTGCTAATCATCCTGATGTCTATAAGGAAAGGCACTGGGTAGGGAATACACCGTCCAAACAAAATACAATTAATTTTTTTATCTAAAATTACTAATTAAGACTATACTAGGCCCCGCCTGATTTGCCGATCTTAGAGTATGCGTTGCTAGAAACTTGCTGGATAGGATAATCACCGGGATAACGCATTATAAGAGGCATGCCTGAGTAATAGTTCACCTAAACTGAGAAAATTATTTGATGTAATGTTGGTTTTCTATAATCTGTCCGATGATAACCGACTATAGTTGAAATATGAACAGAACCTTCCACATCACGTAATGAATGAAATTACATGTAACGGGTCCGATGAAAACAACCACAATTACAACCTGGAAGTAACAAATAGGCGCCTTCTCAAGTTACAGTACTTCGTAACCTCGTATTCTCTAGAGCACTACGGACTGCCGAAGCCTACAATGAAGAACAGATCCATTAACGAAAATGATTATGTGCTACGACATCAATGAATTGACGTTTCCCGCAAACGAGAAAGAAGCAGTATTCAATGCCGAACAACGACTGGTATATACAGAAATAATAGATTTTGCCAGGTATAATAAAGGAAAAATATTCTTTGTGGAGTCACCAGGAGGGACGGTAAAAACATTTGCGGTCAGTCTGTTACTAAATAAAGTGAATAGTGAACGTAAAAATGCATCAGGGAGCGTTCACAAACTACGTAGCTCGGTCTGGGGGGTGGGAGTTGGGGGGGAGGGGGGGAGTGGTTGACTGGAAGCCTACGGTGGGCTGCGTAGGGGGAAGGGGAGGGTGGTTTCCGAGCCAGGCCACAGTTAAAATGAGGAACAGAACACACAACAGTATGTGAATATTTATTTCCCTCATTTAATTATCTCCGTATGAAATTTAAAATAGTCTGACAGGAGAAAACAGTACAAAAAGCTACGTGCTACTTGGGGGAGGGGGGGGGTAGAGGCAAAAGCCACGTAGGGCTACGTGGGGGGAGAGGGGGTTCATAGGAGGCCAAAATGGAGCTACGTGGTTTATGGACGCTCCTTTAGCAGTTGCGTCGTCAACTATTGTGGCAACGTTGCTACCAAGGGGAAATTCCACGCATTCCTGCTTCAATGTTCCACTGAACATTGAGCTCAATGACATTTCGGTATGTGACATATCTAAACAAAGTAACAAAGCCGAAGATATCAGAACATGTGATCTTCTTATCGGGGACGAATATACTATGACTCATAAAAATGTGACTGAGGTTGTAGATCGGTAACCATCCGGGGAAATTGACGGGTAAGTGCAATCGCGCTGTTGCCGCACTTCGGAACATTCTCGCGTAGCGCTCTCTTTCAAACACTAGAAACGCTGTGTTTCCTAGTACCAGCGTTAACACACAAACTGTTACTACAAGGTAAGAGGTGAACTTAACCGTTAAGTGCACGATTTGGTAACGGCGCGTTTGAAGCCGACAGCCAATATTTATGGTCACAGATATAATCTGGAGTTATAAAGACAAGCTAAGCCATATCATATAATCTGGATGGCTGGACCTGGGTTCAATTCAGTTTCTTCCCAATGCCATTGCTGTTTACTTATCAGGCGCGCTAATGGAACCTAAACGCAGCTCCTAAGCGATATTACTAACCTGTATTCAAATAATCTGTTTAGTTGATTTCTTATAGGGTGGAATCTCTCTCTTTTTTTTTTTTGGATTGAGTGTATATTCTTTTTGATATTAATTATCATGTTGCAGTATTTTATTCCTATGATTTAGTTGTTTGGCAGATATCATGAAATACATGACAATAGTGGTCGCTTTTCTGTAAAGTTTCGTGATGAGTAAATCATTTTAAAACCCAATCAATTTTCTTTTTAAAATGGATATTTGTGACACCTGGCTAGTGTTGGATTTCCCCATGCAAGTCGGTCATTAGTCTGGATGAAAGTAGACAAACTTCGGAAAATGTCCGTAATAATTATAGAATGCCTACTACTGGACGCTGTGACGTTGCTAACATCACTGAAAAATTCACCATAACGACAAATGCATTAATTTCACTGACAGACATACCGTTTCGTGTATCAACATTTCTAAATCATTTATCAGGCGTCAAGGATTACAAAGCCATGTATCGTGCTGTACCTGTTTCAGCTCATAGAACTGAATGTAAAATAAAGAGAAAATTTTAAAAAAAATTGTGTCTGTCTTTCAGATGAAGCTGCTGATCCTCTCGCTGATACCGCTTTGCCTGATACCCAGCTACCACACAGCTGAGATCCTGGGTCTGTTCATCGCGTTTGGCCGCAGTCAGTGGATACTAGCAGAGGCATATCTCAAGGGTCTTGCTGCGAGAGGCCACCACATCACAGTCCTTACTAATTTCCCAACCAACAGTCCTCCAGAGAACTGGACGGAGATCCCCATAAAAGGACCGGATTATTTCACAGGTACTCAACAGAAATAGCAACTATCTTAGAATATAGTGGAAAGAAAGTACAACAACCTACAACTGTTTCTATCGTTTAGAAAACTGACTGCGTGTTAAGGATTAGACTGATTGGCAGGCCATCTCTTCGCTTTCATGAATTATTGTTTATTCTTCCGACAATATCCATCCAAACATTACAACCAATATCAGCAGTGTACACCCCCATTCTTCTCTTCATCCGCCTCCTATATTCCAACGTCTCCCATCCCAGTTCCTTTAGCATATCAGTTATTGACTTTTTTTTGGCAATTTACACAAATTTTGTAATGTTCTCGAGCACCGTCCGGAGGAGATCCATATAGTTTGTAGCGTGAATTGTCCAAGATTCAGGAAAATATGTGTGTAGCAACTCTTCGCCATAATATTTTGTGAAAAAAACCCAAACGTCTGATGCTTGGGAGAAACCTGACCTTTTTCGTCGTACCTCTGCTGATCAGACTTTACTATCAAGGTATTGTCGAACTGTTAGCTCGTAGATTGCCATGCTTAGGGGGCTACCATTAATTACATGAGGTCATAATAGGGGAGGGGGAGGAGATTCAGGCAAAATCACACCAAATCTCATCAAGGGGGAGAGGGGGAGTTGACATAAATCTCACGTAACTACGATATGTACATTAGAGCTAAACAATGGTCTCAAAAATTACGAGCTCAATCTCATTTTGGGGGGGGGGGAGGGAGGGGCTCCGACCAGATCTCACCAAATCTCACCAAGGGGGAGGGAGGTTCGAAATTTCAGTAAAAACACCTCATATAATTAATAGACGCCCCCTTACTTTCTTTCCGATTAATTGCTTGTACACTTTCTAAGAAGCTGCTCCAGCTGGGGGCCGGGGTATTTTGCTCGCTCTGCCACCCCTTCCTACTGGCATCGTAAGGCATGTCTCGTTCAGTCTGTAATCGAGTTGACATAAATTAATCCAGGGTTAGAAAATCTCTGGTCTTATATTATTAATTATATTTCCTTCACGGTCTACACCTGTTAACTGTAAGTTACCTATTCCTCACAATTCTAAGACGTTTGGAAAATTAGAGATACAAATCTTCTTCTCACGCTCACGCTCAGATACTTCACTTACTAGCGTAAGATGGGACATGCAGAATCATGTGAGGCTAGTTATCTCACTCGCATTAGGAAAGAGATTGATGGTTTCTTCAAAAGGCAATGGCCGAATTCCTTCCCGTTCCTTGCCCCCAGTCCTTTCCCACCTCTAATGACGTAGACGACGACGAGGCATAAAGCTATGAGCAGAAAAAAAGGAGGAGAGATTGTATATAGTTTTAGGATTTTAGGATCTAGACATAAGCTGCATATTTTCGTAACATTTTAAAATTATTTTTCTTCTTCTCTCTTGTTCCAAAACTTTTCATTTGTTGGACAGGAATTCTTCACGGGTCTTCTGCCGGATAAGATCTTTTAAACACGACGTTTCGGCAGTCACCTCAGCTGCCTTCATCTGGTGAGCTGTCATCGCGGCAGCTACTTCGCGATGACAGCTCACCAGATGAAGGCAGCTGAGGTGACTGCCGAAACGTCGTGTTTAAAAGATCTTATCCGGCAGAAGACCCGTGAAGAATTCCTGTCTACCATACGCTGGGAAAAACTTAATTGTCACATTTTCATTTTTTTTCATTTATTTGAATTTTAGCAAAGGCTTGGCATAAATAACACTGTTATAAAGCTCCATAGCAATTACTGTACTTAGATTTCTCAATAACAATGACTATTGAAGTTCTCGGAGCTTCTTCGAGGGTAGACATGAGGTACTATGGGTAGTGGACATACAAAGAAAAAGTTACGTGCACTAACTGTTTTCTGTACCCTGAAGAGTACTACCTTCTGATCGATAGGAAAATTATGACAGAGTCTTTCCGTATCGAATCAGGTTGCTCGCGGCTATTAACACTGCTCAGAATAATTGTCGGAGAGCGATTCTCTGCTCAGAGTCGTTGACGGGCGTGAAACTTGCACACAACACTGTGTTCTTTTCACTGGCAGAATGTCTTTACCGTTTTCGTAGCGGCGACATCGACGGCGTTGCGTCTGCACGTAAAGGAACGCGAATGTTTCCTCCAGACAGCAGCAACATTACCGCAAGCCTAGAGGTGGTCAAAAACCAACTCTATGTCTACACATCTACATATATACTCTGCAATTCACAAAGTTGTGGGTGGCAGAGGGTGCTCAGCACCAAAGCTAATCTCTTTGCTGTGCATTCCAATCCCTAATGGTACGAGGGAAAAAAGAATTCATATAAGAATCAGTCCGGCACCTTATTTCTCTAATTTTATCTTTCCTGTCCTTCCGACTCAAATAGGTTGGTGGAAGAAGTATTTCACTACACTCAAAAGTGAAAGTGGGAGTACGCATGTTTTCCAATAAGTTTAAACGAAACGTGTGTCGTCTATCTACCAGAGACTCCCAACCTAATCTACTAATCAGTTCTGTGACGCTTTCATAAGGACTGTAGCAAGCGGTCACGAATCGAGCGGCTCTTCTCTGTACTTTCTCTATACTTTCGATCAATACCTAACGAAACGGGTCCGAAATGGCACAACAATAATCCAAATGTGGACGCACAAGAGATTTGTACGCTACCTCCTTTGTTTGTTCATTACAATTTTTCAAGATTCGACCTATGAATCGCAGCCTAGAATTTGCTCTATCTACTAACGAATTAATGTGTATGTCCCATTTCATATTCCTTTGTACTGTTACTCCCAAATATTTTATAGAATCGACCATATCAATAACTGTATTGTTTAACTCGTATTTCTGAACAATCGGATTCTTTTTGTTAGTTATGTTCATTGTCTTGCACTTTTTACAATTTAGAATAAGTTGCCACTCAGCGCACCAAACCAAAATAACATCCAGATCGCGCTGAATTTCTAAGCAATCGGCCAAATTCCTTACTTCCCTATAAATAACCGCATCATCAGCAAACAATCTAAAAAGGCTTTTCACTTTGTCTCCGAGATCGTTTATAAAAATTAAGAAAAGAAGTGGTCCTATTATACTTCCTTGAGGTACACCCGATGTAACATCTAGATTAGAAGAACTTTCTCCTTCAGCGACAACATACTGCGACCGACCAGTTAGAAAATGTCTGATGGTAATCGAAATCACCAACACCTCAGTACGGCGCAAGTGACGGCGTGACCTCTTTCTCAGAAAGTCACCAACGCAAGACCTCGGGAAGACCTTCGTTTATCCTGAGTTAGTGTCGAACTGCAATGTGTAGTCCTGTAAAGCTGCGTTGCCACGACGTCTCTTAACGGAGGCCTCCCGGGACGGATAGCCAACAACACACCATAGGAACGGGGCCGCCTCTGCCAGCGGGGATGAGGCGCAGCTACCCACTCTGTGTCGGTAAACATCACAGGCGTGTGTAGAGGTGCGCTGTTGCCATCGGTTTGCAGCAGCGGTGCGCACCCCTTCTGTTGCTATAAAGTGCTCTGTGCCAAACGACACTAGACAACGTGGTGGGGAGGTGGCGGCGAGGTAGCGAGGGCTAACCTGCGGCGCGCGCTCGTCCCTACACTACGGCGTGCGGCCTCCGCTACAAGACGTGGGAACGCAACTTAAGACATGTGGACACAGAATATATCAAACAGCTAGTTATTATTTTGTAACAGCAACGTTGATTGGACGATTTGCAGGGGAGTCATCAATCACGTGATTCTTCCTTAGATTTGTCTTCGGAAACGCTCGATCGTTTCCAGTACTGACTTCGGCCACCAATATTTCCATTTGGGTTCGGGGAATTCTCAAGCGACGACAACAAAAGATTCTCCAGTCAAATTGTTTACATGTCGGAAGCAACGGCAAACCTGCATCTATTTTACCAAGAAATACTCATCATAACTATTGGGATCTCGGGTTACAGTGCTAATAATAGGTGATTTCGAAGCATATGTGAAGTCTAAAAAAGGTTCAAGTAATCTGTTGGCCAGGAAAGAAGGTAATTTTAGCAGTATTTATGGGAGGAGACAGAGTAGTTAAATTATGGAAGCTTGTGGAAGGTGGCAGCTATGGATTGGACAGAAGTAATTATATTCTGCAATTGAATGTTTATACAGAATACAGAAAACCTCAGAAATAATCTGCTATAATAGCGAGTTGAGTAACCTGGAGATGATGGTGCAAAGAGTACGTAATAAAGCAAGAAACCATCAAAACCGATACAAGAAATGCTGCAGTTAAATGAATAATTAATAGCATCTAGGAGAAAGGTAAAGATATATTGATATAGAATGTGATGGTTGGGGCAGGGCGCTCGACGATGGAACTAGAAATTTCTATGGCTACCTTATGGAACAGAGGTAGAAGAAGAGCATTCAGACAATTATTATATTTAAGCACTAAGAAGAAGTTACCGAAGATATGAAAAAGGCAGAACTGATTTGATGATGAAATTAGGGACTGTCATGCCGGAAAATATCAGAACAACACCGTCTTCAGATATGCAGAAATGAGCATTCATTGCTGAACTTCTTGAAATCTTTAATCTTCCTTCTGGCTTTACGTCTCGTAAACGTCAAGGCCACTAGAGGCGGGAGAAGATTGGCAGCAAGGAATGGGAAATAATTCAGCCATAGCTTTTTGAAACAACCATCCCGGCATTTAGGGAGACCATGGAAAAACGGAATTTGTATGGTCAGACGAAGATTTCAACCTATGTCCTTCCTAATGCAAGGACGGATCATTACCTTTTAATTTCTTCATGAGGCTTAGTACCATCCTGCATCTTTGTGTCCTGTCCTGTCCATGAGTTCAAGGATTGTCCCAGCTTGCTTGCATAAATATTTGTTTTATAATCAAACATTGGTGTTTGAAACAATTCTCTTAGAAAACGTAGTTTCAGCTGTTGACCGTAAGTTAAGACAAACAAATGAAATATCAAAGATTTTACTATTTTAAGATTGATATCGATAATGATTCTTGATAAATTATTAGTTTTTGGTTGTGAAATACTATTGACTGTAAAATATATGAAAATATTTTGCTTTCTGATGTGCTTAATTAAACAGTTTATTAAAATAAATATATTTTATAAGTTTTTCTGGAATTTTGGAGCAAATTTAATACTAGAAATTCTAGTAAAGTTAATCAACATCAATGAAATTTAAAATAAAAGACTGAATTCAGTTGATATTGATTCAGTTCTGTCTAATATATTACATTAATAACTGGGATCACATAACATCTGCCGGTTGATTAGAAATAACTGCTTTATGTTGGAGAGAATCACAATCACTTTGACTATATTGAGGAGCTGATTACTGGAGGTATGCAACTTGAGTTTATGTTTCAAGATGTCACTTGGAAACACATCATGGAAGACGAAAGATTTCAGCGGCTGTATACATCAAATAGAAAATTTGATTTAGTCGTTACTGAACCTAATTTCCTTGAGTGTTTTACGGCCGTGGCGTACAAGTTTAATGCAAGTTTAGTATCGCTGATTTCGTGGGCAGGATTGGACTGGCACTACGATATGGTGGGTAACCCACACCCTTATGCCTACGTCCCAAATTCATTTCTCCCTTACACCGATCACATGACATTCTTTCAAAGATTCCACAATACTGTGTACGGTATGGTCAGCAGACTTACCCGTGAATTAATATACTTACCAAAAGCTGATGCCGAAATAAGGAAATACTTGAACGACCCTACAATGCCGAGTATACTGGAGCTTGAAAGACGGATGTCACTGATGCTGCTTAATGACCATGTGAGCGTCGGATATCCCAAACCAATGGTACCAAACATGGTTGCAGTTGGAGGCTTGCACATTAAACCTCCAAAAAAACTTTCGCAGGTAGGTAATATTCAATTTAGTTCATATAAAGTTTCCTAATATTGCGTATACTAGTTTGAAATTGTGATTTCCTTTCAGGTGTTTCTGATCTCTGCATAGGTGACACTTTATTTCAATAACTAGTGTAAACCCGTCACTTTGTTGCGTATCGTCACGGGTCTAGAATAGTTCTAGTTTTTAGGATGAAATATTATGACAGGTTGACCTCATTTGACCAAATATAAAATTGACCTGTGTTTCAGGGTGATTAAAATTTCTTGAGCTTGAAGAACTTAGAAGAATTAATAGAGGTAGGTATTAAACACGAACAGGGTCGATAGCGCAATCGTATAATTGTTTAAATACAAACTCGACTTGTATTTGACCCTTAAAGTTCACTCCGCAAATTTGTTTAAAAAAATCTGTTTGCTTCGAAAGCATCACGTTGTTTTTTTTTTATTGAGACTGGGCAAACACTCGTAATGTAATCATTGGTCATAGTATCTGTAACGGCCTGAGAACTTAATACACATTCCATATTATTAAACATTTGAGCAACTCCGAAGAAATGAATTGCCTGAGTAGTTGATTCGGTAACATATTTGGTCTGATGTCCACTTAAAATAATCTAATAACTCACGCACAGTGAATATGAAGAAATACTATTATCGAAAGTTCTCAGCAAAATACCTATAAAAACAAATAAATCGTAATACATAAACGTTGGTCAAGCAATAACATTAGTGAAAGTAGAAATTTATCCTAAGCCGGAATGACAATTGGCATTCGTGGATACAGCAGGACCATGAGTAATTTATTACTTTTTAAAGATTAATTTTATGTTGCTTTCATTAGTAACATATTACTGAAGAGCAGATCTACCACGTTTTTTCAGACGTAAAGTTTAACGGTATTTTTTTTACTGTGAAACGCTTCGTAAAGCAAACTTAATGAATGTATTATGACAATTAATTTGGTAGCAGTTCTTAGCTATTTAATTGTGGACATAACCAGTAACTTCTTTTAATGGTATCTCTGGTCGCTGTTTTGCGAGCGAAAGCTGACATCATTCCCCAGCCAATAGTTATCGAGGTGAGTGAATGAGTGAACTTACGAAATTATATAGTAGATAAGGTAAGATAACAAGTGAAAGTGATGTGAACTTTACAAACTTCATGGTAACGCATTTTGCCTTATTCTGCCTATTTGTGTCTTATGATTCATAAATACAGTCGTTAATAGCAATATTATGGCGAATTGTAGTTTTTAGGCTTAACTTAAATTCTAATAAAAATATAATTTTAATTTAATTTAATTGCAATGGAGCACAGGCTCCGGTGGCAATTCCCCTACACACCCATCTTCCCCCTGTCCTGCACCTACCTACATTTGCCCTCTACAAATTTTATCTTTAAATTCCTTCAAAGTTTTCGGTAAATTATTCATCATTTCTCTTGGTAACTCATTCCAATCCCTGACACCCTTACCTAAAAAAGAGAATCTTCCCACACCCTTTTGCCTGAAATCGAGTGCCAGCTTGTGGTCATGGTCATCTTTTCCGTTCCATGCACTACTTTTCATACCTATTGCAATATCTTTCCATGCCTCATCGCCTGTATATGCCCTGTACACTCCCATGACCCTCCTCATCCTCCTCCTGTCTTGCAATGAATCCCATTCCAGCTCCTTTATCATATCCATCACTGATTGCATTCTGCGATAATTTCCAGAAACAAATCTAGCAGCCCTTCTTTGCACCCTCTCTAACTCCTGTATTTGATACGTAAAATGAGGATCCCATACTATTATATGTTAGAAATGCTTTATCAGAGAAGGGAATAAGAAGTTCGAGAAGAATATTGTTTGAAAATATTTAAGAGGATTTTTTAAAAAGGAACAAGGATAAGGACATTTTTTCTTAATTTTTGCTACAATCAGTTTAAAATCGGTCTAGAATAATTTCATGACAATTTCAGTTTGACACGGTGACTATCCTTTGGAAAGATACATTCTATACTTATTTGCTATTTTTCTGCTGTATAATAAATACGAACGGTATTAGAAGAAAGATCAGCAATTTCTGCAGAAATCAGAATTAGAACAAATGGAGTTTAAGAAGTAAATCAGTTTCTTTATTTCGGAAGTAAATATACAAGAGACGGATAAAGCAAGGCACATAGAGCAGATTCTTGTGTCAAAGAAAGATTTATTTAAATGCTGAAACACTTCAGTATCAAACTCTGGCCTTATGATAGATAAGCTTAAAAATTGCAGGGTGGTAAAAAATAAAAATAGATTGCCTTGAAGTCCACTTTAATAAAATGCGTTGAACCTGAAAGCTGGACGTGACCTCGATAACACAGAAACCTTCGGTGAGTTCCATGATAAGCGAACTGTTAGTTACACACTAGCCGCTTGCTTGGCTAACCAGGAAATTTCAAATGAATAACTACATAGGATTTATTTTTGCTTATGTTGTTAACGGGAAGTGTAAATTTCAAATAAATAATTGATTTTTATTTTATTTGTGCTTACATTATTAAAAGAAATTCAAATGCGATGCCAGCTAAAATGTAATTGTCTGTTGTGTAGCAGACATAAAAATTGTAACGCGAGACAGATATATAAAAAAATTATAATGTGACTTTCATTTAAACATATTTGTTAATTTACAACGACAAGATGTAAAAATTCATATTAGATCATCCGCTGCTTACGCTGTATTTTCTGTAGCAGTTACTAGAACCAAGTGGAAACAGAACCTGAGATTTGTTTGGCAGAAGATAACAAACAGGGAAGTTTATTACACACGGAGAAAGTTCACAGAAAACGTAGGTAATCATGTAATATATCACACAAATAAATAATAGTTATTCGTTGCTGAAATTATCCTCTACTTAAGAAGTTTTTCATAACAAAAAAATTGCGTCATTCAATATCATATACGAAGTGTGTGAGAAAAATAATGAGACTGATTTTTTTACTCACCAAAGTTTTTATTTTTTCAAACAATATTATCCGCTTCAAAGTAGTTCCCTTGGGCAGCTACACACCGGCGGAGTCGTTTTTTTCCACTCTTGGTAGCAGCTCTGGAAGGCTTCAACTGGTAGGGTTGCTAACTGGTCGGTCACAGTCTTTTGAATGTTCTCCAGAGTTCCAAAATAACGTGCATTTAAGACATGTTTCAATTGCGGGAAAAGAGGGGTTGGGGAACAACAGGAATGCGTTTTGAGGTCAAAAATTTACTGAAGGAAAAAGCCGTGTGACACGGGGAATTATCATGATGAAGCATCCATTTGTCTGCAATGTCTTGTCTCATACGAATCATTCTTTTCTTGAGCCTTTCAAGGACACCTTTGTAAAACACTTGGTTGACAGTTGTTAAACGACGCTCTGATGTCTCAAGAGCCCTCACACGCTCAACGTTTTCATTGGTTAAATAACAATACATTGAAAAACCGAACTAAGAACAAACACATATTTAAAAGCGCGCCACCCACCGAATAAAAACAAAAGACAAACGTTAAACAAACCTGCCACTCAGCGATGTACACCACACAGTAAACAAATCGAAGCCATCAGAAATAAATATATTAAAGTGCATAATAAACCTGAAAAAAAATGATAAACATTTTTTTTCCTAGGACCTTCAGAAGTTTATGGATGACTCAAAAGATGGTGTTATTTACTTCAGCTTGGGTTCTAACGTAAAGAGTTCTCAGATGCCAGCTGACAAACTGGAAGCCTTCTTGAAAACATTTGCGAAACTGAAGCAACGTATCCTGTGGAAGTGGGAGACGGATTCACTACCAGGACAGCCGCCAAATGTGAAAATAGGGAAGTGGCTGCCACAGTCTGATATACTAGGTAGTGTATGCATATTTATAGATATAAATGAATTACTCGCTTTGTGAAACGTGTTTACAATTCCTACATATCCAAAACTATTGTAAATTCCAGACGTCCTAGAGCAGAATAGTAAAGTAAGATCGAAGACTGATCAACGATATTCGTTACAAAACTCAATATAGCTAAAGAAATCAATTCAGTTCAATTTTACGGGTTATTCTTTTAAATAACGTTTACAAAATGAAACCTGACAGTTCAATTCAGATTTATATAATATACCACAAAGTACTTTCACGCATAATTCTTCTGTCGGAAACCTTAACGACTGAAATGCTTAAAAGCTGTTAAATCATTTGGCTATTAGATTTCGTTACAAAACCATTCTGGTAATTTTTGTGATTTTCATTTCATTTAAATGATTTAACGTCTCAATTAATACGTTACTATATTCGAATTGTGGAAAATTAATAATGGTGGTATGATTTGTAGCGCACAGAAATGTTATGCTCTTCATAACACATGGTGGATTACTGAGTACGCAAGAGGCAACTGCCAGGGGTGTTCCATTGATTGGAATACCAATCATGGCTGACCAGAGTACTAACATGGAGAATGCCCAGAATCATGGATTTGCTATTAAACTGGATTTCCGGAATATAACTTCGATGTCCCTTGAATGGGCAGTACAAGAAATTTTAACTCATCCAAGGTGAGGAAAAAATATCAATAAACACTAATATGCCAACTTATAAATGTTTTATCACTGAGACTAATATTTAATTGTAGTTATAGACATAATGAGTATTTAATTTTCTTAACTAAATGAAGTATGTAGAATATAGGAAAGATCTTAATTCATGCATAACCGTAGTAGGCGTTAAGATTGTTTATCACACATTCCGGAGATCCCGGATTCAAACCCCTGTCCTTCCATCAAGATTTTAGGTAACGATCTCCACCAGTAATAAAGGCTGTCACATTCATCTCAGTGACTGCTTTCAGCAGGTTCATTTCAGACTAAGCTAAGTTCAGATGTAATAGTCTATAGTGCAAAGACCATCCCCCTAAAAAAATATAAGCAACAAGTTTTGTTTTCTCCAAGAACTGAATACATAAAGAATTTACTTGAGATTAAACCATAAAAAATGAAATTACATGAAAATCGTACGTTCTCTTAAACTTTGACATTTTTTATAAAGGTTATTAATGTTCTCTCTATCAAAAAATACCGAAAAATAGTAAATACCTTATCTAATCGTTGCAATTTTAAATAGATATATAGTTTAGAAAGTACGAGGCAGATCGCAAAATTGAAATTTTAGAATAACTGGTAATCTATATACATAAAGATGAATGTATGTATGTTTGTTTGTTTGTTAGTTTGTTTGTTCTTCATACAAATCCACAGTTTTCATCCGATCTCGATGAAACTTTGCACACTTATCCTTTAAAACAAGGAGAAAAATACTGTTTACATTTGGTTGAAAAATTATCTGTGTAAATAACACATGTTGTCTCATAATTTCGAAATACAGGGTGTCCACAAATGAATATCGGGGTTTTAATGCTTTATAAGATTTATTACATTATCCTTACAGTTATAAATGATATGTCAAATGAAAGAGCAACTCAAACAGTTTTGTTCGTTGGTACTAGTGCGCATCTGCGTGAAATGTTTCCGCTGCGATCCGCTAGAATGCGGTAGTAGCAAAGATGGCGACTAGTGAAGAGAAAGCGTTTTGTGTTTTACAGTTTGCAAAGACTGAATCTGTAGTTACTGTGCAGCGTGCGTTCCGCATTAAGTTCGGGCGTGATCCTCCAAGTGACAATAACATCCGTAAATGGTATCATCAGTTTGAAGATACAGGCTGCCTTTGTAAAGGGAAGAGCGCGGGACGACCAAGAGTTAGCGAAGAGACTGTTGAGCGAGTGAGAGAGTCGTTCACTCGTAGCCCAAAGAAATCTGTTCGGAAGGCAAGTCGCGAATTAGAAATTTCTAAGTCGACTGTTTGGAAAGTTTTAAGGAAACGCTTGCAACTACGTCCTTACCGTTTACAGTTGTTACAGGCTCTAAAGCCTGCAGACCATGGTTTACGTGCCAAATTCGCTAACGAAATGTTGTTACATGACGATGAAGATTTTCTACATCATGTTGTCTTCAGTGATGAATCGACCTTTTACCTCAGTGGACATGTTAACACTCATAATGTGCGGATCTGGGGCTCAGAAAATCCTCAAGAGATCGTACAAGTGCAACGAGACTCCCCTAAAATCAATGTTTTTTTGTGCCGTATCCCGGCGGAAAGTTTACGGACCTTTCTTTTTTGATGAACCGACTGTAACTGGTACTTCTTACCTTGATACACTAGAGCAATGGCTCTTCCCTCAGTTGGAACAATATGAAACAGAGAACTTCATTTTCCAGCAAGATGGTGCGCCACCTCACTGGCATAACGAAGTACGCGGTTGGTTGAACGTAACTGTACCCGACCGCTGGATTGGCCGCAAGGGGCCCAATGACAGAGCTTGCTATGCGTGGCCTCCCCGTTCACCTGACCTAACGCCATGCGATTTCTACCTTTGGGGTTTCATCAAGGATCGTGTGTATGTGCCTCCGTTACCAGTCGACCTCCTTGAATTACGACAGAGGATTGAAGCAGCTGTTGCAACAGTTACTTAAGACACACTGCTCAACGTTTGGGAAGAACTCGGCTATAGACTTGATGTGTGCCGTGTGACAAATGGTGCCCACATAGAACACTTGTAAGCTTCTATATAAAACTGTTTGAGTTGCTCTTTCATTTGACATATCATTTATAACTGTAAGGATAATGTAATAAATCTTATAAAGCATTAAAACCCCGATATTCATTTGTGGACACCCTGTACTACTAGACAGCGATAGTCAGAAGCGTTGGATATGGACGTCTCTGTACTGTTTTTCCGCGTAGTTGTCAGGCAGCTCAATGATTAAAGCGCTTGCTTACAAATGTCATGGTCTCCGGTTCAAATCTCCGTGGAGGCTAAGATCTTTAAAAATTGTTTTTGATCGTAAGAGTCACGCCTGGGCCGTAGGTTATTCGGATTGAATGTTAAACTGTACATATTAGAAAGTTCGGGGTGCAATGCGAGGCAAATCGTAGGTAGTCTTGCAATGCTGCATTTGTACACTTTTTTAGGTTATATTGATCGGTCAGGGGTGATTCGCTGTCATTGTGTTTGTGACATGCAGCAATCTATCTATATATATAAAGATGTATGTATGTATATTTGTTTGTTAGTTTGTTTGATCTTCATACAAATCCACAATTTTCATCCGATCACGATGAAACTTTGCACACTTATCCTTTGAAACAAGGAGAAAAATAATGTCTACATTTGGTTGAAAAATTATGTGTAAAAATAATACCTGTTGTCTCATAATTTCGAAATACTACTATACGGCGATAGACAGACGCGATGGATAGAAAGGTCTCTCTACTGTTTTTTCCGTGTAGCGGTAATGTAGCTAAGTGGCTAAAGCTCTGGATTGCTAATGTTTGGGTCGTGGTCTCCGTTTCAAATCTCCGTGGAGGCTAAGATTTTTAAAAATTGTTTTTGATCATAAGAGTCACGCCTGGGCCGTCGGTTATTCGGATTGAATGTTAAACTGTAGATATTACAAAGTTAGGGGTGCAATGCGATTCAAATCATAGGTAGTCTTGCAATGCTGTAGGTGTACACTTTTTTACGTTATAATGATCCCTCAGGGGTTGTTCGCAGTGTGTGTGTGTGTGTGTGTGTTTGTGTGTGTGTTTGTGTGTGTGTTTGTGTGTGTGTGTGTGTGAACCGCAGTAATAATACTATAAATACGTAAGTAAGTCTCTGTCTTTTTGTTACGTTTTGACGACTAAATGACTATATCGATACTGATGAAATTTGACAAGAAAATCTATATGAAGGGCACAGGACATTTTTTCCAGTATGATTAACAGTTGTAGTCACGGAATTTTGAGACCTTATCGAATGGTGACAGAAATATGTTGGAAATTGATTCTCTTCAAGAGACAGGTTCGGCGGTACAATGATATAGTGATAGCTTTCCTGTCATATTATGCCAACTAGGTGTTGCTTGGGACCAATCCTTCGTTACCAACAACTTTCTATATTCAATTCTGGCAAAAAAATTCTTAATCCATGCGTACGAAGTCGCGGGTACGAGCTAGTTATCTAATAAATCAGGGTAATATGTTAACAGATCTTTTGTCTTGGCGAAGATAATAAAATAAGAATTTCAGATGTCATGGAATCTAGCAAAGAATATTTAGTTCCAACCATCTTTATATATAAAGATGAATGTATGTTTGTATCTTTGTTTGTTGGTTTGTTTGCTCTTCATACAAATCCACAGTTTTCATCCGATGTCGATGAAACTTTGCACACTTATCCTTTGAAACAAGGAGAAAAATACTGTCTACATTTGGTTAAAAAATTATCTGATAAAATAACACATGTTGTCTCAGAACTTCGAAATACGGCTATAGACAGACACATTGGATATGGACGTCACCGTACCGTGTTTTCGTGTAGTGGACTGGCTGCTCAGTGGTTAAAGCGCTTGCTTACGAATGTCGTGGTCTTCGGTTCAATTCTCCGTGGAGGCAAAGATTTTTAAAAATTGATTTTCATCGTAAGAGTTAGGTCTGGGCCGTAGGTTATTCGGATTGAATGTTAAACTGTAGATATTAGAAAGTTAGGGGTGCAATGCGAGGCAAATCGTAGGTAGTCTTGCAATGTTGTAGGTGTACACTTTTTTACCTTATAATGATCCTTCAGGTGTTGTTCGCAGTCCGTGTGTGAGTGTGAACCACAGTAATATTATTATAAATACGGTAGTAAGTCACCGACTTTTTGTTACGTTTTGACGACTAAATGGCTATATCGTTGTGATGGAATTTTATAAGGAAATCTGTATGAAGGGCACAGGATATTTTTTCCAGTATAATTAACAGTTGTAGTCACGAAATTTTGAGACCTTATCGAATGGTGGCAGAAATATGTTGGAAATTGATTCTCTTGAAGAGACATGTTCGACGGTACAATGATATAGTTTTAGCTTTCCTGTCATATTATTGCGACTAGATATTGTTTGGGACCAATACTTCGTTACCAACAACTTTCTATATTTAATTCTGGCAAAAAAATTCTTAATCCACGCGTACGAAGTCGTGGGTACGAGGTAGTTCTGAATATTTTCCATGTATCGATTAATACGAAAGGACAAAACTATTAAACGCAATAACACACTTAATTTCAAGAACGAAAGCATTACTCATGTCTGAATATGCATTATTCAGTGGAAAGATATCACTTTCCAGTCGGTGATTTTTGAACTTCGATGTTCATCGACGGTCCGTTTTCTGCAACAGACATTCGAAAATCCACGTTATTAAATATTACCGGCTCTATTTCTGTAGCCTCGGGAGTTCCTCGATAGCAGCGACGCTCTTCGTCTAGGATGTTCCATCGCTATTGGTTATTCCACAAATATTCTTAAAACCCCCTGAAACAGTTAAAAATAGAGCTAAAAGTAAATTTGGCAAGAAAGGGCGTCCAATGAGCGCAGAAGCTGTTGGAACTCAGCGGATTACTGTATTAACTGAAAAGGAAATATTCAGAGATAAGATAAAAACTATTTACTTTAAATAAGGTTAGCACAACAGACGCTAACTGCACGTAACGGCAGTCGAGGCCGTGTATACGATTTGGTAGCTCACTCGGAGAGCCTGTTTTACTAGCGAAACGGAAAATGTTTATAAATAACACAACAGCTATCTACGCTATGCGAGTCACAACAATAGAGAATCTTCTTATCATTGCTGTTCCTGCAACATTGTTTTCGCGCGCAATTCTTGAATTCATCTTTACTGTCTGTTGTCTATAAGTTGAACTTATCGTTGCAATGTTACAGCGCCAGTTCAATCAGATTTAATAGATAACTTTACTGATATGCGTTGCTCGGTTGTCATATCAGGCTTCTTCACACAGTTCGATTTCCCCTTCATGAGACAAATACTGTTATTATTATTAATTTTGATTGCGCTCCGGTGTCAAATCCCTCAGTCACCTTTTCACCACTATTTTTTTTATTTATTTTATGTTTTAAAATTTTCTTTTATAAGGGAGCGTCTATATACTAGGTAGCTCCATTTTGGCCTCCTGTGAACTCCACTCCCTTTCTCTCCCCCAACCCCCCCCCCTCCCGTAACCCGACGTGGCTTTTGCCCCTACCTCCCCCTACCCCAGCCCCTGCAGTAAGTAGCATTTTTCCCTTTTGATTCCAGAAGACATTTTGTACTGATTTCTCTTGTCAGACTATTGTAAATTACAGAAATAATTAAATGAAGGAAGTAAATATTCACATGCTGTTGTGTGTTCTGTATCTCATTTTAATTGTGAAAAATGAGATGAATGCAAAGCTACTTGGCGTGGCTCGGAACCCCCTCTCCCCCACGTAGCGTAGCGTAGCCTTCCATTCAGCCCCTCCCCTCCCCTAGACCAAGTCACGTAGTTTATGGACGCTCCCTAATTGAGCGTTTAAATTCCTCCCAATTTACATTTCTGATTTACAAATTTTAATTTTAAATTCCTGTTGCACTCATTTATGCGTAACTTTTTCCACTACCTGTTAGTGGAAAGCTGATATAATGCGAAACATTCGCTCTGCTCTATTATTCCGACTATTCGGTGTCCACGCTATGTATTTCTAATGTAATAAATAAACTTTTGTCCCTATCTCTAACACCATGTGTGGTTATTGTTGATAGATACCGCGAGAACGCCCAGCGACTGTCGCGTATCTTCCACGACCGTCCGAGGCCGCCACTGGAAGAGGCGGTGTACTGGACAGAGTACGTGCTGAGACACAACGGAGCGACCCACATGCGCTCTGCGGCGCTCGACCTGTCGTGGCCACAGTACCTGCTGCTCGACGTAGTGGGAGCCCTGCTTGCTGCCATCACTGTAGTACTTTACGTGACCTACAAGGTCGCAAGAACATTCGTGTGGCTACTCAGGAGATCAAACGGCAAACAGTCGAGCGTCCGGAGCAAGAAGTTTACCAAGAAGGAATGACAAAGATCCGCGACAATGTATCATTTACGTACTGGTGTTTCTAATGCATGGTTTATCCCGACTGTGTATACTACTCCTAATCTGAAGTAAAGGCGTAAGTTATGCCCAGGTACCACCGTGCAGAAAGTACCTTGTGTCCTGTGAGGATGCACTGAATCACTGCGAACGATACAAGTTGAATATAAGATCATCAGTTGATTGGTTCACTGTGGAAGTACCATAATTTAAAGAAGATTTTCAGCAGAGGGGAAATCCACTTCAACACCTATTTCGACCGTAGCGACGATAAAAACCGTCTGTGGTGTATTCACGTATTCGTTCTTCCTTCCTTCATAATTACTATGTGTGATTTGACATTGCAGAACGATGACATAGTGCCACAGGCAGCAATTTACCCTAAGAGGAGATGATACGATTATAGAGGGACGGAATATCCTTAGCTACACCTCTATACCTCTATTAATTAAAGAATTGGAGGAATTCACAACTCTACAATTGGTCTTTTATTTTTTTTTTTAGTCTGAGCTTAGATTAGGCAATTAAAGTATGACGCTCGTAAGATCAGAAACTTTTTTTTTACTTGATATTTAAATCAGTTATACAAATTTTTACCACAGCTATAGCCCGATGTTGTTCATTCAAAGAAAGGAACTATAGATGCTCGTTGATTGCGATAGGTGTGATTTGTTAATACTACTAGTGTTGGTGCTTTTGCGCACTACAGTAATAAACCGTTTATAAAAGAATGAGTGCAGTGCGTTTTTAAAAGGCTTACTAGTCACCCTACTTCCTTCTGAAACTTCTTGTTCTTCCTTTATCATTGTCTCATGTCCAACTATAGACGATAAAACTCATGTATCACAACTAAACATTACCAAAGAAAAATATTAAAAATGATATTTTGGAAAGCATTTTTTCTTTCTTTGAATTTTACACAGGTTTTCTTCTGTATGAACTCAACATTTAATACTTTTCGCATGCTAAATTAAATTGAAGAATTTTTAACTACAATGGTGCGATTGGTATCTGGTCCTTTTATCAACGAAGAATACGCCACAGTTAAACATTATCAAAGCGTAAACAATTGACTTCCAATTCACTTGTTTGGGAGACCGGGGCTGGTTAGCGTAAGGGGAAGGTTGGCCGTAAGCTTCTAATTTTCTGACAAGTGTGCTTTGAAGCGAGCGCCACATGCTGACCACACGACCTTTATAGCCTCAACTAATTCCCAACAAAACAACAGTGTAAGTCAGCGATTCCCAACCTATGGGTCGCGACCCACTGGTGGGTCGCGGCGTGTGTTTAGGTGAGTCGCCGAACAATCGAGGTTTTTGCCACAAAAATATATCTTTTAATTCACCTATTTAAAAAATATAACACGATATTTTACAAGTACAATAATCATGAAATCCTTAATTTTCTTCTGGATGAATGTACGAGCAGAGTATCCAGAAATCTCTACATTAGCTGTGAAGTTCTTGATGCCGTTCAACGCGACATACTTGTATGAACGAGCTTTTTTCTACTTTCTTGTTCTTGAAAAACAAAAATAGAAATAATCTATGTGTAAAAAGTGACTTAAGGTTAAAATTAACCAGAGTTAACCCTGATATCGATACCTTCATCACTAAACTAGGGCCAGAAATCTCACTGATTGTAAAGTTGTGTTTTTATAATAACTGAACGTATTTTTGATTATCTTTGTAATAAAGCGGGAGGCGGCTGCACAAAGCATCACATCATCGAGTTGACGGCTGAAATTATAGGATTAGTTAAAACTCGATTTGCAAATTAAAATGCCACTGATCATATCTTGATGGAAAACACTTACAAATCCCATTTTAGTGGTTGACTTGTAAGTTTACCATTGTGTTTTCTTGCTCCCTGTCTTCCATATTTTCATAGATTTTGGTGCAGTAAAACGCAATGATAAACCTATCAATCAACCACTAAAATCGGGTCTGCAGGTGGTTTCACCAAAATTCGACTTGGCAGACCAGTAACATTTTAATATGCTGATCGAGTTACTTCTAATCGTGGAATTTCAGCAGCCAACTTGATAAGGTGAAGGTATGTGCAGCCGCCTCCCGGTCTATAATGTGTTTGTTGTTTCATGTACTATAAATTCTTGTTTTTGTTGACAGTATATCCTTTGTATGAAAATTTGCCTTTTCGTAGGTTACGATAGTCTATAGCTTATCGATGTCATACATCAGCTCCCATTCTGATATTAGATAGACTCTCATACATATTAGGAGGGTCGCGAAATTTTTTTTTTCGTTAAAAATGGGTCGTGTACTACTAAAGGTTGGGAACCGCTGGTGTAAGTTATTGGTAAAAAAAATTGCACTTGTGTATTTTTGCGGGGTTTGCACTGCGTTTTGTTGTTGTTATCTCCAACGTTTCGGCACCAACCTGGAGCCTTGTTCAGTGCTTCTATCTATCTAGCCGCCTGGTCTTTTTTTTGATAAAGTTTGACGATAAAAAAAACGCAGTGCAAACCCAGAAAAAAAGACACAAGTAAGAGCAATTTTTTACCAGTAATGATGCGAAGTGTGAAATTCTATGTAACAGTGTAAGTTCTCTAATCGTGAAGAAAGAAAAGGCGATGGTAGTAAATTTAATTTAGTAAGTATTTTTCTAAAATATCTTATTTGTTTTCCGTACCATAGACTGGATGGGATAGGCTTAACTTATGTTGTACATTTGAATCATTGGTCTAAGAGCTATGTCTTCCAATGTTAAAACATTCATTGTTAGTATAGTAGTTGTTACAACTGCCGTCTTTGTTATAAAAATGTGTTTGGATCTGGATGGCCATCTGTGTTCGGGGTTAGTTGGCACATAGCTAAAAGTAGAGAAAACGAAGAAACTGAGTGCAGAGAGCCATATGTATTTTATGATTTAAAGTGACAAGGAGAACCTAACTGTGAGTTACGGATAGCTTTGATGAAAGTCTGCTTTTACAAAATAGTAACACCAGTGAGCCTGACCCCTAGACACCCGTAGGCAGGAGGTAGGGTTATCTAGCCCAGTTAACATTTCTCCAGAAGATGATAATGGTGAGCCCAAAATTCGAAGAGCTAAAGTAGCCTCAACTCAAGATTAACTGGTAGTGGTCATTTATGATGATGCTCAGAATACAGGAATCGTAACGGCATTGAACGAAACAGAAGTTCAAGTTAAAAAAACGGTAAGGTGTGGTAAGTTTTGGACCTGGTCTAAAAATTAAGACGAAATTTGGTGCAAATATGAAAATGTGAGAAAAACTCGTGAGCCACAATTAATGAGTCAAGTTCAACAAACCCACGTCTTCGACATGAAGCCTATTAATTTAATTCTAATATTTAATGTCTCTTGTTTCTCCCAGGCATGCTCTCTACCTTTTGTTTTATAGTTTTTTCAATTAATAAATATGTAAATGAGTAAGAATAACCTATTTTTATTTACTTAAAGCATTTCCGTGAATTCCAGGTTTATTATCTTTTTTCTCTGTCAATTCCCCCAGACGTTTGACGATGGCTACCCCGCATATGGGGTTTTTGGCCAGCCACGAATTGCACTATTTTATGATAATCTGCAGTTATATAGTATAATATTCTGATTGTAAAAAAAAAAAAAAAAAAAACAAAAAAAAAAAAACCCAACCAAACTAAAACAGAAATGTAGCCTACTAGATACAGATTGCAGTGACATATTCTAAATTGGGATCTTGTTCACAGAATCAGATGTAAAAATCAAAATGTGAAAACCTGTGCCAACCATTCCCAGTCTCCCTTACTCTTTTAGTTTGGTGTAAAGGAAGCTAAGAATTTGAAATTATTAGCTGATAATTCTGAGATGCTGCCATTCTGTACAGGAAACTATCGAACTGATGCGTTCACAACCTTTTATGCACGTAATGGTTACATTGAGAATACCTTATGTAAACAAAATGCTTAAGGAAAGATGGTGATTCATGAAAGGGAAATCTGAAACTAATTTATTCTTAAAGTGGAATGTATAACAAATAGAACCCCTTTTGGATATATCATAATAGTGTTTATTTGCATAAAAGTGACATGGAACATATATTATTCTGGGAAGTGTTATATATGTGCTTAACATCGCTACCCAAAAATCAACTTCTATCAGTAGAAACATTTTTAGTATCACAACGTTGAAGCGCTAATTGTACTTAATTGATACTATTAGCTCCAAGTAGAATCTTTTTTTCTGGCTTTACACCTAGTCGACGTCATAGACATTAGAGGTAGGAAAGGACAGGGGCAACGAACCGGTAGGAAATCGACCACCGCGGTGTTCACCTTTAGTGATTTCAGGGGACCATGGTAAACCGAAATCTGTATGGCCGAACGGAGATTCGAACTGATGTCCTCCCGGATACGAGGATAGAGCGTTACCGCTCATCCACCATGCTTGGTTTAAACATGCTGATAATTTACTTAGTTCAACATTAGGTCAGGTAATAGGGGATAAAGATTCAATTTGTATGGGCTTAACTAAGGAGGATAGAGTAGTGACAGTGAGAGGAGCAAGGAAGAGTATTGAAAGAAATCCAGGTATATAGAGTGATCCGAGGGAAGTGGTGAAGGAGACTCAACATACCAGAGATAAGTTCATGCAGGTCCTTAGTCACCATAACCGGCCACAGTTGAATCAAGCTGTGAGGCGGGTAAACGAGAAAACGGAGGTGCTATTTAGGAAAGGCATTAATTCTGTACTGAGGTTTGCGCCTGTGGATATCATTGGTAGGCGGGTTTTTCACTAAGCGTGGCCTATTCTTAACTAAAATGGGGAAGGGGATATTTTCTGAGTTGTTACTGTAATGGAGCCCACTTCCAGTTATAATGGGGTCCGGATTGTGTCTTTTTTAGGTCAGGGGCTGCAGATGAGTGGATCTACATCAGAAAAATCTGTGAGGATAGAAAGTTGATTTCAAATCTACAATATGACTTTAGGC
This sequence comes from Vandiemenella viatica, assembly GCA_031002005.1. Taxonomy (NCBI): domain Eukaryota; kingdom Metazoa; phylum Arthropoda; class Insecta; order Orthoptera; family Morabidae; genus Vandiemenella; species Vandiemenella viatica. Next base: position 149,349,153 of record CM061914.1, on the reverse strand, counting down.
TAGGATTTTTATGCGAATCTCGGTTAGAGGGTCATATGTTAGATATTTCGGATAAAATGGAAAAACTAAGTCAAATTGGTACAGTTTCACTAGATCTTTATAAGGCATTTGATAGAGTTAGACGTAAAATGGTGGTAAATAAGGTAAAAATCATTGGAGTGGATAAAAAGATGATTTGGTGGGTAGAAGAGTTCTTAAAACATAGAAAACAGGAGTTAGTATACAAAATGCAGTATAAGCAGAAGCGGAAGTTAAAATGAGAGTGCCAGTGCGTAGTGTATTGGGACCATTACTATTCGTTATTCTAATGAATGATTGTGTTTATGGTTGACAGTCAGAAGTTAGGTTGTGGCCTATAAGGAAGAACAGGCACACTATTTATAGTCTTGGCTAACGTTTAGCTAGATTGATCTGGAATATCAGTGTTTTGATAGAAACGCGAGTTATAGCATAGAGAGTGACCTGAGGAAGGTGGTGAAGCAGGCACAGGATACCAGGGTGGAGCTCATGCAGGTCCTAAGACGCCATGACCGGCCACAATTGAACTCCGCTGTGAGGCGTGTAAATGTGGAAATGGAAGTGCTACTTGGGAAAGGTATTAGTTCTGTGTTGGGGGTTGTGCCTGTAAACACCATTGGTAGGTGGGGTTTCACTAGGCATGGCCTAAACCTAAATAGAAGGGAGTACTTTCTAAGTTGTTAGCTAAAGCAGTAAAGGAGCCCATTTCCAATGATGATGGGGTCAGGACTGACTTTTTTAGGTTAGGGGCTGCTGGTGAAGGGATGGAAATAGATGATCAAAGTGATACTGATTGCAGATCCATGATGAGAAGGATCATAGATGTTAAAGAAAGAGATGAAGTTGCTGAAACAATAACTGGCTGGGGTAAAAATGGGAAAGACGAGATAAATGCTGAAAATATAAAGCCGGTAATAAGGGCGTTAATGGTAAACTGTAGAAGTATAATGAAAAAAGTAATTGAATTTGCAAACTTAATAGAGATACACGAACCACAAGTAATAATTGGGGTAGAGAGTTGGTTAAAAGAAGACGTACTAGACAGTGAGGTTTTTCCTGATGGTTACAAAGTGTACCGCAGAGATAGAGGAGCAATTAGTGGAGGAGTTTTCATACTAGTTAGCAAAAACTACCACAGTTCACTGGCGTTCATAGATCAAAACCATGAGTTACTTGGGGTAGATTTCTGGGGTAATAAAAAGAAAAAATCAGGGTGTTGGCTGCTTACCACAGTGGAAAAATGACAGATGAAGATGAGACAGATGAAGGGAGAAACTAAATTCATACTAAGATTTCAGAGGGGAAAATAGAATGATCATTATTGGTGGGGATTTAAATTTACCAGGTGTAAACTGGGAAGGAAATAAGATTAATAATACACGGGAACAAAGATTTGCAAATACCTTAATAAGGGAAGGAGGATTAACACAAGTGGTTTAGCAAAACACTAGGGGACAAAATATTTTGGATATATTCCTAATAAAGCCTGATGATAACCTTGTGGAATGTCAAGTAACGGATGGAATAAGTGATCATGAAGCAGTTATGATGGATATTAGAGGATTCAGTAAACCAGCAGACAAAATTAAAGGGGGAAATAGGTACAATTATAAAAAGGCACAGATTTCAAATTTGAAGAGATATTTCAGAGAACAATTCAGCAAATGGAAGGAAGGCATAAGTACAGTAGAGTCAAGGTGGGAAGAGTTCAAGGAGATAATAAGAAAGGGGGAATAAAAATTCATTCCAAAGCAGAAAATAAAGAGAAGTAGAGAACCTGTGTACTATAATAGGGAAGTAAGGAGGTTAAAGAGGTTAGTACGAAGAGAACATAACAGAGTTAAGAGACAGCAGGGTAGTAGGGAATATTTGAAACAACTAAACAAGGACTTAAAACAGCAAAGAAAGTGGCTAAAGATGGGATTATGAAGAGAATTGTCAGTGCAGGAGGACAACAGACTGATACATCTAGAAATTTATATGGCTATATCAGGAAACTGAGGGGAAGGGAGGGTGTAGAGACGCTGATAGATAAGGATGGAGAAGTAGTTACTGAGAATTTGAAAAAGGCAGAGATTTTAAGTAACTGGTTTAGTGAGAGCATTAGGGACAATGAATCAGAAACGGGAAGGTCTAATTCAGAGAACGAGCTTAACAATACGATTAGAAATGATGATACTAAAAAATTTGAAATTCATCCTGAGGAAATCATAAAGGAAATAAGCAAGCTGAAAAAACATAACGGGGCTGTTGCAGATAATATTACTACAGATATCTTAAAGATAGCTGGATGTGACTTTGTACCTTATCTTGAAATATTATTTAAATTGTGTCTGGATACTTGCTGCTTACCACAGGACTGGAAAAGTGCGATAGTACTACCGGTACATAAAGGAGGGGTGAGAAATAGAGTCGAAAATTACGGGCCAATCAGTTTGACTTCAATGGTAGGTAAATTAATGGAAAGATTGATATGCAACCACGTCAGAAATGTATGTGAGGAACGTAAGTGGTTTTCAAGTAGGCAACATGGGTTCAGGCAAGGACATTCATGCGAACCTCAGTTGGTGGGATATATGCAAGATATTTCAGATGAATTGGACAAGGGAGGCCAAATTGATAGTGTAGCACTAGATCTGTCTAAGGCGTTTGACAGAGTAAGCCATAAAATGGTAGTAAATAAGGTAAAAACTATTGGAGTGGATGATAAAGTGATTTGCTGGGTAGAAGAATTTTTAAAAGGTAGAAAACAGAAAGTTAAGGTAGGAAATGCGGTAACAAAGGAAGTGGAAGTAAAAATGGGAGTGCCGCAGGGTAGCGTATTGGGACCGCTGCTATTCATTATTCTAATGAATAATTGTGTTGATTGTTTACTATCTGAAATTAGATTGTTTGCAGATGACATAATGCTGTATAAAATGATCAAAACGATAGAGGACTGTAAACAGTTACAGGGTGATCTGGACAGGATATCTAGTTGGGTTGGTAAACATGGGATGAAGATACATGCAAAGAAGAGTCAGCTAATTAGATACACAAATAAAAAACAAAAGGTTAATTATGAATATAAGGTGGGGAAAGAATTGCTTGCTGAAGACTTGAAATGTAAATATCTTGACATTACATTTGACTAACAAGCTTAATTGGGCAGGACACATTGGACAGGTGGTAGGAAAAGGTTTCAAAATTCTACACTTGTTGGAGAGAGTTATGAGGGGATGCACGAGAGAAGTAAAGGAATTGGGTTACAAAAGTTTGGTCAGACCATTGCTCGAATATGGTAGTGTAGTATGGGACCCACATTTTGAATATCAAATACAGGAGTTGGAGAAGGTACAAAGAAGGGCTGCTAGATTTGTTTTTGGAAATTATCGCAGAATGCAATCAGTGACGGATATGATAAAGGAGCTGGAATGGGATTCATTGCAAGACAGGAGGAGGATGAATAGGGTAATGGGAGTGTACAGGGCGTATACTGGCGATGAGGCATGGAAAGATATTGCAGTAGGTATGATAGTAGTTCATGGAAGGGAAAAGATGACAATGACCACAAGCTGGCACTCGATTTCATGGCACAAAGGTGTGGGAAGATTTTCTTTTTTAGGTAAGGGTGTCAGGTTTTGGAATGAGTTACCAAGGGGAATGATGAACAACTTAACGAAAACCTTAAAAGAAATTTAAAGTTAAAATTTGTAGAGGGCAAATGTAGGTGGGTGCAGGATAGGGGGAAGTTGGGTGTGTAGGGAAATTGCCATCCGCAACTTGTGCTCCATTGCAATTAAAAAAATTAAATTAAATTCCCCGGCGGGGAAATACTATTCTCATGTGAACTACAAAGTCCCTTTACCTCACGGTACACAATTTTTATCCGAATTTTCACTAAACTTTTATATGTTATTCTAATTTATTTAGAATCTTTTCGGTGCTCTCTTCCTTGTGGCCTATAATGAACGAAGTCGCCAAATGCAAAGATCATGGTTGATACGGAGAGCCAGGTACCGACGGAGTTGGTTGTGTACTGCTTCTCCCCGGACGACGCAACAGCCCGAGCCGTCTCATCCACCCGGTAATACAGCATCAAATTCTGCCGTCCACTGTAAGATCTTGGAACTGGACTGGAGCGCCCTGTTTAGAATCTCATTGCTACCCTGTTGCTTGCTGGACTGTTGAGGGAGTCTATTACTGTTATCGTTTTGATGGTTCAATAAATAAATATTAATTTCATTATCAGTCAAATAAATTGTACTATAATTTTGCAGTAATTAATTGGGGTTTTCATTCTTTACCTTCTTCTTTCTATCCCGGTCTACAACCTGGAACGTTACAATCTTAACGCCAGAGTTTTTTTCTGGACATCTATGGGAGAGATTCCTCAGTTTACATTTTTCCATGCCACTACAGTCGTATTATAATAAATATTTCTCACACACCTCGCAAAAAGTTTCGACCAACACAATTGTATTGCAAGTACCACGCATTAATTATTATTAGCAGTTAACACAACGGGGTACAAAAAGTGAGAGTAACCTCTGTTTAATCTAAGCTCAATAAAACGGCTTTATTAATTCACAAATAGACAAAAGGCTAAAGTCGCTGTAAGGTAGTAATTAGACAGACTTAACGCAACCCACCAAACAAGTACCAATAATTTGAATGCAAAGAAATAAAGCAAATTTAAATGTTATTACTCTCGCTATCAAGAATGACCCATATCTAACGTTCGAAATATGAACGCAGCACTAGATTGTAATTAGATTATTACGTCGATAAAAATCGCCACTAACACTCGGATTACTAAAAGGGATAATGATTTGGCGTTTTAATTTGACATTGCAAACAAAACTAGCATATGGGTTTATTCTGGATCGCAATACTGCTACAACAACTTTCCTCCATAAAAATTGTCGATACAGTGATCATGTCAACCTTAACTATTTTGTTTTCTTCCTAGCGGTCGTGGTTAGATTGAAATGAGCTTGGACCTGGGGAAAAATTTTGTAAATGCTATAGAAACGCGATATTTGCATACTGCAAAACCATTTTGCTATCTTAAATTTCTTGTGAATTTGCAATAGAGAGAAGCTGAAATTACAAGTACACATTACAACGAAGGAATTAATCAATATTTCAAAACATTTTTTTATTAATTTTGAAACGTTTTGGCGCATCTGTCTATATTTAACCAAGTATATGGTTATAATAATCTATTTAAAAAATAGAATCACTCATCCGAATTCCCGAGCAATTTGTGTACGCGTATTAATTCATATTTTAGTTACAGGGACTTTAGCAGATGGTAGATGTTATTTCGCAGCTTTCAAATGCTGTCTTCTGGTTGAACCTGCATGTTTTGTACAATATTGACTTTGTATATTGACAAAGCTCTAGTAAATCATCATTGTGAAATCTATCGTTTCATATTTTCTGTAAACAATAACCTTTCATTTGTCGTGGTTGTTTTTGCCTACCAGCCTACCAGCAACATCTTCTGGTGTATGTATTATTTTGTAATGGAAGTGTTTAATGTACCATGTATACTATGACTGTACATCTAGTGGTGTACTTATTATTTTTTTATGCAACTGTTTATCTGTAAATTGACAACTTTCCACATCCCACAGAGCCAGTCTCTTATATTGGGATCAGTGGAAAAGAATGTATTGTATTGTATTGTATAATTAATGCAGCTAATGTTGACCCAACAACTCATAAAAGTTGCGGTAGTAATTTGGCTTCTTTAGCTTCAACTTCCTTACCAAGTTTTTTTTTGTAAATTTTTATAATTTCTTAAACTAATTTTTCATTCGCCCTCTTTTCTCTTTCTTACTATCGCTAAGTAGAGTGAAAGTAATTACTTCATCGTCTTGATTGTCTAACTTTTTTTATTATTTAATTGAGATCAAACTAACATGTTCTACAACAATTTTCCGATTTCATCGTGATGTCTAGGTGGAACTTCAACCATATGCACCATATTGTTCTGATAAAATTGATCGTTGGGGCCGCCTTAGGCCTAAATATTGTTTGTGATGCTTTCCCTTTTGTAATATCTTTATGAAAGGGGAAATAAAAAGAAACTCTGACAACAATTTATACTTTGGTCAGAGATAACAGGTGAAGTGTGGAGTTTAAAATACGAATGTTCTTGTTAGGCTGACGGTGTTGTGAATGTTGAAATAAAATGGCAGAGGGTGAAACAGTACATGCGATTCATTTAAGTAACTTTGTAGGTTCAGTAGATAAAATTCATCCACCAGATAAAGCTGTTGTAATTTTTAATTACAAAGGTAAAAAAGAGCGCGCTCTTCTTTTCAAGAGTAAACTGCTCATTGATGGCAAATGTATACCAGCATGGCACAAGATGTGTGAAATAATCCATGAAGGTTCTGTCATAAAATTTTCTTGCCATACATTCAACGATGTTGGAGGAAACAATTGTAAATGGTTTATATCAAATGCTTGGCGCCAACATAAATTCGATTTGGGTAGCCCCATTGGCAAGTCAACAGTGAATTTAATGTTTGGACTTTACCGTGCCAAGGGATTGGTGAAAAAAGTTGAACCAATGACTTGCGTTTTATCTTTTACAAATGGAAACGGTAAGTACTTTTATAGGAGTAGTTTACTTCGTAATACACTAATATGGAGCTCATGGCTAATAACTTGTGCCTTGTGCAGGACATGAACATTCTGGTCAAGGTTGCAATTCAACCCAACCACAATCTCCGTTAATATTACCGCTACAAAATCAAATGATACAGATACACTTAAACACATGAAATGCATCGCGACCTACATTTTGAATAATTACATTGTTTATTTCATTGTGGCATAAGTGATCATACACCTTCAGTATGAACTGCAACTGGACTAAAGCAAGCACAAAAATACATGCATTGTTTCATGATGTAAACTTGTCCCCTTTTTTCCATGTATATGCTTAATGAATTGGCATGGGGCCATCTAAACAAAATTTATGGGCACCAGGCTATATGATAGGTACAAGCGACTTTCGTGCTTGGAAGTGCCTGAAAGTAGATGTTAAGGGTGAGAAAAAGTATATATTTGTGCACTTTGTGGCAATTTTTGTTACTTTTCACAATTCATATGTAAGAAAAAACTAGTGGCAATTATTGTTACAGCATTGCTATATTTTAATTTGAATGTCTCCAGAAATCGAGATTTCAGTTTTCCACGGTTTCTTGAAATCACTCTATGTAAATTCCAGGATAGTTCTTTCAAATAATGAAAGATTAACTGGAGATTGTGATTCTGCAGTAACCACATTCCTCTGTGTGGTCTAATACTGTGGAAGTCATTACAAGATATTTTATTTTGAAGCAGTGCTTAGGCTTTAATCCACCTTGGACCATTCAACTGGTCAGAGTTGTATCAGTCTAACTGCTTGAAAAATAATACATCTTGAAGTGACTACCACAGTATTACTTTGCATGGAGGATCTTAATTACAGTGTAATTGCGATCTTCAGTTAACCCTCAGAATTTACCACAGAACAAGCAACAAATGTAGATTACATAATGGTCCAGGGTGCCTTACAACCCAACCTTAAATTACTTGGGTCTATTGGAGATCATGATTCCACTACAATAACATTCACTATTAATGTTATAATATTGCTGTAGTCAGTCACAACATGTATTATTTTCAAGCAATAATTCTGTTATAATTCAGTTTGGACCATTATTTTCGTGGAGAAATTAGGTTTTAATATATCCTGGACCAGCATGACACCGTTAAATGTACTTAAAAAAAAAAAATATATATATATAGCAGTGTCTTGCGTTTGACTACTGCGGTATTATGACCCCAATTCCTTGCGGAATTGCGATCTCCAGTAATCCCAATTACTTTAATACGGAAATTTTATACTTTCTGATATCAAGTAACAGAAATTGTGGGATGAAATATTGGTCTCTTCTAGTTACGTGATGAGGTATGGAAAGATATTGAAGTAAGAATTAAAAGTAATGAATGGAAGGGAAAAGATGAGGTATCCATAATGTTTGCAGCCTTGGCTGATGAAACACTTCTTCCGCCTTATATCGTATATAGAGCAAAGCATTTATATTCTTCCTGGGTGGAAAATGCTCCAAAAGGGACACGTTTTAATAGGAGCATATCAGGCTGGTTTGACAGTGAGTGTTTCGATGACTGGCTTGAAACTATTATTGTCCCATATTCACGGAAACTGGATGGCACAAAGATAATCATTGGAGATAATCTTTCATCTCATCTGTCTAGTAGCTCTGTTAAATTGTGTCAAGATAACAATATAAAAATGGTTTTCCTCCCAAGTAACTCCACACATCTAACACAACCTTTGGACGTTGCTTTCTTCAGACCTCTGAAATCTGCTTGGAGAAGAATTTTGACGGAGTGGAAATTGGGCCAAGGAAGGAAAGACAGTACCATTCCAAAGGACAGATTTCCTAGACTTTTGTGTAAACTCATGAAGCAAATAGAACAGAAATCCAGTGATAACATAAAATCAGGCTTTCGTGCATGTGGAATTTATCCATTTAACCCAAATGAAGTTCTAAAGAAATTGCCTGACAGAAACACTGAATGTGATCAAAATTCAGACAACATGGCTCAAAATAGCACCATTGACCATAGCCTGATAGAACTTCTTCAAGAATTGAGGGGCACTGATGCAGATGCTCAACCACGACAAAGAAGAAGGAAGATATCAGTGGAGCCAGGGAAAAGTGTATCGTTAGAAGACAGTTCAGACGAGTTTGAAGATGAACTGCCTGACAACTCTGATGAAAACATGAATGAAGCGCCTGTCCTTCGCAATGAGGAAATACCGGTAGCACCAGCTGTGACAAGTGATACCGATATCACCAAGTTTTATGACATTAATGTAAATGACTTTACAATAGTGAAATTTCTTACAAACAAGAGAGAACGGCGGTTTATTGGACAAGTTCAAGATGCGTCCCCAACAGTTGTTACAGTAAAATGTTTAAGAAAACGGGTAGGAAAGGATGATACCTTTTTTGTTTTTCCACCTGTAGATGACATATGCCATGTAGGGCATTATCAGATTGAAAGGATGACTAAACCATCCAGAATAGTCCGAGGGCAACACTTCTTTATTGTAGATTCAACACATTTAGAGTAACAGCAGTGTATTTATTATTGTTCTTCATTATGTAATTGTACTGTATGTTTTGTTTTTCACTTCACCTTGTATCATTTACTTGTTTCTAAACCTAAATTTGATTAATATTTGTCTTAGATTGTTATACTTAGTTTTCTAAAACAAACTGTACTTATTTACTGTCAAATAGATTAATTAGTGAATAAAGTTTATTATTCTAAATTGTACCTTATGGTCTTTCTGATATAGCTTATTCCTTTTATTAACTTTAGGTGATCCTAGACATCCCACAGGCTATTGATTGGGTTCAGACAGCTAAAAAAGATGAGCTCATTCTTTTCACCCCGACTCTCGGACCAATAGGATCACTAATTAAAAAAAAAAATATAATAATTTATCAAAGAGCTGCAGTATGCTAGTTCAAGTGCTCATTAGCATCATTGATTCAAGACCCAGATTGAGGATTTTGTTTCGTGGTTCTAGGACAGTTAGGAAAGAAGAAAATTTATTTCAAAGTTGAAAATTGATCCTATTCACCCCGTTTTACGGTACAATACTTTTATGTAACTAGAATTTTAGGAAATTATTTTACTGTATTTTCCAGTTATATATTTGAAGTAACTAAAAATCTTCATTAGTAAATAAGAATGAAGATACACACACGTGAAAAGATAGCTGCAGTTTACTAGGATTTCAGAAAGTCTTGTTTGACTGTCTTATTTAATGCTTGCTTTGTCTAATTCAGCTTCTCAAAATTTTATCAGCACCTTAAAAATAAAATCTGATAATAACAGTAGTGAAACTGCTTTTAATTATGGCGTATTTTCCTTATCCTTTTCTAGTAAATAAATAAAATTGAATAAAACTTGTGTTTCTATATTTTTATTTGTTGATTTCAAAATTGATGGTGAAGTAAAACAATCTACAAAGTGCATTAATTAATAAAATAATAGAACTCTATCATAAGGTCTTAGCTAAGCTTGGATCTTAGCTACATTTTGATATAGGAAGGAACCATTACACCAAAGAGTATATTGGGTTGGTGTGCATACATCGAAAACCTAAAGGTGTATGCAAAAAGTTTAAATTTTCATGTGCAAACCATTCATCAGAATAAAACTGTAGGCACAGTGTGTCGAGCAGTGGTAGTTGAGAGATGGATTGGGGGAAAAGTTAAAAACTAACTGAATAGGGTTAAATATTTAAGAGAATACATGATTATTGTAGGAAATTTGCATGTTAAAGTAATACATTATTATTTAATCAAATATGCCAATGCAAAGTGTTCGTAGAATTTATCAATATTTTACAAATGAATAAATTGATAAAAATATTTAACTAAGCAAAAATAATAATAAATCAGTAAAGGGGCATGGAAATCTTATAATGATATTTTGAACTTTCATAATTTAGTGGTGATTCCTCTTGGGACA
>CM061914.1:149230435-149337575 GCA_031002005.1 Vandiemenella viatica | reverse complement strand
TTGAACTTATCGTTGCAATGTTACAGCGCCAGTTCAATCAGATTTAATAGATAACTTTACTGATATGCGTTGCTCGGTTGTCATATCAGGCTTCTTCACACAGTTCGATTTCCCCTTCATGAGACAAATACTGTTATTATTATTAATTTTGATTGCGCTCCGGTGTCAAATCCCTCAGTCACCTTTTCACCACTATTTTTTTATTTATTTTATGTTTTAAAATTTTCTTTTATAAGGGAGCGTCTATACTAGGTAGCTCCATTTTGGCCTCCTGTGAACTCCACTCCCTTTCTCTCCCCCAACCCCCCCCCTCCCGTAACCCGACGTGGCTTTTGCCCCTACCTCCCCCTACCCCAGCCCCTGCAGTAAGTAGCATTTTTCCCTTTTGATTCCAGAAGACATTTTGTACTGATTTCTCTTGTCAGACTATTGTAAATTACAGAAATAATTAAATGAAGGAAGTAAATATTCACATGCTGTTGTGTGTTCTGTATCTCATTTTAATTGTGAAAAATGAGATGAATGCAAAGCTACTTGGCGTGGCTCGGAACCCCCTCTCCCCCACGTAGCGTAGCGTAGCCTTCCATTCAGCCCCTCCCCTCCCCTAGACCAAGTCACGTAGTTTATGGACGCTCCCTAATTGAGCGTTTAAATTCCTCCCAATTTACATTTCTGATTTACAAATTTTAATTTTAAATTCCTGTTGCACTCATTTATGCGTAACTTTTTCCACTACCTGTTAGTGGAAAGCTGATATAATGCGAAACATTCGCTCTGCTCTATTATTCCGACTATTCGGTGTCCACGCTATGTATTTCTAATGTAATAAATAAACTTTTGTCCCTATCTCTAACACCATGTGTGGTTATTGTTGATAGATAACCGCGAGAACGCCCAGCGACTGTCGCGTATCTTCCACGACCGTCCGAGGCCGCCACTGGAAGAGGCGGTGTACTGGACAGAGTACGTGCTGAGACACAACGGAGCGACCCACATGCGCTCTGCGGCGCTCGACCTGTCGTGGCCACAGTACCTGCTGCTCGACGTAGTGGGAGCCCTGCTTGCTGCCATCACTGTAGTACTTTACGTGACCTACAAGGTCGCAAGAACATTCGTGTGGCTACTCAGGAGATCAAACGGCAAACAGTCGAGCGTCCGGAGCAAGAAGTTTACCAAGAAGGAATGACAAAGATCCGCGACAATGTATCATTTACGTACTGGTGTTTCTAATGCATGGTTTATCCCGACTGTGTATACTACTCCTAATCTGAAGTAAAGGCGTAAGTTATGCCCAGGTACCACCGTGCAGAAAGTACCTTGTGTCCTGTGAGGATGCACTGAATCACTGCGAACGATACAAGTTGAATATAAGATCATCAGTTGATTGGTTCACTGTGGAAGTACCATAATTTAAAGAAGATTTTCAGCAGAGGGGAAATCCACTTCAACACCTATTTCGACCGTAGCGACGATAAAAACCGTCTGTGGTGTATTCACGTATTCGTTCTTCCTTCCTTCATAATTACTATGTGTGATTTGACATTGCAGAACGATGACATAGTGCCACAGGCAGCAATTTACCCTAAAGAGGAGATGATACGATTATAGAGGGACGGAATATTCCTTAGCTACACCTCTATTAATTAAAGAATTGGAGGAATTCACAACTCTACAATTGGTCTTTTATTTTGTCTGAGCTTAGATTAGGCAATTAAAGTATGACGCTCGTAAGATCAGAAACTTTTTTACTTGATATTTAAATCAGTTATACAAATTTTTACCACAGCTATAGCCCGATGTTGTTCATTCAAAGAAGGAACTATAGATGCTCGTTGATTGCGATAGGTGTGATTTGTTAATACTACTAGTGTTGGTGCTTTTGCGCACTACAGTAAAAACCGTTTATAAAAGAATGAGTGCAGTGCGTTTTTAAAAGGCTTACTAGTCACCCTACTTCCTTCTGAAACTTCTTGTTCTTCCTTTATCATTGTCTCATGTCCAACTATAGACGATAAAACTCATGTATCACAACTAAACATTACCAAAGAAAAATATTAAAAATGATATTTTGGAAAGCATTTTTTCTTTCTTTGAATTTTACACAGGTTTTCTTCTGTATGAACTCAACATTTAATACTTTTCGCATGCTAAATTAAATTGAAGAATTTTTAACTACAATGGTGCGATTGGTATCTGGTCCTTTTATCAACGAAGAATACGCCACAGTTAAACATTATCAAAGCGTAAACAATTGACTTCCAATTCACTTGTTTGGGAGACCGGGGCTGGTTAGCGTAAGGGGAAGGTTGGCCGTAAGCTTCTAATTTTCTGACAAGTGTGCTTTGAAGCGAGCGCCACATGCTGACCACACGACCTTTATAGCCTCAACTAATTCCCAACAAAACAACAGTGTAAGTCAGCGATTCCCAACCTATGGGTCGCGACCCACTGTGGGTCGCGGCGTGTGTTTAGGTGAGTCGCCGAACAATCGAGGTTTTTGCCACAAAAATATATCTTTTAATTCACCTATTTAAAAAATATAACACGATATTTTACAAGTACAATAATCATGAAATCCTTAATTTTCTTTCGGAGAATGTACGAGCAGAGTATCCAGAATCTCTACATTAGCTGTGAAGTTCTTGATGCCGTTCAACGCGACATACTTGTATGAACGAGCTTTTTTCTACTTTCTTGTTCTTGAAAAACAAAAATAGAAATAATCTATGTGTAAAAAGTGACTTAAGGTTAAAATTAACCAGAGTAACCCTGATATCGATACCTTCATCACTAAACTAGGGCCAGAAATCTCACTGATTGTAAAGTTGTGTTTTTATAATAACTGAACGTATTTTTGATTATCTTTGTAATAAAGCGGGAGGCGGCTGCACAAAGCATCACATCATCGAGTTGACGGCTGAAATTATAGGATTAGTTAAAACTCGATTTGCAAATTAAAATGCCACTGATCATATCTTGATGGAAAACACTTACAAATCCCATTTTAGTGGTTGACTTGTAAGTTTACCATTGTGTTTTCTGCTCCCTGTCTTCCATATTTTCATAGATTTTGGTGCAGTAAAACGCAATGATAAACCTATCAATCAACCACTAAAATCGGTCTGCAGGTGGTTTCACCAAAATTCGACTTGGCAGACCAGTAACATTTTAATATGCTGATCGAGTTACTTCTAATCGTGGAATTTCAGCAGCCAACTTGATAAGGTGAAGGTATGTGCACCGCCCTCCCGTCTATAATGTGTTTGTTGTTTCATGTACTATAAATTCTTGTTTTTGTTGACAGTATATCCTTTGTATGAAAATTTGCCTTTTCGTAGGTTACGATAGTCTATAGCTTATCGATGTCCATACATCAGCTCCCATTCTGATATTAGATAGACTCTCATACATATTAGGAGGGTCGCGAAATTTTTTTTTTCGTTAAAAATGGGTCGTGTACTACTAAAGGTTGGGAACCGCTGGTGTAAGTTATTGGTAAAAAAAATTGCACTTGTGTATTTTTGCGGGGTTTGCACTGCGTTTTGTTGTTGTTATCTCCAACGTTTCGGCACCAACCTGGAGCCTTGTTCAGTGCTTCTATCTATCTAGCCGCCTGGTCTTTTTTTGATAAAGTTTGACGATAAAAAAAACGCAGTGCAAACCCAGAAAAAAAAGACACAAGTAAGAGCAATTTTTTACCAGTAATGATGCGAAGTGTGAAATTCTATGTAACAGTGTAAGTTCTCTAATCGTGAAGAAAGAAAGGCGATGGTAGTAAATTTAATTTAGTAAGTATTTTTCTAAAATATCTTATTTGTTTTCCGTACCATAGACTGGATGGGATAGGCTTAACTTATGTTGTACATTTGAATCATTGGTCTAAGAGCTATGTCTTCCAATGTTAAAACATTCATTGTTAGTATAGTAGTTGTTACAACTGCCGTCTTTGTTATAAAAATGTGTGTTGGATCTGGATGGCCATCTGTGTTCGGGGTTAGTTTGGCACATAGCTAAAAGTAGAGAAAACGAAGAAACTGAGTGCAGAGAGCCATATGTATTTTTATGATTTAAAGTGACAAGGAGAACCTAACTGTGAGTTACGGATAGCTTTGATGAAAGTCTGCTTTTACAAAATAGTAACACCAGTGAGCCTGACCCCTAGACCCGTAGGCAGGAGGTAGGGTTATCTAGCCCAGTTAACATTTCTCCAGAAGATGATAATGGTGAGCCCAAAATTCGAAGAGCTAAAGTAGCCTCAACTCAAGATTAACTGGTAGTGGTCATTTATGATGATGCTCAGAATACAGAATCGTAACGGCATTGAACGAAACAGAAGTTCAAGTTAAAAAACGTAAGGTGTGGTAAGTTTTGGACCTGGTCTAAAAATTAAGACGAATTTGGTGCAAATATGAAAATGTGATAAAACTCGTGAGCCACAATTAATGAGTCAAGTTCAACAAACCCCGTCTTCGACATGAAGCCTATTAATTTAATTCTAATATTTAATGTCTCTTGTTTCTCCCAGGCATGCTCTACCTTTTGTTTTATAGTTTTTTCAATTAATAAATATGTAAATGAGTAAGAATAACCTATTTTTATTTACTTAAAGCATTTCCGTGAATTCCAGGTTTATTATCTTTTTTCTCTGTCAATTCCCCCAGACGTTTGACGATGGCTACCCCGCATATGGGGTTTTTGGCCAGCCACGAATTGCACTATTTTATGATAATCTGCAGTTATATAGTATAATATTCTGATTGTAAACAAAAAACAAAAAAAAAAAAAAAAAAAAACAACCAAACTAAAACAGAAATGTAGCCTACTAGATACAGATTGCAGTGACATATTCTAAATTGGGATCTTGTTCACAGAATCAGATGTAAAAATCAAAATGTGAAAACCTGTGCCAACCATTCCCAGTCTCCCTTACTCTTTTAGTTTGGTGTAAAGGAAGCTAAGAATTTGAAATTATTAGCTGATAATTCTGAGATGCTGCCATTCTGTACAGGAAACTATCGAACTGATGCGTTCACAACCTTTTATGCACGTAATGGTTACATTGAGAATACCTTATGTAAACAAAATGCTTAAGGAAAGATGGTGATTCATGAAAGGGAAATCTGAAACTAATTTATTCTTAAAGTGGAATGTATAACAAATAGAACCCCTTTTGGATATATCATAATAGTGTTTATTTGCATAAAAGTGACATGGAACATATATTATTCTGGGAAGTGTTATATATGTGCTTAACATCGCTACCCAAAAATCAAAAATCAACTTCTATCAGTAGAAACATTTTTAGTATCACAACGTTGAAAGCGCTAATTGTACTTAATTGATACTATTAGCTCCAAGTAGAATCTTTTTTTCTGGCTTTACACCTAGTCGACGTCATAGACATTAGAGGTAGGAAAGGACAGGGGCAACGAACCGGTAGGAAATCGACCACCGCGGTGTTCACCTTTAGTGATTTCAGGGGACCATGGTAAACCGAAATCTGTATGGCCGAACGGAGATTCGAACTGATGTCCTCCCGGATACGAGGATAGAGCGTTACCGCTCATCCACCATGCTTGGTTTAAACATGCTGATAATTTACTTAGTTCAACATTAGGTCAGGTAATAGGGGATAAAGATTCAATTTGTATGGGCTTAACTAAGGAGGATAGAGTAGTGACAGTGAGAGGAGCAAGGAAGAGTATTGAAAGAAATCCAGGTATATAGAGTGATCCGAGGGAAGTGGTGAAGGAGACTCAACATACCAGAGATAAGTTCATGCAGGGTCCTTAGTCACCATAACCGGCCACAGTTGAATCAAGCTGTGAGGCGGGTAAACGAGGAAAACGGAGGTGCTATTTAGGAAAGGCATTAATTCTGTACTGAGGTTTGCGCCTGTGGATATCATTGGTAGGCGGGTTTTTCACTAAGCGTGGCCTATTCTTAACTAAAATGGGGAAGGGGATATTTTCTGAGTTGTTACTGTAATGGAGCCCACTTCCAGTTATAATGGGGTCCGGATTGTGTCTTTTTTAGGTCAGGGGCTGCAGATGAGTGGATCTACATCAGAAAAATCTGTGAGGATAGAAAGTTGATTTCAAATCTACAATATGACTTTAGGCTAGGATTTTTATGCGAATCTCGGTTAGAGGGTCATATGTTAGATATTTCGGATAAAATGGAAAAACTAAGTCAAATTGGTACAGTTTCACTAGATTCTTTATAAGGCATTTGATAGAGTTAGACGTAAAATGGTGGTAAATAAGGTAAAAATCATTGGAGTGGATAAAAAGATGATTTGGTGGGTAGAAGAGTTCTTAAAACATAGAAAACAGGAGTTAGTATACAAAAATGCAGTATAAGCAGAAGCGGAAGTTAAAATGAGAGTGCCAGTGCGTAGTGTATTGGGACCATTACTATTCGTTATTCTAATGAATGATTGTGTTTATGGTTGACAGTCAGAAGTTAGGTTGTGGCCTATAAGGAAGAACAGGCACACTATTATAGTCTTGGCTAACGTTTAGCTAGATTGATCTGGAATATCAGTGTTTTGATAGAAACGCGAGTTATAGCATAGAGAGTGACCTGAGGAAGGTGGTGAAGCAGGCACAGGATACCAGGGTGGAGCTCATGCAGGTCCTAAGGACGCCATGACCGGCCACAATTGAACTCCGCTGTGAGGCGTGTAAATGTGGAAAATGGAAAGTGCTACTTGGGAAAGGTATTAGTTCTGTGTTGGGGGTTGTGCCTGTAAACACCATTGGTAGGTGGGGTTTCACTAGGCATGGCCTAAACCTAAATAGAAGGGAGTACTTTCTAAGTTGTTAGCTAAAGCAGTAAAGGAGGCCCATTCCAATGATGATGGGGTCAGGACTGACTTTTTTAGGTTAGGGGCTGCTGGTGAAGGGATGGAAATAGATGATCAAAGTGATACTGATTGCAGATCCATGATGAGAAGGATCATAGATGTTAAAGAAAGGAGATGAAGTTGCTGAAACAATAACTGGCTGGGGTAAAAAATGGGAAAGACGAGATAAATGCTGAAAATATAAAGCCGGTAATAAGGGCGTTAATGGTAAACTGTAGAAGTATAATGAAAAAAAGTAATTGAATTTGCAAACTTAATAGAGATACACGAACCACAAGTAATAATTGGGGTAGAGAGTTGGTTAAAAGAAGACGTACTAGACAGTGAGGTTTTTCCTGATGGTTTACAAAGTGTACCGCAGAGAATAGAGGGAGCAATTAGTGGAGGAGTTTTCATACTAGTTAGCAAAAACTACCACAGTTCACTGGCGTTCATAGATCAAAACCATGAGTTACTTGGGGTAGATTTCTGGGGTAATAAAAAAGAAAAAAATCAGGGTGTTGGCTGCTTACCACAGTGGAAAAATGACAGATGAAGATGAGACAGATGAAGGGAGAAACTAAATTCATACTAAGATTCAGAGGGGAAAATAGAATGATCATTATTGGTGGGGATTTAAATTTACCAGGTGTAAACTGGGAAGGAAATAAGATTAATAATACACGGGAACAAAGATTTGCAAATACCTTAATAAGGGAAGGAGGATTAACACAAGTGGTTTAGCAAAACACTAGGGGACAAAATATTTTGGATATATTCCTAATAAAGCCTGATGATAACCTTGTGGAATGTCAAGTAACGGATGGAATAAGTGATCATGAAGCAGTTATGATGGATATTAGAGGATTCAGTAAACCAGCAGACAAAATTAAAGGGGGAAATAGGTACAATTATAAAAAGGCACAGATTTCAAATTTGAAGAGATATTTCAGAGAACAATTCAGCAAATGGAAGGAAGGCATAAGTACAGTAGAGTCAAGGTGGGAAGAGTTCAAGGAGATAATAAGAAAGGGGGAATAAAAATTCATTCCAAAGCAGAAAATAAAGAGAAGTAGAGAACCTGTGTACTATAATAGGGAAGTAAGGAGGTTAAAGAGGTTAGTACGAAGAGAACATAACAGAGTTAAGAGACAGCAGGGTAGTAGGGAATATTTGAAACAACTAAACAAGGACTTAAAACAGCAAAGAAAGTGGCTAAAGATGGATTATGAAGAGAATTGTCAGTGCAGGAGGACAACAGACTGATACATCTAGAAATTTATATGGCTATATCAGGAAACTGAGGGGAAGGGAGGGTGTAGAGACGCTGATAGATAAGGATGGAGAAGTAGTTACTGAGAATTTGAAAAAGGCAGAGATTTTAAGTAACTGTTTAGTGAGAGCATTAGGGACAATGAATCAGAAACGGGAAGGTCTAATTCAGAGAACGAGCTTAACAATACGATTAGAAATGATGATACTAAAAAATTTGAAATTCATCCTGAGGAAATCATAAGGAAATAAGCAAGCTGAAAAAACATAACGGGGCTGTTGCAGATAATATTACTACAGATATCTTAAAGATAGCTGGATGTGACTTTGTACCTTATCTTGAAATATTATTTAAATTGTGTCTGGATACTTGCTGCTTACCACAGGACTGGAAAAGTGCGATAGTACTACCGGTACATAAAGGAGGGGTGAGAAATAGAGTCGAAAATTACGGGCCAATCAGTTTGACTTCAATGGTAGGTAAATTAATGGAAAGATTGATATGCAACCACGTCAGAAATGTATGTGAGGAACGTAAGTGGTTTTCAAGTAGGCAACATGGGTTCAGGCAAGGACATTCATGCGAACCTCAGTTGGTGGGATATATGCAAGATATTTCAGATGAATTGGACAAGGGAGGCCAAATTGATAGTGTAGCACTAGATCTGTCTAAGGCGTTTGACAGAGTAAGCCATAAAATGGTAGTAAATAAGGTAAAAACTATTGGAGTGGATGATAAAGTGATTTGCTGGGTAGAAGAATTTTTAAAAGGTAGAAAACAGAAAGTTAAGGTAGGAAATGCGGTAACAAAGGGAAGTGGAAGTAAAAATGGGAGTGCCGCAGGGTAGCGTATTGGGACCGCTGCTATTCATTATTCTAATGAATAATTGTGTTGATTGTTTACTATCTGAAATTAGATTGTTTGCAGATGACATAATGCTGTATAAAATGATCAAAACGATAGAGGACTGTAAACAGTTACAGGGTGATCTGGACAGGATATCTAGTTGGGTTGGTAAACATGGGATGAAGATACATGCAAAGAAGAGTCAGCTAATTAGATACACAAATAAAAAACAAAAGGTTAATTATGAATATAAGGTGGGGAAAGAATTGCTTGCTGAAGACTTGAAATGTAAATATCTTGACATTACATTTGACAACAAGCTTAATTGGGCAGGACACATTGGACAGGTGGTAGGAAAAGGTTTCAAAATTCTACACTTGTTGGAGAGAGTTATGAGGGGATGCACGAGAGAAGTAAAGGAATTGGGTTACAAAAGTTTGGTCAGACCATTGCTCGAATATGGTAGTGTAGTATGGGACCCACATTTTGAATATCAAATACAGGAGTTGGAGAAGGTACAAAGAAGGGCTGCTAGATTTGTTTTTGGAAATTATCGCAGAATGCAATCAGTGACGGATATGATAAAGGAGCTGGAATGGGATTCATTGCAAGACAGGAGGAGGATGAATAGGGTAATGGGAGTGTACAGGGCGTATACTGGCGATGAGGCATGGAAAGATATTGCAGTAGGTATGATTAGTAGTTCATGGAAGGGAAAAGATGACAATGACCACAAGCTGGCACTCGATTTCTGGCACAAAGGTGTGGGAAGATTTTCTTTTTTAGGTAAGGGTGTCAGGTTTTGGAATGAGTTACCAAGGGGAATGATGAACAACTTAACGAAACCTTAAAAGAAATTAAAGTTAAAATTTGTAGAGGGCAAATGTAGGTGGGTGCAGGATAGGGGGAAGTTGGGTGTGTAGGGAAATTGCCATCGCAACTTGTGCTCCATTGCAATTAAAAAAATTAAATTAAATTCCCCGGCGGCGAAATACTATTCTCATGTGAACTACAAAGTCCCTTTACCTCACGGTACACAATTTTTATCCGAATTTTCACTAAACTTTTATATGTTATTCTAATTTATTTAGAATCTTTTCGGTGCTCTCTTCCTTGTGGCCTATAATGAACGAAGTCGGCAGAAGCAAAGATCATGGTTGATACGAAGAGCCAGGTACCGACGGAGATGGTTGTGTACTGCTTCTCCCCGGACGACGAAACAGCCCGAGCCGTCTCATCCACCAGGTAATACAGCATTAAATTCTGCCGTCCACTGTAAGATCTTGGAACTTTACTGGAGCGCCCTGTTTAGAATCTCATTGCTACCCTGTTGGTTGCTGGCCTGTTGAGGGAGTCTATTACTGTTATCGTTTTGATGGTTCATTAAATAAATATTAATTTCATTATCAGTAAAATAAATTGTACTATCATTTTGCAGTAATTAATTGGAGTTTTCATTCATTACCTTCTTCTTTCTATCCCGGTCCACCACCTGGAACGTTACAATATTAACGCCAGAGTTTTTTTCTGGTCATCTATGGGAGAGATTCCTCAGTTTACACATTTCCATGCCACTACAGTCGTATTATAAAAAATATTTCTCACACACCTCGCAAAAAGTTTCGACCAACACAATTGTATTGCAAGTACCACGCATTAATTATTATTAGCAGTCACTAGTAGCAGTTAACACAACGGGGTACAAAAAGTGAGAGTTACCTCTGTTTAATCTATGCTCAATAAAACGGCTTTATTAATTCACAAACAGACAAAGGGCTAAAGTCGCTATAAGGTAGTAATTAGACAGACTTAACGCAACCCACCAAACAAGCACCAACAATTTGAATGCCAAGAAATCAAGCAAATTTAAATGTTATTACTCTCGCTATCAAGAATGACCCATATCTAACGTTCGAAATATAAACGCAGCACTAGATTGTAATTAGATTATTACGTCGATAAAAATCGCCACTAACACTCGGATTACTAAAAGGGATAATGATTTGGCGTTTTAATTTGACATTGCAAACAAAACTAGCATATGGGTTTATTCTGGATCGCAATACTGCTACAACAACTTTCCTCCATAAAAATTGTCGATACAGAGATCATGTCAACCTAAACTATTTTGTTTTCTTCCTAGCGGTCGTGGTTAGATTGAAATGAGCTTGGACCTGGGGAAAAATTTTGTAAATGCTATAGAAACGCGATATTTGCATACTGCAAAACCATTTTGCTATCTTAAATTTCTTGTGAATTTGCATAAGAGAGAAGCTGAAATTACAAGTACACATTACAACGAAGGAATTAATCAATATTTCAAAACATTTTTTTTATTAATTTTGAAGCGTTTTGGCGCATCTGTCTTAATTTAACCAAGTATATGGCTATAATAATCTATTTAAAAAATAGACTCACTCATCCGAATTCCCGAGAAATTTGTGTACGCGTATTAATTCATATTGACTGAGTGGAAGAAACAACCATATTTTAGTTACAGGGACTTTAGCAGATGGTAGATGTTATTTCGCAGCTTTCAAATGCTGTGTTCTGGTTGAACCTGCATGTTTTGTACAATATTGACTTTGTATATTGATAAAGCTCTAGTAAACCACCATTGTGAAATCGATCGTTTCATATTTTCTGTAAACAATAACCTTTCATTTCTAGTGTTTTTTTTTTTTTTTTTTTTTTTTTTAGCCTACCAGCAACATCTTCTGGTGTATGTATTATTTTGTAATGGAAGTGTTTAATGTACCATGTATAGGCCCTACTATGACTGTACATCTAGTGGTGTACTTATTATTTTGTTATGCAACTGTTTATCTGTAAATTGACAACTTTCCACATCCCACATAGCCAGTCTCTTATATTGGGATCAAAATGAATGTATTGTATTGTATTGTATAATTAATGCAGCTAATGTTGACCCAACAACTCATAAAAGTTGCGGTAGTAATTTGGCTTCTTTAGCTTCAACTTCCTTACCAAGTTTTCTTATGTAAATTTTTTATAATTTCTTAAACTAATTTTTCATTCGCCCTCTTTTCTCTTTCTTACTGTCGCTAAGTAGAGTGAAAGTAATTACTTCATCGTCTTGATTGTCTAACTTTTTTTATTATTTAATTGAGATCAAACTAACATGTTCTACAACAATTTTCCTATTTCATCGTGATGTCTGGGTGGAACATCAATCATATGCACCATATTGTTCTGATAAAATTGATCGTTGGGGCCGCCTTAGGCCTAAATATTGTTTGTGACATGGAGGAAGGAAATACCTCCATGGTTTGTGATGCTTTCCCTTTTGTAATATCTTTATGAAGGGGAAATAAAAAGAAACTCTGACAACAATTTATACTTTGGTCAGAGATAACAGGTGAAGTGTGGAGTTTAAAATACGAATGTTCTTGTTAGGCTGACGGTGTTGTGAATGTTGAAATAAAATGGCAGAGGGTGAAACAGTACATGCGATTCATTTAAGTAACTTTGTAGGTTCAGTAGATAAAATTCATCCACCAGATAAAGCTGTTGTAATTTTTAATTATAAAGGTAAAAAAGAGCGCGCTCTTCTTTTCAAGAGTAAACTGCTCATTGATGGCAAAGGTATACCAGCATGGCACAAGATGTGTGAAATAATCCATGAAGGTTCTGTTATAAATTTTCTTGCCATACATTCAACGATGTTGGAGGAAACAATTGTAAATGGTTTATATCAAATGCTTGGCGCCAACATAAATTCGATTTGGGTAGCCCCATTGGCAAGTCAACAGTGAATTTAATGTTTGGACTGTACCGTGCCAAGGGATTGGTGAAAAAAGTTGAGCCAATGACTTGCGTTTTATCTTTTACAAATGGAAACGGTAAGTACCTTTATAGGAGTAGTTTACTTCGTAATACACTAATATGGAGCTCATGGATAATAACTTGTGCCTTGTGGAGGACATGAACATTCTGGTCAAGGTTGCAATTCAACCCAACCACAATCTCCGTTAATATTACCGCTACAAAATCAAATGATACAGATACACTTAAACACATGAAATGCATCGCGACCTATGTTTTGAATAATTACATCATTTATTTCATTGTGGCATAAGTGATCATACACCTTCAGTATGAACTGCAACTGGACTAAAGCAAGCACAAAAATACATGCATTGTTTCATGATGTAAACTTGTCCCCTTTTTTCCATGTATATGCTTAATGAATTGGCATGGGGCCATCTAAACAAAATTTATGGGCACCAGGCTATATGATAGGTACAAGTGACTTTTGTGCATGGAAGTGCCTGAAAGTAGATGTTAAGGGTGAGAAAAAGTATATATTTGTGCACTTTGTGGCAATTTTTGTTACTTTTCACAATTCATATGTAAGAAAAAACTAGTGCCAATTATTGTTACAGCATTGCTATATTTTAATTTGAATGTCTCCAGAAATCGAGATTTCAGTTTTCCACGGTTTCTCGAAATCACTCTATGTAAATTCCAGGATAGTTCTTTCAAATAATGAAAGATTAACTGGCGATTGTGATTCTGCAGTAACCACATTCCTCTGTGTGGTCTAATACTGTGGAAGTCAATTACAAGATATTTTATTTTGAAGCAGTGCTTAGGCTTTAATCCACCTTGGACCATTCAACTGGTCAGAGTTGTATCAGTCTAACTGCTTGAAAAATAATACATTTTGCAGTGACTACCACAGTATTAATTTGCATGGAGGATCTTAATTACAGTGTAATTGCGATCTTCAGTTAACCCTAAGAATTTACCACAGAACAAGCAACAAATGCAGATTACATAATGGTCCAGGGTGCCTTACAACCCAAACTTAAATTACTTGGGTCTATTGGAGATCGTGATTCCACTACAATAACATTCACTGGGTAATATCTAGATTGCGATACCGCTGCAATCACGTACTGCCTCGTTATGTAAACACTTCCGGATGGAGAGAGTATGACGTCACTACTTTGTTGAATGTGATGTATACGTTCCACGCGCAGCTTTAACTGTCACTAACGTGGCCTTCCACGGAAAGTAGTCCATCGCTAATACATCTCATCGTTAATTTTGCACCAGTAATACAGGAATAAATTCATTAGTGATGAGGTTTCGATACAGCCTGGACCAAACTGAAACGTAACTATTGAACACTTTATTGCGGATACCTACGTCGTATCTATCGCTGTTACTGTCGTTTGCGTCTGCAGCCCGGACCATAGTGAAACGTAACCGTCACACATGATATTGCTGATATCCAATTTCCAAATCGCATCTACCTCTGTTAGTATGGTCCAGGCCGCGTTACAACCTAACCACAAACGGTTTTTGACGAAATATTTTTTTATATAAATATTTTATGTCGTATGAATGATTTTAATAGCAATTTCAGTCACGCGAGGAAATACAAACGAACGCAATCAAATACAAATCAATGGAATTGTGGCTAATAATGTTAACATTATAGGAACCGACACTACGGAACTTTACTAATGAATGATATCAATTATCAGTTTGGAATGTTGTTGATATTTTAATAATATTATTAATTGAGCAAGTAATAATTTTATTTAACTTTTTTTATCAGCAATTTTTATTATTATTATTACTACTATTGGATACGTTCTATGACCTAATGTGTATTAAGGGGGTAGGTACACCTAACACATATAAATATTTGATAAAGTTGAGATGTCATTTTCTCCAAATCTATTTAAATTTGAGGGTTCATATTTCATAGGTCCATAGAACTGTTATAGCTAGATACAAAAATTGATTTTTAAAATAAAAATATTGTTTAACAATAAGATAATGTACCATCCAAATTGACAGTGAAAAATATCTTGTTGTGAAGGGTTTTTAAAGACAGATGGCATAGTATTTGAAATTTTTCAGAAATGTTCTTTTAATATTGTAAACTAATATCAAGGCAACAACTTGAACCTATAATATAATATATTTAACTCTATATTTTTATTAATAAATTTTTTTGTCAAGAAATTAAAATTTTTGCTTTTTTTGCTTAAATATAAAGGCATATTTTTCATTTGGGAAAAGCTGCATATACAATAATGGTTCAGACTGTAGTACTTAGTATGTAGAACATGTCCTGCAAATTTGAAAAAGATCTATGCATATGGAAAAAAGTTATCTTTAAAACCATTTGATGAATTGCTGTTTTGAGATATTTCAGGTTAAAGATTTGGATCACCTTCAAGTGCAGTAAGATTTAAATGGCTGTCAATCGTGCAGGGCGTTGCTTAATCCCACACTGTTAAAGATATTGAAATAATTTTTTCACTAAAATGAAGCCAAAACTACAAACAATTTTTGTAAATTATAAAAAAAAATCATTTTTTTGAAACCTGATAAGTGTACCTACCCCCTTAACAAATCGATCGAAGGCTGAACACGTCACATTCTGCAATGTAGTGACGTCACACTCTCTCCATCCGGAAGTGTTTACATCGCGAAGCGGTTAGTGATTGCAGCGGTATCGCAATCTAGATATTACCCCATTCACTATTAATGTTATAATATTGCTGTAGTCAGTCGCAACATGTATTATTTTCAAGCAATAATTCTGTTATAATTCAGTTTGGACCATTATTTTCGTGGAGAAATTAGGTTTTAATATATCCTGGACCAGCATGGCACCGTTAAATGTACTTAAAAAAAAAATAAAAAAATTGTAGCAGTGTCTTGCGTTTGACTACTGCAGTATTATGACCCCAATTCCTTGCGGAATTGCTATCTCCACTAATCCCAATTACTTTAATACGGAAATTTTTTTCTTGCTGATATCAAGTAACAGAAATTGTGGGAGGAAATATTGGTCTCTTCTAGTTAGGTGATGAGACATGGAAAGATATTGATGTAAGAATTAAAAGTAATGAATGGAAGGGAAAAGATGACCATGACCTCAAGCTGGCACTCGATTTCAGGCACAAGAGTGTAGGAAGATTCTCTTTTTTTGGGTAAGAGGGTCAGGATTTGGAATAAGTTACCAAATTGTACCCGACCGTTTTGGGCTTAGTCGCTTAGTCGATTAGTTGACAGGATGGTTGAGTGGTGGGCCGCCCTTTCTATCATGGCACTGCATGTGATCGCTCGTATGGGCCTAGGGCTTAATGCTGGAGGTTGTTGCAGTTGTGAGCGCAATGTGGCATTGGAGAAACCGACCAGATCCTAGGTACTGACCTGTGCGAAGTATTCCCACAGTTTGCCTCGGCAACTTCTGCTGTCTCCTCGTAGTACGGCGGCTAGATGGATTACTGTTAATCAGGATAACTGACACCACATGGTTAAGGACATGACCCTTTACTTTGTAATAGTACCATGTAATGATCATTTAACTGGGCTATGACTAGCTATAAGTTCTTCTACTTCTAGTACGATAGACAAGGCATTTAACTGCTACGATAGGCATTTATTGTACACTCTAGACTG
The DNA here is from genome assembly GCA_031002005.1 of Vandiemenella viatica. Lineage (NCBI taxonomy): Eukaryota > Metazoa > Arthropoda > Insecta > Orthoptera > Morabidae > Vandiemenella > Vandiemenella viatica. The sequence goes on along the minus strand of CM061914.1, from coordinate 149,321,157 downwards.
AAGCCAATACATCCGAATGAATACTGCCAAAAACGTTGAAAGAATTTAAAGCAAAAATATGCAGAGGGCAAATGTAGGTGGGTACAGAAAAGGGAGAAGATGGGTGTGTAGGAAAATTGCCACCAGTGTGTGCGCTCCATAGCAGTTTAATTAAATATTATTATTACAATATCATGCACCTTGTTTGTATGGAATCTGGCAGCTGAAGTATGAGTCATCATCAATTGCTTTAGAATGGACACCTGTAGGCCCTACTGTGAAATTGAAATGCACAATACAATGGCAAGCCATTTCTTAAAAAAAAAAAAAAAGATTATCATGAGGTTATATAGGCCTAATCCTTCAAATTACATCAGGAATAATGATTTTGTCCTGGGTAAACTTTTCCATATGTTAATTAGCTCTGTCAGGTCTGTTTACTTAAACTGCTCAAGAACGAGTCATCAAATAGAAATATTGGTGTATCTGGAGACTGCGATTATGTTTGAGTTACTTTCCGTAGTACTTTCGTAGACAATCACAAGAAATATTATCTTGAAAATCATACATTTTACGATTGAATAGTCCAGTTTATGATGTCATTACCTCCTCATGCAGTGAAAATGGTTTTATTGGAAATGTGATCACCAATTGACCTAAAACATTCTACAAGCTGGGATGAGGAATGTTACATGTCTGGCTATGGCAGAAAGATTACAGAGAGATGAAATAAGTTAGGTGTTATGGTTAGATAAGAATTGTATTTTTTATTTCTGTTCAGGGTAACACAGACAAACTACCACAAACACTATCGACATGGAGTGACTACAAATTGGTGTCACTGATGCAAGGAGGAATTAAACCTCCATCATTACCATTAGTGTAAGTTCATAAGACGACTTCACAACGAGAAGTAGATAAAATATATATATATATTTATAAAATGAAAAATCAAGACTCGTCTAAGTAAAAGATGAGGAAAATCATGAATGACTGTACAGTAGCAAGGAACCTACAAAGAATTGTCCTTTCTGTCTGAAATTTAATGTAAATAATTGTTAGGCAGTACTATTTTAGAGAGAGAGAGAGAAGAAATGCAAATGTTAGAAGTTTACTCTGTGATATAGTGATTGTATTATTGTGCTGGTTTAGTCCAGTTGCACTTCATACTGAAGGTGTAGGATAAAATTTTGATAATTTATGCTATGCAAACTAGGAGTCCTAATGTACAAAATGTAATTTACAATGCATTTCGTATGTCTAGGTTTGTCTGAATCGTTTGATTTTGTAGTGACAATATTAATGGAGATTTTGATTAGTTAAAATGGAGCCTGGGCTTGAATATTATTTTTAGCGCATAAAAGATGAAAAGTTTTAGTTATTGGTAATTAATAAGCTGCTTTCATGAGCATTATGTTAGTAATGATGTGTATTGCGATGTATTCCCAATTTCTGATGCTATCTCATTGTATTAAAAAGGTACAATACTTTTATGTAACTAGAATTTTAAGAAATTATTTTACTGTATTTTCCAGTTATATATTTGAAGTAACTAAAAATCTTCATTAGTAAATAAGAATGAAGATACACACACGTGAAAAGATAGCTGCAGTTTACTATGATTTCAGAAAGTCTTGTTTGACTGTCTTATTTAATGCTTGCTTTGTCTAATTCAGCTTCTCAAAATTTTATCAGCACCTTAAAAATAAAATCTGATAATAACAGTAGTGAAACTGCTTTTAATTATGGCGTATTTTCCTTATCCTTTTCTAGTAAATAAATAAAATTGAATAAAACTTGTGTTTCTATATTTTTATTTGTTGATTTCAAAATTGATGGTGAAGTAAAACAATCTACGAAGTGCATTAATTAATAAAATAATAGAACTCTATCATAAGGTCTTAGCTAAGCTTGGATCTTAGCTACATTTTGATATAGGAAGGAACCATCACACCAAAGAGTATATTGGGTTGGTGTGCATACATCGAAAACCTAAAGGTGTATGCAAAAAGTTTAAATTTTCATGTGCAAACCATTCATCAGAATAAAACTGTACGCACAGTGTGTCGACCAGTGGTAGTTGAGAGATGGATTTTGGAAAAGTTAAAAACTAAACTGAATAGGGTTAAATATTTAAGAGAATACATGATTATTGTAGGAAATTTGCATGTTAAAGTAATAAATTATTATTTAATCAAATATGCCAATGCAAAGTGTTCATAGAATTTATCAATATTTTACAAATGAATAAATTGATAAAAATATTTAACTAAGCAAAAATAATAATAAATCAGTAAAGAGGTATGGAAATCTTATAATGATATTCTGAACTTTCATAATATAGTGGTGGTTCCTCTTGGGACAGATGAGGCGAAGAAGAGAGGAAGTGGATTATTCAGGAGGGGACAGAACCTAAGGATCTAGATTGGCAGAAACAAATTGCATCATTAGAATTTTCCATGCTTTCCCCAGATCACTCCATGTGAATGCTGGGATGGTTCCTTCAAAAGGCCATGGCCAAATTCCTTGCTCCACTCCTTTTCCATGTCTATTGACCTTGGAATGACAAAGTATAAAGTCAGAAGGGAAAAAATCTAATTTTTATGCATTATTTTGTTACGATCTTGTTGCTTTTGTAATCTGTTTAGTAATTCCCAATTTCGTTAAAGTTAACACATTGCATTCAACTTCTGTATGCCTTCTGAGATTGCAGGTATAACCTAACCGAGTATTCTCATGTGTTTCTCATTCACACATATACAATACTGTGCACTTATTTCTATATTTTGTACCAATATGATAAGAGTATCCTCCCAAATTACTATCAGCTATATGCCATTAGTTCTTCCCTTAATAACAGTTTGAATGCTCTCATAATTCAGTGTTTAGTGCAAAACTTAATCGTTCCACTAATAGTTAACATCCTAGAATGATACAAAAGCAGTAACACAAAGGATGAAATTGTGTATAACATTTGTGTTTAATTCAGAACAATCGCTAGTTTATTAGTGACAACATCTGATTTCAGAATACAATTTCAAATTTAATAATAGTGCAAAGTTCTTTTAAGAGTTGATACATCCAGCCTTAATTTATGGATAGTGACATCTGGTTTGATGTAAAACCTAGATACATTGATGTAATTGAACTTGTGTTGATATTTACTTTTACTTCATAAACCAATGAAACAAAACGAGAAGTTGCCTCGACAATTTTTATGCAGTTTGATAAATGGCTGATTGTGAAAACATGAACATTTCTTCATCAAATTATTCTTTTTACTCTTGAAAATTCTATCTAAATATGAAGCACCCACAAGATATGATCGGAAGTCAATGTAACTTCAAACTAATACACGACAGTGGATTTGTAAATCGCTAGACTTGCAACTCTCTGTGACAGGTAGAATGGCCACCAGAGTTCATTTTTTTTTTTTTCATGTTTAGTATTGTTGCCCAGTCTGGTAGAGTATATAAGGGGCATGAACAGTGTCAGATGATCACTGTGAAGGACATGGCTATGCTGCGTTCTATTGAGATGGCATTATCAACACATAAGAGTTTGGAATGGACCTCATTGTGGGTCGCCATTTTGCAAGCTGGTTAAATTGTACAACCAGATTTGTGGAGCATACGGATTTGAAAATGGCCTGATGTATTGCATAGTAACATGAGGGCAGCAATACTCATTGTGAAGGTTCCGGTCATCCACGTCTGACCACCAGAAAGACGATCACCATATTTTGCACTACATCTGTGCCTTCCATCTGAGAAGAAGTGATGGACTCCATCCCGTATCATTCATCAGAGACTTAACAGCAGCCAGACTAGGGAATTGCCACTAACACCACAAAACATACAGCTGCATTTGGACTGGTGCCATGACTACAAAGTATGGAATCCTGATGAATGGTATCACTGTATTCAATGATGAATCTTGGTTCTGCATTTCTTGTGATGACCATCGAGAGTATGGGGAGAGGTCCCATGTTTTTGAGAGAGACAGTGGTGTCACTCCTGGAGTCATGGTGTGGGAAACCAACAGGTATGACTTCAGATCATGGCTGTTAATGATTGAGGGATATCTGATAGCACAGTGGTAAGTCATGGACATTCTGCTTCTTCATATGTTGCCTATGGTGACATTTTTGAACAGGACAATCCTCGTCCACACATGGCACTTGTCTTTATGAACTATCTGTGTGATGTTAAATATTCCCACGGCCATCAGGCTTCCTAAAATGTGGGCTCAGGCTGCCAAGTTCTTCGTAAATTTGACTCTATTTTGAAATCACTGAACTAACATCACATACTCTCTCATCCCATGAAGTTTTATTTTGTTTCCTCTTTCCCTTCATGTTTTGTCAGCAGTGTATATTTATTGTATAGTATTCTTATTAAGTATTGGAATTAATTGCTAAGGGTATACACAATTTTTTAGGACGACAATTGAATTTTTGCATCGCAATATATCAATTTACCCTATGAAAAATGAGAGAGCCTTCAAATCAAAAACAAGTATGAATTCATTAGTACATATAGTAGCCCTTATTACATATTACTGAATTTGGAACTTGCTGCTTGCAGGTGAAGATGATAAAGTGTTGGTCCTTATAAGTAAAGTGTATGTAAATGGTCACCAAGTTACCTCAGAGCAGAGTTTGAAGGATTTGATCAAGGTGAATGATTCAGTCATGTTTGATGCAGTACCCTGTATGCCTGATGAAAATGGTGGTGGCTGTAAGTGGCTTGCCACTGTTATGTGGACTGGTCATAGACCATCATCTCATTGCAACATTTCTGTTGAAGTTCCATTCACTCTAGACAGCAGCAGTCTACTTGAATATATCAAACAGGTCAGGAATTGCAGAGGTTAGTAATGATTAAAGTTATCAAGTAAAATTATGTGAGCATTTTGGCAATACCAACTCACTGTTACAGGTTTCTTCAGACTCTAAATCTGCTTTTCTTCTTGGAAAGGGCCGCATTGTTAGTGTGCTGAGTGAAGAATATGGAGTGGCTCTGATAGCACTGCGGCACAATCACTGGCAGAGCCTTTTGTTCCATCGCATTGCATGTTTTCTTTTTGGACTAAATCTTTCAACTTACGATCTTCAGAAGGTGTTTAAAGAAGGTATGCTTAGTAGACTATCTATCTATCATTGCTTTATATTGTCAAACAGAAACAGGTTATGTGGCCAAAATTAAATTTGGACCTTCAGTCGCACTCTTACTTTCGGCCAAAACTAATTCTTAAGAACTGTATTTGCTCACTGTAAATCCATTTAGACACGTAATAATAATAAAAAAAATTACTACTAGAATAGAACAAAGGAGACCAGTCCAGTTTAATTAATGTATTTATTTTAATAAAACCTTAGGTTTTACTGAGGTATTAGTTTAGGTAATCAAATCTAGATAACAATGAATAAAAGGTAATGAAGTTTATTGCTGCTAAAACTTTACTATCAATAGGATTTCCATGCAATCATTATGTTGACCGCTATCCCAGTATCTCAAAAATCATACCTACCTATTCATAATTAAAAAAACAAAACACTCGAGCATCAAATAAACTACTGTAATAATCTTTTACCTCCTGGGAAACAGATTTACCTACTAGACTTTAATTAATTATTGTCAAGTAGCATATTTTTGAGAACTGAGTTACTGATCAGTGTGATTAGTGATGAAAGAATGAAGGATTTCCCAGTGTATCAATTCTGTGAAAAGTTCTGGGGTTTCCCACCTGTGTAACATGTCAAAATGATGCAACATTTCCAAGCCGCTCTCAGACAATTTAATAGGCGTTTTTTGAAATGGCATAATTGAAATTTTTTTCACATTTTGGCTTGTTTTTTGCTCCTTTAGGATAGTGACTTCGGTTTCTTTTGAAAAGACTTTGTGGAACATGTTAAGCTAACACATTTCATATGAAAATACCATATAAAACTAAATAAAATTTCTAAAAAGGCTTCTGGATCAAATTTTTTGTTAATTTTCCAAAAGTTTACATTTGGTCAGATACACCCTTGCAAAAAACACCGATTCAAGTTTGATTAATTTTTAAATTGTATAAAAACTAGTTTAGATAAGAGGTAGTAATAACTTTTATCAAAATCAAAAAATTAAAATGTTGCAATACTTATTCTAAAAGTAATTTAAGCTCCAAATAGGCAAACTAATCTCTTTAGATAAAGCTAAAAGTAATCAATAATAATTTGATAACCTAATATTGTAACTTGGAACAATTTTTCGGCATTCCAAATAAGTTACATTAACGCCAGAATACATTTGATCATATGAACTAAATAATTTCTCACTAGGTAAACAATTGGAGGGGGCAGAAAAGTATCAAAATACTGCCTTTCTGAGCATAATATATGACTTGGAGTTCCAGTAGTAGAATATATTAACATTTTTCTGTAAGCTTTATTTTTAAATGTGAGATTGAATTGCTTGTTTTATTTCTCAAATGTGGTTTGCCAGCATCAGCATTACTCTTACCTTTATCTGGGCTGTTATTTTGGCTATCCCATCGCTCACCTTTTTGTGGGTGTGTGCTGCTCATCAAATGACATTTGTTGGACTTGATCTCCTCTATCCTGTCACTTCATGAATTAAGCAATATGATCTATGGCAGTATGGAATTGTATTGACTTTGCTAACAGTATGAATATGGTGCAAAATTCCATTTTCACTTCCACTTCTTTTGCTATTGCATTTCATGATCTAACTTTGTGCTTTGTAGATTTAAAAAATCTACTACCCAGCAAATCACTTTTTTAATCACTGCAACATAATATAAAAAAGGTTACGCGTATGGCATTGTTGGCCGGGAGATCCTGAAGGATTGTTCGGCTGCTGCGTGACATAGTTTCAATTAGCCGCGCATGCGCCTCTCTCATGGCTACCCTACCCTGATAATCCTACCGGGGAAAGGGGACCTACAGCTTTACCTGGAATCTGAACCACGGAGCGTCCTAGCGTGCTTCACATGAACAAAGAAAAGCTCTTCCAGAGGTGAAGGCAAGTTTTAAGGTTCATAAAAATTTCAGTCAGGAGCGTAAAGGTGATAGATCTGAATAAAATGTAACATCCTGTCTACTGATTGTTACGCTTTAAACCAATCCTTTGTTACTTCCAAACATTAATATTAGTTTTAATAACTTGGTGTTAGAAGAAGTATCGGCTGTAAGTGCCATTGGTTGAAATATCCGGCCAATTAGACATTTCAGAGTGTTGAGCTAAGGCACTTATCTGTCACCTAAATTTAATTTTATATTCTGCAACTTGACATGACGAAATAAATCGTCTGAAGTATATAAGGCCCTTGATTGAACATCCACCAATAGGATGCCGTCATGGGAGGAGTCAAGAGATGAGCTACAGTTTCCTGTGACGTCATGCTTGTGCTGTGTTGCTGCACTGTGCAAAAATAGGGAGATAGCCTCTGGCAAGGCTGGCCACATTTAATGATAAAGAATGTACATACCTATAATAGTACTTTTAACAATGTTATGATGGATTTACAAAGTTATGGAAGTATTTGTGAAATAGTTTATTTTGACATCCTGAAGGTGTACACGCAGCTGCTAAAAGAGTCACGACTTGCCATAAAATGCAACGCTACGTGATGCCAACGTTAAATGCTTGATGATTTTCCCCCCATCCTTATGAAAAAAAAATCTTCAAAATCATTGGGAGACAACCATGCAAAATTTTGAAATTCCATGGCACCTTCCAATCAAGACAAGTACTTCTGATGAAACCTGTATTGACAAACACCAGCTTTTCCTGAGTTTCAAAAGTAATTGAAGCTGCCATCAAACCTATGATAAGCAAGGGCTCAGGCGGTGACGAATTTACCAATACCTGTTCCCAACAGTCTGTAGACATTTGCACTTTGATGAAATTACTGAAGAAGCATGGAAAACTACTCTGGAACACAGTTCAACAATCACCTTGACATAATAATCAGTACCAAATCATGACAAGGTAATTTCCATTCCAGAAATAAATTTCTCGTCATCTAATGAATTGTCTGATTCCAGTACGTGAATTCATGAACAATCGTTACATAAAATAAAACTTATGAAACCAAATTGTAGCTGGGGGAAAAATGTGATGAGTGATATTCGTCAGACTAATCTGCAAATACTGTTGGGCTGGTTTAAAACTTTAAGAGCATAACTTGACCATAGGTTTACAAACTAGACATTTGCTGTTGGAAATGGAAGTATGAAAATGTTGTTTAGTTAAGATTTGATGAAACCACTGTTTCATCCAAATAAAAAGGAGGCACTTACTTGACAGGTTCATGCACAAGAGCTTTTCAAGGACTACAGTATATTTGTGGGTGGGGTCAATACAGCATGCTGATCACCTGATAGCTTTGTATCATGTTGATAAAAAAAAAATCTAAAAAAAAAAAAATAATGGCACAGATTGTTTTGGGAAGTTCTTGATGTAGCATTTGTCAAATCCTATATCGCAAATGGCCTGGTATTTGGGGGAGGAGAGAAAAACCCCTTCTGTAAAAGACTTCAAAGCTCGGTTTCACAGGCCTGATGACGGTGAAGGATATATGTAAAAAGAAATTGTCCCAAATCCTGATGCATTCAGACAACACATATAAGACTCTTCCGCATTAAGAGATATAAATCTGGGAAACGGGTGTTTGCTGGCCTTCATTTGTGGCTTACTAAGGAAGATGTGACGAATGCTGTAAGATGACGGTACAGTCTAAACCTCGTTCAAAATGTTTCCGCTGCAATGCCTTTTTGTCTGAATGAGGAAGAATGTTTTTTGAATATCATGAGGTGAAAATCTCGTACTAACACGAATAAAAATAAGATAGGAAAGGAAAAGTAACCCTTGGGTTATTTTCGCTATTTTATTTTTTTTATTTGTTGCTTAGTGACAGTTTGACACCATACTCTAATACAGATAAAATTATTTTAAATTTGTTTCCATATTTTGTATATACATAAAGTTCTGACTGTACACATTATATCTAGGTTTTCATAATTATTATCTATAGTTGCAATAAAAATCTGAATAAAATGTCTATGCTTAAATTAAAGTACCTTTTTTACAAATGATTTAAATTTTTAAAAATTCTATATTTCCAGGGTTCTATGCATTATTTATTCAAATCCAAATATTTTGTCTTGTGTATATTGCTACACAACCCATTATCTGTGATACTAAGTTATGTTTATGCAGGGAGTGCAGATGTATTTCTGAATCTTTCAGATTGTATTCAGTCGGAAATAAGATATCTAGGTTCTGACTCAGTACTATTTTACTTTTTTCTACTTTTATATTGATTGAAATGGAGTTATTGTAGAATTCTCATTTTTGAGATTAATATCTACTACATAATTTCCTAAGTTCGCTCACCTCCATAGCTATTGGCTGGAAAACGTCGACGTCATACGCCAGCCTTTGCTCACAACTTAACGACTACCAGAGATATAATTAGAAGAAATTTGAGGTTATGTACACAATTTTAATAGCTAAACAATTGCTACAAAATTAATTACCATAATGCATCCATTAAGTATGCTTTTAGTATCATTTCAGAGTTAAAAAAATAAATTAATTTTAGTACTGAAAATACGTGGAATTGCTTTTCAGTAACATGTCACGAATGAAAGTAACATAAAAAAATTACTCATGGTCTCTGCTGTAATCATGAATGCCAACTGTCATTCTGGCCTAGGTTAAATTTTAATTTAATCAAAACATTTCCTTATATTGCTGTTTATACATTGTATTTTACTGACCATTTTTGTTAATGGTCTTTGTTCACATTTTCTGCATGTGAGTTATGAGGTTATTTAAAGTGAACATCAGACCAAATATGTTACTGAATTGAGTATTTTGGCAATTCATTTCTTCGGAGTTGCTCAACTATTTAATAATCTGCAATCTGTATAAAATTCTCTTTCCTTCACTGACACTATGACCAAAGATTACATTATGAATGTTTGTCCAAGCTCAGTTAAAAACGTGAATCTTTTGAAGCAATTGCTTTCTCACTTTAAACAAAAATTCTTCAAATTTTGCAGAGTGGACTTTTTTAAGGTCAAATACAAGTCAAGGCGTTGTATTTCAGTTTACCAATCGTGACCTTTGAAAAATTATACGATAGGGTGGTCATCTCTGTCCATGATTAATACATCTGTTAATACTTCTGAGTTCTTCAAGCTCAAGAGATTTTATTCACCATATGGCTGAATTAATGTCAAATTTGTATTTGGACAGATCAAACCAACCTGTCACGATCTTTCACCTTAGAAATTGGACCTATTCTAGACCCATGATGGTACGCAAAAAATGGTAATGGGCTAACACTAGTGGTTATATAAATTTCTTAAATAGCTCTTCCTTCTCTTTGATTTATGAAAGTATCAAGTTTTTCACAAAGACCAGGATGAGGTGCACATTAACCTGTAATTTTTTGATGCTATTGGTAATGTGTTACATTAGTTTCTGTTTGATTTTTACATACAGAAGTTTATGGGAAGTATTATACTTCATATCTGTCAGATCAAAGTGTGTTTGGGCAGTCTGACAGTACATACTTTAGATCTGCCCAAGAATAATGTACATGACTATGCATCTGGGGTTGTTCGTAATACTAAAAATTTTATACCTATGTGAGAGGTGTTTTAGCAATATGGTGAACATATATATACAAGTTAGGATATAGGTATATATATATTTGAAACTAAGGAATGCAAGGGAAATACGACCTAACACTTACCATTGATGAAGGTGGCTGGGAATGTTGAACATAAGAAAGAACAAACACAAGAAACGTGCAATATTTTGGCAGTTAGCCTTATTCTTGCTAAAAGTGAGACACCAGGTGGAGCTACATGTGCACACGATGACAGCCGTCTGGTGAATGGAGGTATCATGATGGCTGGCATAGATGATAGCATAGGAGAGGGGGGGGGGGGAGCGCAAATAATAAATTGATAATGCTGAAGGTATATTATCATTGAAAGTGGGAGATCATCATAACTGAGTGACGATATAAATATAAACCATTTTATGAAAAACTTCAAGTTCGAAAAATAAACATGCATAACTACATAAATAATAGTGATAATAAGTGCTGGATCTGGTGGGAGGGATATATTGGAGATTGAGGCCTGGAGGATGTCTGGTGTCCAGGATATTCTTGTAGGCTAGTTTCCATCTACGAAGTTCAGAGGAGGTTTTGTTGTCACGGAAGACTGTGATCGCCCTAACAGATAAACAGTTTTTGAAATTATTCTGATTGTAGAAATTGGCATGTTTTGCCACTGGATGGGCTTCATTGCAGGTATACACTGTCTGCCTGTGGGCAATCATTCTGATGGCAGTTGGGTTAGTAGTGAGGCCTATATACGAGCTGCAGCAATGGAAACGTGTGAGATGATATATAAGGTGTGTTGTAATGCAAGTAACATGACCAATAATGGGGAATGTTTCACCTGTGGAAGGATTGGATTAAGTGGTAGTTGCTATTGAACTGGCATAGATGATGTTTGTGAGGAGTGAACAAAAATAACAAACACACATCCTACAGTAATTTTCGGGTCTTTAACCCTGTATCAACAAGAGATCATTGTGGAGAGTGGGTGTCATGGTGTCATAGGAGACTTGCCAAGGGGGTAATATATATATATATATACGAGTTGGCTGCCAGCAGCGCTTGCGTGCAGCCATCTCACTTCTACTGAGGAAGAGCCAGGCTCGAAAATTTTATTCTTTGTGTGTTCGTGTTTTTTTCGTGTACCAACGCCGCTGGAATCCCCTTCTTTGGTAAGCGGTGGTTTTTTATCCTATCCAATGTTCAATATATATATATATATATATTGTTAGGAAACAAAGGCGCTAAAAGCGGATATATTGAACATTAGGATAGGATAAAAAACCACCGCTTACCAAAGAAAAATTGTAATGAACAAACAAAGGAGATAGCGTACAAATCTCTTGTGCGTCCACATTTGGATTATTGTTGTGCCATTTGGGACCCGTTTCGTAAGGGATTGATCGAAAGTATAGAGAAAGTACAGAGAAGAGCCGCTCGATTCATGACCGCTTGCTACAGTCCTTATGAAAGCGTCACAGAACTGATTAGTAGATTAGGTTGGGAGTCTCTGGTAGATAGACGACACACGTTTCGTTTAAACTTATTGGAAAACATGCGTACTCCAACTTTCACTCATGAGTGTAGTGAAATACTTCTTCCACCAACCTATTTGAGTCGGAGGGACAGGAAAGATAAAATTAGAGAAATAAGGTGCCGGACTGATTCTTATATGAATTCTTTTTTCCCTCGTACCATTAGGGATTGGAATGCACAGCAAAGAGATTAGCTTTGGTGCTGAGCACCCTCTGCCACCCACAATTTTGTGAATTGCAGAGTATATATGTAGATGTAGAAGGGGATTCCAGTGGCGTTGGTACACAAAAATACATGAACACACAAAGAATAGAATTTTCGAGCATGACTCTTCCTCAGTAGAAGTGAGATGGCTGAATGCAAGGGGCCGGCCTTGGGTGCAGCCATCTCACTTCTACTAAGGAAGAGTCATGCTCGAAAATTCTGTTCTTTGTGTGTTCATGTTTTTTTGTGTACCAATGCCGCTGGAATCCCCTTCTTTGGTAAGCGGTGATTTTTTATCCTAATGTTCAATATATATATATATATATATATATATATATATATATATATATATATATATATATTATAAATGCGAAAGTAACTCTGTCTGTCTGTTTGTTACATTTCTTGGGCTAAACGGCTACTCCAATCATGATGAAATTTGACAAGGAGATGCTATTTGACATTAGGATGGACATGGGATACCATATTCTGTATAGATAAGAACATATTGTCATTAAATTATGAAAACTATCTGAACTGTGAAAGACAAACGCATAATATCTGTATGTTATTGTAATGCATAACGTTAGAGAGCAATGGCAGTGTAGCACAGTGGTAATGTGCTTGCTTCTTAAGAAAACTCCCATCTGGCTTTGGGTTCAAACCCCACTGGGAGCAAAAAATTTTATGAATTGTTTTTCATAGTTTGAGCCAAGCCTAGGATTTTGCAGTAAGGACACCATGTTCTGGCAAATCTTTGGCAATAGAATAGTGCCCTAAGCGTTTACTTTATTCAGGGTATACTGGTTCCACAGGCAGTTTTTGTGTGATCTAAACTAATATTATATATGTGAAAGTAAGTCTCCGTCTTTTTTACGTTTTGACTTGTAGGTAGAATGGTATATCGATAGCAATCCCGTCATATTGTGTTGACATATCTTGGTAACTTTCAGCTTTGTGTATCCAATTCTAGCAATCAAATCCTAAATCCATGCGTACGAAGTCGAGGGTAACAGCTAGTGTGTGTGTATATATATATATATATCAAACATTTGGATAGGAGAAAAATCACCACTTAAGATATAAGCGTATTCCTGTGGCGTCGTTACACAAGAAAGAAACATGTACACACATAGAGTATAAAATTTTTCGAGCCTATGGCACTTCTTCAGTAGTAGTGAGATGGCTGCATGTTGGATGCCGGCAACCCATATATATATATTCTTACAAAAAAGGGTAGCAAAATGAACCACCACTTACCTTAGATGATGGTTTCATGGGGTGAGCACATAAAGCACAAGAACAGGAAAAACGATGAATATTTTGGACTGAGTGTGTTGGTGTAATGGTTAGCGTTCTGGCCTTGCATTCAGGATTATGGTGGTTCGAATCCCTGTTCGGGCATCCAGATTTGGGATTTCCATGGTTTCCCAAATCTCTCCAGGCAAATGCCAGGATGCTTCCTTAAAAAGGCCATGGCCGAATTCCTTCCCATTATTTGCCACCCATCCTTTCCCGTCTCTAAAGACCTCGCTGTTAAGAGACGTTAAGTAGTTTAAAAAAAAATATTTTGGGACTTGGCCCTTTGTCAACAGGAGAACATTATGAAGGGAGGGTGGTGGTAGGATACAGTCTCAAAGAATGACTATTAATCAGGAACATGGTGGGGGTAAATTCAAACAGAGGCTAGGGAGTGGTGGACGGGTACATGAGCAAGGCGAAATGTTGCAAAAAGTGCAGAATAATACATTAAAATGTTCATAACATTTATTGGAAAAAGTGAAATAAATTCAGTAAATAAAATAAAATTTGAAAAAATAATTATGATAATAAAAAAATCTACTCAGAAAAACATCACCTCTGGTATGTGGTGGTTCAGTATAGGCAGTGGGAATGGAGGCAAGGAGAGGATGGAGGGAAGGAAAAGTACTGACTGGGTATTATCTCAAATTGAGACCAGGAGGTTGCCTTGTGCCTAGTTTGTATTGGTAGGCAAACTCCCACCTTCTGGGTTCAGAGGAGCTGCTGCTGTTTGGGAGGACTCTGATAGCCCAGACTGTGAAACAAGAATTAAGTTATTGGTGTCATGGGAGATGGCATGGATAACTACTGGATGTATTGGATTCCGAGTGAAAACTGTCTTTGGTGGCCATTCATTCTTATGGCTAGTGGATTGGTAGCCAAACCTATATAGGAAGCCGGGCAGTGTTAGCAGGTTAGCTGGTATATTACATGGGAGGTTTGCCAGGTGGCGTGTCTTATGATAGGAAAGCTCTTGCCAGTGAAAGGGTTGCTGAAAGTGGTGGAGCCATGGTGTATGCCGCACATCTTACAGCGGGGTCTATTGCATGGGAAAGATCCTTGGGGCTGTCTGAGGGGACGAAGGAGACTGCGTTTGTGGAATAGGAATTGGTTGAGGTTGGGAGGCCTGCTGAAACAAGTTCTGGTAGGGCCGGGGAGGATTTTTGGAAGAATGGATCTCATTTCTGGGCACATTAGTAGGAAATCATAACCCTGTCGAAGGATTCTATAGATTGATTTAAGGCCAGGGAAGTATTGTGTAACCAGGACAGGACTATGGTTGGTTTCTGGTGGTTTGGAGCAGTCAATAGGTTGAGCAGGTTGCAATGTGGCTCGTGAAAGTTGCTTGTGAACAAAAGCTGGGGGATATTTGTGGGATATCAATGCTTGTGAGATGTTGTTTGTATACTCTATTAGGGATTTCTGGTTGTAGCATATATGACTGTCTCGGGGTGGGAACGTTTGGTATGACACGGATGGCAACTGTGGATGTCATTGAGTGCACATTGTCATCTGCCAAGTGTGTCTCATATTTACAAGAATGTTAACCACTTGTGTTTGTCTTTTCTGTTTTCGTCATTCCCAGCTGCCATAATCTGTGGTAAGTGTTGGATCTTATTTTTATGTGCTTCCTTATAGATATATTTATCCAGGTTTCAAATGTCAGTCACATCATTTTCTAGTCCTGTATGTGCCTTAAATATATTAAAGACCTCAACATTAGAGACCTGGATTTAATGTAACATTTCTCTTATACCTCTACTTTAGCAGTGACATATTCTTCATTTTATTTTCATTATCTTTATACAATAGTTGTTTACGGGGTTATTACAATGTAACTATCAAGCTGTTGTCACTACATATACACATCTGTAAGCACACATTTTATAGAGATTTCTTTGGTAAGGTATCGTGCAAAAACTACAAAACAACAATTTTGATGTGATTTTCATTTAGAAAGCTTGGACTCTTAACTTAAACAAGTGTGGAATGTTTTATGATTCTACATGAATGATTTGCATAGCAATAAATAATAATATATTTGTAACCGAAATAGATAAGTGCCAAAGATCACACTACATCTAGTATAAACATAGCACCCTTTGGATTTTTTCAAAGAAGTAACTTTGGATATTTATATCTCCAGTTTATTTATTTCAACTTGTTGGTTAATAATGTGAGCAAAGTCTGTTGGTAATATCAATAACATCTATTGTTTTACACTACAGAAGGCAATTTAAATTATTAAAAACTATATTAGTGTGCAAAATTATGATAATGTGCTCCATCATCTACATAGTTTTGATGAGTTTGTGAATATATTTTTCATATATCGAAAAATTAGCTTCCAGGTTAATTGAGGAATTCTTGAGGGTTCTCCAAAGGTTAATATGTTCCCTGCCTTGTTCTCAACTTCATGAGAATAAGAAAAAATTTATCTTGAGTAGGATCAGTGTTGGGTTGGACATACAGAGATAAAATTTTGTTCCTCATGTCGTTTCCTGATCTTATAATTTACATGAAGTAGTATCTGGTGTTCATACAGACATGATCACGGGGTATGGTATGAATTCGACCATCATCCAGATGTATGATGTCACAAATGTACAAATATTATACATCTGTGATTGACTAAAATCAAACATGCATGGTTTCTCAAACCAGTAGCACAAATTTCATATTAATTGCAGGAAGTTTTGCTCTATACAAGGCTGAAAGTGTCGGTTTCATTTGTAGTAAACCTGTATATCCAGTCAGTAAAACCCATTCACTGCACTACATTTCAAGAACTGGTTCTCCAAGTGTGGTATGTTGTATATGCTTTTGGTTTTACATTACTTTAAATGATTAGATTCAGAAAATTATGTCAAATTAATATTGAAATAAAATAAATTAATACATAAAATTACACTTGGATATTGAAAGAAATGACCAAAATGAAAGAACTAATCAAAATTGTAGACCTCAGTGGGGATGAAATATCAATTAGCTGCCAGAAGACTAGCCAGTGGAATAATTGGCATAAATATTTTATGAGGTAAATAAATGAATTTATCAAAAATTCTAAAAAAAAAAAGAAGCTATCTGTGATATTTCAAGATTAAACAAAAATAAATATTTTTTTAAAAAAATCTTAAATATACTTAACTATCAAACAATATACATCAGATTGTCCAAAATCAATAGATACACAACTGAATGATAGGTCAGAAGCATTTAAATAGGTCTTAGTTGCATATTAATGGCAGATGGAGGTTCCAAGATTGAAATATATATTTCAAGCAAAAGTTGAGTATGCAGGAGAGTTGCAATTCAGTGGAGAAATGAAAACAGATCAAAGTGTGTATGACTGGGGAAAGAAATGTTTATTGGAATTTAAAATAAAAACCTGTAACCTCTGTAATAAAAGTAGGAGAATAACCAGTGTTGCCTACTCTAATCGAGATTGTTTTACCTGTACACTATTTTTATATTTCCAATGTCAATAATGTGTATCAAGTTCCTTTAAATTGGCACCAGTGATTTAGAAGTAAACTAAACATTGATCTAATCGAACAATTCCCGGAACGGGGTGAATTGGATGCTGTTATACAGAATTTGGTTTACATTTTGGTCCAGGCTGCATTTCAAACTAATCTCAACACCTGTTAAAGTTGCTGCTTGATAAATATGTACTATCTGTGCAATTAATACATACTACATACATAAATCTGTATCGGGAATATATCTGCTAGTTCTGGCATCACAGAGAAAATGTGGGTTTTTAATGGGTTTCACAGCGTGATAGCTTGGGCTCCATCTTAAAATCTGATGTAAGTGTCGAGACATTAAGACACATTTTTCTAATGAATATTTTGACATAACTTAAAAATGGTTTGATAGGATTTAAAACTGTGGGTTTCTGTAAAGGGCACTGGAAATTAAAAGGGTTGGGGAGAAAGAGATTGGGCTTCTATAAACCAAATGTGAACAATATTTTTCTGTCTGTGGGCAAAGAAGTTCTATCTATATCGAATAAAAATTGTAACTTTGTATGAAGAACATTTGCAAAAAGTAAATGGGGTGAGGAGTTGGGTTTTGTAAATAGAATGTAGATAATGTTTTTCTTTTTTAAAAAACATACGTGTACAGTGTTCAATCAAAATCTGATAAAAACTGTGGGTTTCTGTAAAGATCATTAGAAATTAAGAGGGGTTGGAGAAAGGTTGGGCTTTGAAACCAAATGTAGATAGAATTTTTCTATTTGTTTTAAGGTATAAATGTGCAAAATGCATAGTTAGGGTAGGAAATGTAGTATCAAAAGAAGTGGAAGTAAAAATGGGTGTGCCACAGGGTAGCGTATTGGGACCATTGCTATTCATTATTCTAATGAATAATTGTGTTGATTGTTTACTATCTGAAATTAGATTGTTTGCAGATGACATAATGCTGTATAAAAGAATCAAAACGATAGAGGATTGTAAACAGTTGCAGGGTGATCTGGACAGGATATCTAGTTGGGTTGGTAAACACGGAATGAAGATAAGTGCAAAGAAGAGTCAGCTTATTAGATAAACAAATAAAAAACAAAAGGTTAATTATGAATATAGGATGGGGAAAGAATTGCTTGCTGAAGAATTGAAATGTAAATATCTTGGCATTACATTTGATATCAAGCTTAACTGGGCAGGACAGATTGGACAGGTGGTAGGAAAAGGTTTCAAAATTCTGCACTTGTTAGAGAGAGTGATGAGGGAATGTACGAGAGAAGTGAGGGAGTTGGGTTGCAAAACTTTGGTCAGACCATTGCTCGAATATGGTAGTGTAGTATGGGACCCTCATTTTACGTATCAAATACAGGAGTTGGAGAGGGTGCAAAAAAGAGCTGCTAGATTTGTTTTTGGAAATTATCTCAGAATGCAGTCAGTGACGAATATGATAAAGGAGCTAGAATGGGATTCATTGCAAGACAGGAGGAGGGGTCGTGGGAGTGTACAAGTCATATACTGGCAATGAGGCATGGAAAGATATTGGCGTAGGTATGAAAAGTAGTGCATGGATTGGAAAAGATGACCATAAGCTGGCACTCGATTTCAGGCACAAGGGTGTGGGAAGATTCTCTTTTTTAGGTAAGGGTGTCAAGGATTGGAATGAGTTACCAAGAGAAATGATCAATAATTTACCGAAAACTTTGAAAGAATTTAAAGATAAAATTTGTAGAGGGCAAATGTAGGTAAATTGCCACCGGAGCCTGTGCTCCATTGCAATTAAATTAAAAATTTCTTCAAAATCTGATAGAAACTTTAGCTATGTGTAAAGAACATTGACAATAATTAATTGGGTGGAGAGGGATGGGGTTTTTGTAAAACCAATGTGAACACTATTTTTCTATGTTTTTAAGTATACGTGTACAAAATTCCCTTAAAATCGGATAAAAAATGTGGGTTAGTACAAAAATTAAGGGGTTTAATGGGGGATGAGGTGTAGTTTTTTGATTTTTTTTAGTGAGAAACCTTATATGTAAATATATATTTGCCAGCTGTAAAGGTGAGCAGTCAAATAGTATCATCAGTAACTTTGTGTAAAGAGCATTGACAAAAATTAAAGGGGGAGAGGGTTTGGGTTTTTACAAAACAAATGTTGGTAGTATTTTTCTCTTTGGTTTAAGGATGCACATACAAAGTTATATTGAAATCAGATAAAAATGTTTGTATAAAAATTAAGGGGTGTAAAGTGGGCAAGAGTTGTCCTCTCTAATAGCAGCAGCTCCTCTGAACTCAGAAGGTGGGATCTTGCCTACCAGTACAAACTGGGCACACTGGTCTCAAATTTAGATAATACCTGGTTATTATTATTATTACTTATATTTACCCTTTTTTAATCCTCTCTTTGCCTCCTCTCCCCATTACCTATACTGAACCATTAACCTAAGGTGGTGATTACTTTATAGAGTCTTTGGTTTAAACTTTTTTAATATATATATAATTTTTTTCATATTTAGATTTAATTATATTATTTTGCTATTCCAACTGACCAGAGATTAGTTTTGATATTTATCTATGCTTGGGGATTAGTTCTGAATCACTGCCCCTCTACTTGTCCTCAGGTTGAATTTACCCCCACCATTTTCCTGGCCAACAGCCTTTCTGTGAGGCAGTCTCCCACATCACCCACCTCCCATAATGTTCTCCTGTTGACAAAGTGCTCGGCCTGAAAATTTCTGTATCATTTGTATTTTTGTCTTTTCTGTCTGTACGCGCCCCACATCCATCAACTAAAGGTAAGTGGTGGCTCATTTCCCTATCCTTTTTAATACACATATATTACACCAATGTATAAGAATTGCTCATTTAAAGATGTAAGATTTCATCAGTAGGATGGTGGTGAGGCTTTCATTTGTGAGTCCAGGACTAATAAATTACTGTTGGAGCTGCTGGAAAATTTACCTTAATGATTGAAAGAATTTGAAGTAAAAATTCATTGAATACTAGTTTTGTAGAAAACTTACCACTGGGGCATAAGCTTCCAAGCAATAAATAATAATTGTAATTTCTGTTTCAAAAATAATTTTTTTCTTTTCAAAGCCTCAATATTTTTGTACAATTTTTTTTCATTAGTTTAGCAGCCTGTGGTGGTATTGCAAGGCAGTTGTAAGCTTTCGAAGAATATTATTTTAAAAAACTGCTGTAGTGTCAGAAGACTGATTCCAAAACCTGTTCTGAACTGGACTTATCTTCTGTTTTGACACCCTCAATTCATTCTCAACAATAATATGTATGACAGCTAAATTATAAAAACAACCACAAAATTAGTTTTTTTATTGCTAAAATATTTGATATACTGTTAAAAGATATTCATGCAAATGATTTCCATTTGCTGTTCCAGATGTTGGGAAACTTCTTATTGAAGGCATTTTCATTTGCAATTGTTCTTGTAAACTTTGACATAAAGTTTGTTTTGAAATAGATTTGTCAATTTGGCCTCAATCTTATTTTTGCTATTTTTTTTTTTAACTTTTTGAACCTGGATCTATGCAGTTGTTTCAGTAAAAAATAATGAAGCACCAATAATGGGAGGAGAAAACAAAATGCCACAGGTTGATGTGATGTTACTTCAGTGATTACAAAATTGAGTCAAATTACAAAGAACTTGACAGAATGAGCCCACTATCAGTATGGCATTGATGCATATACTGATTTAGTGGGAAATAGTGTCATAAAGCTGTTGTGTCCTCTCCTCATGCAATCTGGCGCACAACTGTTTTAACTGGTCCCCGATATCTTCTTACTGTCACTGGGATGGAGTTGACATCCAGGCTAGTCCCACATATGTTCTATTGGGAGAGATCTGGAGATCCCATGGGCACGAGGTCTCCAGATCTGTCCTTGATAGGGTCATTAAGAAATTCATGTTCTGAAAATTGTGGTTAAAAATAATTGTTTGTTCAGAACTGTTGACATAGTACCTAACTTAAATTTTTTGTTTGTTTCAGGTGATCAAATTAAATTCATTGCTGTGGCTGCTCCTTGTGACAAATTAATGACACAGTGGTTGGCAATTCATATGTCAGTGTCTGTTGGAACAGCAATACCAAAGAGTGAACTTCCTCCAGTAAAAAAACTGTCCTTGGAAACACAAAAAAAGCAGATATGGGAAAAATAGATGAATGCCCCCTTTTCTTTGGTTACATCCATACAATTTATTATAATAATGTTCACCATCATTGATTTTCAATTTCTTTTTTCAAAATATTTTAAGAAGATAGTGTTCATTACATGTTCTTCTAAATATTAGATCTATCCCTGAATTAACGTCAGTTTAGTTGTAATTGCCGTAATATTCATTTTCAGGTATCGTTCTTGCAAATGCAATCTCTTTATTTCTAGCCAGCCCTATGCTTTCAGTAGTTGCTTGTGGAGTCTTCCATACGGGAATTTTGTGGTGGAAATTAGTTCGTTTTAATCAATAGTTTAATGAGTACTCAGGCTTATCTCTCTTTCAGACTTAAGTTTTCAGCAATCCTTTTCATAAAAATAGTGTGTGCTGTATGGTTGTATGCTACTCTTGTTTATTCGAATTTCAGTTTGAGAGATTTAACTTTTTGCAAATAGAAATAAAATTAGTTTGAAGGGGAATATGACATAATCTTACAAAAAAAAGTATTGTATATTGTTACTTCGTTGTGTTTAACAAAACTTTTTTCCTATTGTACCCCAACCGTCATTATGCCTCGACATAAACACCCTCTTGAAAGTGAAGTCATTTCTCCTGAATACAGTTTTCAGTTTGTAGAAACATTTCCCAGATATTTCTTTCTTTTTAAAAAATGTAAATTGTTTACTCTTTCTCTCTTTTCTATCTGTATTTGTGTGTCATTTTTCAAAACATTCCAACATAATGCATGTCTTTTTTCTCTGCTTTTCTAATATTGCTTTTTCTTATGAAGTAACACATCAGTGCTTCCATTTCCTGGAGACACGACATGCGAGTCTTAATAGCTCTCATGTATTTAAGCTTTAATTCTGTTTAATTAAGATACAACTATGAGATTGTCTGTCAAAAACACACTCATCACACTTGACAGGTATGGTGCACTCAGCAAACCAGAGTAAGCCCATTGGCAATACTTAACTGGTAAAATTTTCTGGTTGATTGAAGAATCAGTTCAGTATGCTTACTGAACAAACAATGGTGCCTTGTTGAGTAGTTTAGTAACAGTAGAATAACAGTAAGTTTTAAATGAAATTACACAAAAACTATTAAAATAAAAAAGGAATTCATATACACTTCTAGTTGCATGTCAACAGTAAGGCTTTTAAACTAATGTAAAACTTGTTGAAATTAATGCTTTTAATACTATTTTAATTTTATAAAACGGTTTTACAAATGGAGAATGACATTATTATGTTACCAATGTCTGTGATAATTTTTGTTTGAACCTTTGTTTCTCTTTCTAAGTCTGATATTTAATTGTCGTGATTGTTGGTTAACAGTGTATCCGTCCGTAGATTTTCACTGTACATTTTCTCACTAGTATTGTGGTATCTGTTATACCAGCTTCTTTCTTACTCTCAAAATTATTGTCTCTAGTCAACCTCATTTCTTGACTGATATTTGATTGTATTCATTAATTTCTTTTTAACTGCAGACAAAAGTTCTGTAAAGTATTAACTGCTTGTCACCTGAGAGTCATATGTTTGGTAGGTTGTTACCAGATTTGTGATAGGTGAATAGTTAAGATTTTTTAAAATGTGTTGTGATAACATTTTAACCTTTGTACTGTTGGTTTTTTATTTTGTGATAATAAAATATTTTTAAAGCTAAATTGTGATAATTATATACTTGATAAGTTGTTTCCATGGAATCAGTTGGATGTGTTTATATAAATAAAAGTGTGGATATTTTTAACAATTGGTATTATTGATTAATACATTCTATTTTACACATTGTGCATTTACAAACCATAGTTTCCAAAATTATTTATAAATTGGATGGCAATATAATTTTGTTGTCACTATGCCACTGCAGGTGCTGCAAGAATCTTTGTGTCAAAAATAATAACAATAACCATGTATAATAATAAATATTTATGTTATTTAAAATTTACTTTACTTTTTCTGCAATTGCTGTTTTCTTCTCTCTCGCTAACATAATTGAAATTCAATATTTGTTACTAACAATAATCAGAGTGGTCGTATGAATTGCAGTATGAACAACGGGTTTGTATTGTACACCACATCAAGTATCTAAACTTGACTGATGTTCGTTCTGATGGACACTTTTATGAAAAATCAAGTGTTAAAAATTGTAAAATAGTGCATGCTTAATGAATAGCAGTATAGAATCTTTTTAACCAACAGTTTTCAGGTAACTGCATAGCTTAATGCATAGTGTTAGTGCGCAAAGAGTCAATTATTTTGATATATATATATATATATATATATACTAGCTGACCCGGCAAACGTTGTTTTGCCATATAAATAACTTTCAAGTAATTTATAGTGTATACAAAAAATAGCTTACTTATTGTAAGTATGTATGTATGTAAGAATGTGTATATTGTATGTATGTAAGAATGTGGTATATGCCTGAAATAGGCATGGAGCGCTGTGAACGATGAGGGAATATAAAAATAACAAAACGTCTACATTTTTTGCCGCTAAAATTGCTCTTTCTGCAAGCCACTCATGATTTATGTACTGTGTGTGTACGTCGGGAAATATTTGTTCAATGAGAGTATCTTGCGAATCAGCGATTGTGAAGAAATCGGTCGGTAATTTTACGTATCCAGTTTCATCTATAGCAACTTTTCCATCACCGATATCTAAGAGTTGTTTTGAAAATGTTCCAGCTGATGGATCTTGAAGCATTTGAACGCGCATATTTACTTTTAGCTGTAATTTTTCAACATTACGCCACAATGGAGATGATTTTAAGCAAGCGTTGTACTCATCAGCGTATGTTGAACGTGGAATGACTGGAAGTGTTTGTCTGAAATCACCTGAAAGGACCAATAGAGTTCCGCCAAATAGTTTGTTGTTGTTTTTAATATCTTTCAATGTCCTGTTCAACGCCTCAAGCGAATGTTTGTGTGCCATAGTACATTCATCTCAGATGATAATTTTACACCGTTTCAGCACGGTGGCCATGGACGATTGTTTCTTAATGTTGCATACTGCGTCAGGGTTATTCTGAATATTTAGTGGCAGCTTAAATACTGAATGAGCTGTTCTGCCTCCATCCAATAAAGTTGCTGCAATGCCCGATGATGCAACGGCCAATGCGATGCCATTATTTGATCGTATTTCAGCAAGAATTATCGAAATAACGAATGTTTTGCCAGTTCCACCCGGTGCATCCAAAAAGAATTACTAAAATGGCTATTAAAAAATAAGGGTTGATCGTAGAAGGGTGAAAATTTAGGATTTTATGTATTTTTGTATGTTGTATCATAAAAAAATAAAAAATAAAAATTTTGTCTAAAAAATAAAAAAAAATTTAGGGGTGGACTACCCTTAACATTTAGGGGGATGAAAAATAGATGTTTGCCGATTCTCAGACCTACTTAATATGCTCACAAAATTTTATGAGAATCGGTCAAGCCGTTTCGGAGGAGTATGGGAACGAAAATTGTGACATGAGAATTTTATATATAAGATATACAAAGGGCCATACCTGGCAAAGGAGAAAAAAATTTCTTTACTCATATTCAAAACTTATGTATTAAAATCATGTATAAGTAGAGATCAACAAGGATGAATAAATATTGGTTCACAATTTAATGAATTTACTAACAAAATATGATATTTGTAATTAACAAAATATGAAGATTAGTCCTAGAATACTAGAAATTACATTTGAATGACTCTTTGGCTAACTCAGTTAAATCAATTTGATGAAACGTGGAGTATGTTTAAGGTATAACCGTTGTAACTTGTATCTCGTTTGTCTGCATTTTTTCTACAATAGCTTATGAATGGCACAAGGTCAGCCATGCTATGTAGTGTTGTCACTCGTTGAAGGCTTTCAACCAAATTTCCTCTGTTGTGTAAGGCAATGCAGATTGTTTGCAAGCCTCTTCAAGACATTGATGACACTGTTGTGTCTTTATTCAGCTCCATTGTTGCTGCTTCAAAACAACATTGCAACTTCAGAAGGAATTGAGCACTGTACTATCTGTAGCTGGCAATTTGTATGTAGATGGCTCTAATCGAAATGCGACTGGTGTGAAAAGCAGAGATGTATGCTACCAATACTAGTAATACTTAATGTAAAATATTCGTCACTGACAATGCCTAGATGGGAAGTGATTGCATACCACAATAAACTAATATTATGTAAGGATAATAACTTGTAGTATTTGTACAATATACCAGTTACTTGGAAGCAGTGTTTGAAGTTTATGATTCAGGGAACTGAGCCATCACCTTTGTCACAGTTTGGATGCTTGATACTAGTATGTTACAGGATTCATGTTTACTGTCTCTGTGGTATGTCAACAGCAAAAATAGTTAACAACTTTAATGATGCATGAGATAATTATCATGATAATGAAGGTGTTTTTTTTTATCATTTATCATATTTTTCTGGTGGTTGCAGAGGTTGGAATATTGTTAACTTTATAGTCCTATAAATTTACACTTCTGAGGATCCAAGTTCTTTTAAAAAGGGCAGTGCCCCTCATATCAGGGAGAATCCTTAAAAGAGATCTCCTAATTCATCAGTGTCAGCTACCACTCAGTTGCTAGAGATTATTCATGAAAAAATGTTTCACCTTATAATTAGCAATAGATGTTTACATGTAAGAGAATATTTGCTGCCTTACACAACCCCTTACATCTCCTTGTAGAAACACCTGCAATTGTTCTTAGTGCTGATAAAAAATAACAATCCCAATATCAGTTTGCATTACAGATATTAATTTAATTGGATAATTGTGACACTGAAACTGCTGTTAAGCACTGAAAATATGATGAGGGGGATAATAACCCATCACTTAACAAAGAGGATGGCAGGAGGGCCAGATAAACATGAAACAACCACAATTCCCAATATTTCGGTTAATAACCTTAGTCATGTAAGAAGCAAGACATATGGTAGAGGAAAAGATGTGTGCACATCCAAACTTACCGCATGAATGAATCAAAGATAAAACACTAGGGAGGATGTGGGAGAAAGTTGACCAATGATATTGTGAATCGCCTTCCTCTCTTCAATGTTGATGGGTGTTGGGTGTAATTTATCTTTCTTTTCCACACACACACACAAAATTTTGCACTTAAAGGCAAAAACGCTCATTGCCACAACACTTGCTGGCTTATCTGTATGCAACTCGTGTTCACAATGAATCGGTGCAGGTTGCATTTAATATATATGATTCTTCTTACCTGTTGCATTACATGTCTGTAAAGAAAGAAAAAACAAATGTGAATCATGATGGGACCAGGACCAGATGCGAATTTGGTGTTGTGGCCTTTTTTGAGTTAGCCACAACACGTTCTGGCTGATTTTTGTAAGTGTCGTGATGTGGCAATTTTCTAGAAACCAGAACATGTATTCGGTTTTTTTTTTTTTTTAATTAGTGTTTTTGTCTGTGAGCATAACATACACAGACGGAAAAAAAAATCCCAACACCAAGAAAGACTTGTGTTAGATAAACGAAATTTGGTAGGCGTGTTTATACATCTGAAAGATGACATCGATTCAAATTTCGCGCATAAGTGTGGCGCTAGTAGCGCTACTCAGAGCTTGCAAATCAGGTTTGCTTTAAATACGCGCTGTAAAGTTTGTGAACGTTATTTACCGCTGAGATTTGACATAGTGAGTTGATGTTAGCCAAGAATGCCTTTAAGAAGACGAAGAAGCCATTATCAACAGCTCACCGAGTTTGAACGAGGTCGTGTAATAGGGCTACGAGAAGGTGGATTTTCTTTTCGCGATATTGCAGAAAGACTTGGCCGGAATGTATCCACTGTGCATGATTGTTGGGTGCAGTGGTCAAGGGATGGTACTGCCTCAAGAAGACCGGGTTCCGGGAGGCCACGTGGCACTACTGAGAGGGAAGACCGCCGTATTCGGCGTACAGCTGTGGCGCATCGTACTGCGTCTGCGGCAGAAATTCGAGCTGCAGTTGGTACCACAGTGACACAACGAACTATTAGAAATCGGTTACTTCAAGGACAGCTCCGAGCCAGGCGCCCTGTAGCGTGCATTCCACTGACTACAAGCCATCGCCGTTTGCGACTCCAGTGGTGTCAAGCCAGAGCTCATTGGAGGACGGAGTGGAGATCTGTTGTGTTTTCTGATGAAAGCAGGTTCTGCCTTGGTGCCAGTGATGGCCGAGTGTTGGTCAGAAGGAGGCCAGGGGAACGCCTGCAACCAAACTGTCTGCGGCCTAGACACACTGGACCTACACCTGGAGTCATGGTCTGGGGAGCAATTTCCTATGACAGCAGGAGCACTCTTGTGGTTATACCAAACACACTGACTGCAAATTTGTACGTCAGTCTGGTAATTCAACCTGTAGTGCTGCCATTCATGAACAGCATTCAAGGGGGAGTTTTTCAACAGGATAACGCTCGCCCTCATACCGCTGTTGTCTCGCAACGTGCTCTACAGAGTGTCGACATGTTACCTTGGCCTGCGAGATCACCAGATCTGTCTCCAATTGAACACGTATGGGATATCATTGGACGACAACTCCAGCATCATCCACAGCCAGCACTGACCGTCCCAGTATTGACAGCACAAGTACAACAAGCATGGAACTCCATACCACAAAGTGACATTCGAAACCTGTATGACACAATGCATTCACGTTTGCAGGCTTGCATTCAAAATTCTGGAGGTTACACCGGCTATTAATTTAACAGTATTTCACATTTGAAATGCATTTTCTTGAGCTTAAATTAACCTGTGATCTTGAAAATTTAATCAATTAAACATGTTAACTTGACAAATGCATTGTCCAAATTTCATTACTCTACAATAATTTTTTCTTGGTGTTGGGATTTTTTTTTTCCGTCTGTGTATATTGACTTTAAAATTGTGGCAGGTTCAGCGTAGGTTGGTACCAGGGGTATTCCTGGCATCTAGGATGTGTTGTTTGGCTAATCCCATCTGCAGAGTTCCAAAGAGGTGCCCAGAAAAACTCCATAAAACAGCTCTAACTGTAAAACAGCTTTTAGGATTGTTGGAATCATGTGAGCTGGCATGGATTGGCACTGGATGGCTTGGGTTGGCATAAACTTATTGCCTGTGGCCATTGATCCCACAGGACAGTTGTTGAGTGATCAGACTTCTGTAGGAAACAGTGCATGTAAGTTGGTAAATTAGGTGAATGGTAGTGCAGGTGGCATGTCAGACAATAGGAAGGGATTCCCCTGTGATTGGATCAGAATAGATAATGTAAGCTGGATGCATGTTTCATCATTCGCAGTGGAAAGACCCATGCAAAAGTCTGGGAGAGTTGGAAGATAAGTGGTTGTGGACCAAGATGTTCGGATTAAGATGTCTGCTAAACCAAGTGCAGGCAGCAGTGGGTAGAATTTTGAAAAGGACGACATGCATTTCAGTGAAGTGCGTAGAAAGTCATGCCAACTGCAAAGGAACTGATTAATGGATTCGAGGCCAGGAATGAACTTGGTTTAGAAGGTGCAGAAGAGGAGTTATAGGTGATAGCATGAGATATTAGCTTATCTGTAAGATCACTGGTGTAACTGAAGGAAATGAGGGCTTGGCATTGTTTTTGGGAATACCTGGAAAGTGATTCATGACCACAACAGATGCATCTGCAACAGATTGCAAGGCTGTATGGAAGAGAACATGTGACGTTAAAGAGGTGTAATGTGTTCCTGGATAGTTTTGTCATTACCCAGGTTTCAGTGGAGCTGAGGTTATTGATGTTGGGGAATAGAGTTGAGGAAAGATTTTGAGTACGGATTAGATGTGAGGAACTTTTGAAAAAGAAGGATCCAGTTGCGATAATAGTTTAAACTGTTCTAGGCTGGACTTAAGCTCGCTCTGCCAGTAGTCACTCACTGCTGTGGTAACAAAGTGATAATGCCAGCAGAGCATGCAGCGGAATGCTAGCGAGTCTCGGATCAGAGCAACATGGTCAGTTTGGAGTCTGTGAGAAATAAAGTCGCTTGGATAGGATAGAAATTTGTGGTTCATACAGAGAAGGGGATGAGAGGTTGACCACTGACCGTTGTGGTATATCCAATTATGAGGCAGTGTGTCGTTGGGTGGGTGTTAGAGGAGATGGCTGAGGCTTTTTAAAACTGGGCAAGATATCGAGCATTGATAATCAGGGGATGAGAGAAGTTTTGGTAAGAGTGATGCAGACCGAGAACAACGTAGCTTTTCAATAAATTAGACAGCTTGTGCCAATTTCTGTTGCAACTGCCTGCAATTGGTAAGAATTTGTTGAAGGTGTTGAATTGGGGTGTGACAGGTTAAGAATTTTATGGAGGAAGGTAAGTTGAATAGAATGTTGGTGGGCTTTGTTGGAGAACAATATGGGTGGGAACAAGCAATTGTGTAAAATGAAAGGCATGGAGGGTTTGGTGGAGTTGTGAGTGGCAGCCAGAGACACAATTTTATGGTCAGAACATTCGGAGGTATGTTGAAAAAGAGGCATGATTTAAGAAAAAGTGGGAATGGAGTATAGTGAGATGGATGACATGAAAAGGGTATTGTTTTAAGTAGTATTTAATTGTAGACATGTTGCTATAAAAATAATTGAATATTAATTAAAACTATTTATATCAGTTCATAGATTGTGTAAAAGTGAAAACGCATCAGAAATGAACAATTCTCAGGGTGTTAATCTAATTT
The DNA here is from genome assembly GCA_031002005.1 of Vandiemenella viatica. Lineage (NCBI taxonomy): Eukaryota > Metazoa > Arthropoda > Insecta > Orthoptera > Morabidae > Vandiemenella > Vandiemenella viatica. The sequence continues at coordinate 149,291,169 of CM061914.1, read as the reverse complement.
GTTTCCATTTTAAATAACCTACTTTAAAGAGTGGTTGAGGAGGCTCATACCTTATTTTGGTATTAAAAAAGCACCTGCTCCAAAAGTCTTTGATCCCTGCTCAGTGCAATGCTTACCCACATGCCATGAATTCTTAGTGCAAGGTATATTTCCAGACAGAAAAAAAGTATGCACTTGTATAATCATTATTTAAAAGTTAATAGTGACAGATGTACGTAATTACCTACCCATTTCTTTACTTCCAGAATTTCAAAAGAGATTTGAGAAATTTACATATCCTGCAGTAATAAAACAGTTTGTAGCCATGACTGTGGACAACCTTTTCTGGAATCCTTATTCTTTTTTTACATAACATATTTGAATAACTAGAAAGTAAAATGTGCCCTGTAGGTGTTTTTAGTGATCTTGTAAAAAAAAGTTTTAGATAAGAATTATTACTGAAAAATTGGAATACTGTGGTGTACATGGCATTGCAGGTGACATTTTATTTATACATAGAAAACCAGATTTAAAATGTATTCAATTTTATAATTTTCAATTTTAAAATCAGTGAAGGCACTTTGTCAGATAAAGAAAAAATACATGGTTTACAGCAAGGTCTTCCTGAAAACTTTTATCAGCCAAAGCCAAGAGTTTGCTATTTGTGGATGTAGTTGACATGATTGAAAAGAAGATAAAGCCATCAAACTGTAATTTAGAATTCAATTCAAATGATTTTTTCAAGAAGTGATGTGGTTTAAGGAAAAATTAATTATAGCTGCATGCCTCACATTAGGTACAGAACACAAAAATATGCAGGAAAAATTGAATATGAATTATAAAAATATAATTTTTTAAACAAAGTATAAAATTCCTTGGCAATCAAACAGATGATCACTTCAAATGGCAAGAGCAGAACACGTACTTCTGGAAACTCAAAGTTATGCTTCCTTTACAGTAAGAACACTTTCTTTAACAGTAGATCTACAGAACTAATGAAATATGTGTACTCTTCTTATTTTCAATCAGTCAGGTTTCCATATTCTGGACAACTACGAAAAAGTTTGATTAATGTTGAAAGCAATTAGCTGTTTTAAACTGATAAATTGTATACAATAATTGAAATAATTATCTACTGTTAAATACTTGATTGACTATTCACAAAATATTCTCAAAACTTATTATGAATTTCTTTTGCTCTTTTGGAAGATGGGTTATGTGTTAGGGCAGTTCCTAATTGGATTTGATGAAAATAAGAAAGTTCTGAATAAGCTGTACAATAGCTCTCTTTATCAGTTATATTAGGTAAAATGCAAAATCTAAACAATATTAAACGTGTGGCTCCTACTCTGATAAACGCTAGCAGCTATACATCGACCGCCACCTGCGCGGCATGCTTTTATCCATCAATCGCTACATCGATCTTCATCCTCACCGTGACCTCTGCATGTTTTTACACCAAGAAGGTACAGGATGGCTTCAGTAAGCTCCACTCTTACAATAAAAAAGAAAATCTTTGCTGATTCATCTATTTATGAGAATTAAGCGTGATTCCATCCTTTTCACAGTCTGCATAATTTTTCCTTGTTGGGTGATCAGTCAATAGATACAACAGACAATATATTCGATACTTCTCCGTAAGTATCACTGTTGTGACTTCCTTTTCATTTAACATAATTAATATTTTTTTTTTATTTACTGGAATACTGATTTACCGCTGTATCAATGCAACTTCAAAATTCCAGCATGACGCATAATTAATCTAACAAGTTGTCTATTTGCTTTAATTGATTTTTGAAATAACGTTATGAATTTTTTATTGCTGATTTTATAAGTACGTGTAACTTTCATAGATTTGTTACTATATTACCTTTAGAATTACCGGTATTCATATTTTCTCTTTTCTTCCGTTCTAGTCGTCCAAGTTATACTGAAGTTTTATGCTCTACATAAAACTTTTTAATGCTTTAACGTGTGTTTCAAATGCAATTACTTTAAAAGACAACAATCTCCATTTACTGTTAAATGCAGCTACTGCCTTTTGCGTAACATCTTTCGTGATCGAAACATCTTAAGTAAAAATACGTAAAGAGCAAAAGTAGGTGCGTACGAGAAAAGGGAAAAATGGCTGTGTAGGAAAGTTACATTACGTTAAATACTTCTTAAACACTAGAAATTCCTTTATTATTTCTTCATGATCAGCACAGAATTTTTTATTTTATGATTGCTATATACCCCTTGTCAATTTTTGTTATAATTTCATTCATCATATGCAGTGGCGTAGCTGGGTCAACAAGGGCCCTGGTGCAAAAATTTATTTTGGGCCCTCAGGCCAGATGGGCGACCTTTTTTGGTGTTGCTGGGGCTGGGGGGCCCCTGAGTTGTGTTTGGGGGCCTCCTTGAGCAGTGAGGGCCCTTAATGTGGGGCTCCCTCTGTCTCAGGGGCCCCCTTAGACAACGGTAGAGCTAAAAAAAAATCGCCAGTTTGCCGTGAAGGCCAGTGGGCCATCTGAACTACGCTTTTGGGGCCGCCAGAGGTGCGCTTGGGGCCCCCTGAGGTATGCTTGGGGGCCCCCTGAGCGTAGGGGCCCCGGTGCACTGCACCGCCTAGCCCCATAGTAGCTACGCCCCTGATCATATGTAACCGACATACTGATATTTACCCTTAAGTAACAATTTTTGATTAAAATTTCATTCATCTAACTGGTTATTAAAATCTGTAGACTGTAAAATTAGCCTGTATGAATCACGAAAATAAAAAAAGGGGGGACGTGACGAATACAATCAATATCTTTTCAAGCATATAAAAACTTGGAGAGTCGTATAAGTTTCGAAAATATACTACCATTTCAAAGTGCATAGACAAAGTGTTAAAAATCCAAGAGAGAAAGGTATGGAGAGGATGGAATGAGAGACTGCTTCCAGCGAGAAGCGGATTTAATGGAAACTCGATGAGCTGAATTCATTCGCGAACGTCCCGCCAGAAACAGCTGACTTCCGTTAGAACCGATGCATAGTCTTCACTCGACGAGTTTAAACCGTTAATTGGTTCCCATTGGGCGTCATTCACAGGCCCCAGAGGATGCGGTACGCCAAAAACAGAGTAGCTTATTCGACCAATGCGTCGTTTCGACCGGCAAGAATGTGAGCACTTGCCTTCTGCTGCTCTGTTGTAAAAGGGTGCGGTTATCACAGTTCCTTTACTACAGTTACAAACTCGAAGGAAACTAAATCCCATTATTTTGTTGTCACTTCCTCTATCTTTCCGTCTGTCCTTTTTTGCTTCGTGGGTAACGACTCGTTGACGCCGATGTCATTAGAGTAGGGCTAGGAGGGTTACTAAGCAAACGGAAGAAATTCTGCCATTGTCTTTTGAAGAAAGTCCGAGCGTTATAGTTATCTCACCAGGCTCTGTATCTCTCTAGCTCATTTGTAAAATATAATTACGTAGAAGTAAAGGTGGTCTAAAAAAAAGTTTTCTTGTATACCCTATCCTGTGTGATGCAGTTGTTTAGAACTCAATAAGTAGATGAATAAGAATTCAAATTTATGCATGTTATGCTTCTTGACAAAAAACAAAAAAAAAACATCGAATATCGTTCTTTTTTACCTCACCGTGAGAGGCATAGTTTTTAAAGATATGAAGTAACATCAAAGCTGGTCAAATTCAGATCAGTTTTGCTAACAAGTCCATCTAAAAAAATCGCTGTTATATAAGAACTTGAAATTTCTCTCCAATATCAACTATGTCCTGTGTTTAAGTAACAGAGAGTACTTTCATATGATAAAGTTTATATGCTATAGCCAGAACAATCAAACCTCTTTTTTGGTTTCCATCTCTTTTGCCGCATATCAGCACTATCTTCTTTAAAGTGTTCTTAAGTCAGAGTGCATTGATTTATTCTGAATGGGTAAGTATTACAACTACAATACCGTACATTTGATTGTACTAACACAGCAAGCGGCGTTGGCACTACCTATCCTTAAAGTTTGTCAGGCATTTGATATTTTGTAACTATTTCAATATCTTTGAAGTTCGTTAGAGTATGGAATTCTAATTGCGCGAGGCTCACCTCACACTTAGCCAATTACTTTGGAATGGTGGCTCGAAGAGAAATGGGGCCCTATTGTTGCTCTTTCGTATCTGTCTGTCTCTCGCAGGCCTCCAGTTCTTAAGAGGAACACGTTTCAGACTTGCACATGTTATGAGTTAAATCTTAATATATTGAATTTAAACGTTTGTAAAATATTATTACTTAGAAGTAAAGGTGATCGAACAAAAGGGGGAAGGGCAGGGACGCCCATCTAAAATTTCTTGGAATGGTGATCTGGTAGGAGAAGTCTTCTCAATGAGAGTGAGCGTGATCGTGCAAGATAAATATTATTAAGTTTTTGTTTTTATGCATTAAATCGCCGTTGAAATTGTTACGCCCAACCGATTGGCATTAAATGTCGTCGGTGGAGGAAGAACGAACTTTGAAGAGTGGGAACGAAGCTGCGAGGCGAGAAAGATGGAACGGCAGGACTATACATGTGGACTTCATAGGGAATACATCACCTGGTCCTAGAATGCACGATACATTAACAGGTGTTTCAATAATGCTACCGCCATTTGGACATTTGCATGTTCCTGCCCCATGACTTTTGGCACTTCAGTGTATGTACAAGCTGATGATAAAAATTATTTATTTTATGAACACGTTAATTTGGAGTTCTATACACACAGTTTTACTACTAATCAGTGAATGGTTGTAGGGGCTGGGTGTGGGAACAGGAACTGTTGGTCTGATTTGAAACGTGACTGCTGGGGCATTCTGAAGCCCAGCTGCAGTGATTGGCTGCTGAATGTTTTATCTTTGCCGGAGCAGGTGTTGTGGTTCCCCAGGGACCTCCCAGCACTCAGACAGGCCAGAAAGCGGGCGGCGTGCCGGCTTAATTAAAGTAGCCGCTCGGAACAACACTTTCCACTCTTCGCTTCGGAGTCCAGAGCCTCTGCTTAGCAGACAAACCCAGTCTGCTTTCTTCAGGTTTCTTTTGTCAATTTACTGTATCCGCCAATGTTGGTTAACCATTCAATTGGACAATGGGTCTCCCACATATTGTGTGTAAAAACGAGATAAGAACAAAAAATGTTGGACCTGTTGCTTAGAAAATTAAAATAACTGCGTTTGACACCTTTTAAATTAAATTTAAATATATGCCTGCACTCCCACCTTTCCATTTAATATTTTTCATCAAATTAATTGAGCTTAATTTCTCCAACCATATACTTTTTTGTATTAATGAATTTTAATCTTAAATTCTTTCAGAGCTTCTGCCTCGCTTTAAGATGACACAATTTTCTCTCACCACTTCCTCATATTTTTTATTTCATTTTGGGTACGTTTTGTTGTAACCGGACTACAACTGTTCTGTGGGGTGGGGGAGGACTATGCTTCCTGTTGTAAGGACGTTCTATTAAAGTCGAGCAGTGTAACGATGTATTTAATTACAGATGTAACCATGGTTATTTTATTACTCAGTGATTACTTAAAAGTTTTTTACAAATTATGACTATCTCGTGATTACATCACGTAGCAATATTTCGCATTTGACCGCCGAGCACTCATACGTATACACGTCGAAGATTGAAGGCCTAGGAAAGTAAGAGTTATTTTACAAATTGTTAACTGAAGATTTTGGAAATGAGCCAGTATGCATTGTCGTCTTTCCAAAGTCTTCTCGAGTTTTCAGATTTCATTCATTCTGGCGTTTGTTAGGCGATTAAAACTCTACGTTTATAGGTTCTGTATTTTTTATTACTAAAAATTTATGAGGAAATATTTTATCTAAAAACTTCACGGCAGTGAAAGAAAAAAAGTGAGAGTGAATTAGTCGAGATTTAAGCAGATTTTATTAATGTTTCATGCATAAGTTGCGCTACAAATTTTTAATAGCTCAACTTTCTACTCGAGCTTCAGATTCCAAATATTTATAGCACATAGCTTTGCGAGTTTTATAAAAACTTGATTTTATATTTAAGCTAGAACTTTCCATCGACTTCGTTTGATGGACCAGGTCTTTTGGTAAATCAGTGAAACCAACAAAAAGTAGTAACTGTATTTTTCTTTGCTTTCGGTGTATTCATAATATATTAGTTTATTCAAATGTGAGATATATACGTCAGACACTTATTGTTTTCAGCAATTTCAGGCTCAAAAAACTGCGCCAATGTATAAATTACTTGTAGCTCCAACTATTGCTTAGCCAGCAAAATTAAGTTCCCTATTTGTTCAACGACTAACGGACGTCGGAAGCAACATGAAGTTAAGTTATGATATGGTTTTACGAAAGAAATTTAAGTCCACTTTTTAATTAATTATTATTATTTTTTACGTTGAAAACGCCCTGTAAAACTAGATTTTTGCTCTTAACAGTTCGCATGATGTTGAATCTCTTCTGAAAATATATACGAGGGTCAGTCAAATGAAAACCTTAAATATTTTTTAAAATATTATTTATTGTGCAGAAGTGGTACAAAGCTGTATCAATTTTCAACATACTCTTCCCCACGCTCAATGCAAGTCCTCCAGCGCTTACAAAGTGCATAAATTCCTTTAGAAAAAAATTCTTTTGGTAGTCCGCGCAACCACTCATGCACCGCGTGGCGTACCTCTTCATCAGAACGGAACTTCTTTCCTCCCATTGCTTCTTTGAGTGGTCCAAACATATGTAAATCACTTGGGACAAGGTCTGGTGAGTATGGTGGATGAGGAAGATACTCAAAATGCAGGTCTGTTATTGTTGCAACTGTTGTACGGGCAGTGTGGGGCCTTGCATTGTCATGTTGCAAAAGGACACCTGATGACAGCAATCCACGTCGCTTTTATTGGATTACAGGCCGAAGATGATTTTTTACGAGATCTGTGTATGATGCACTGGTAACAGTGGTCCCTCTGGGCATGTAATGCTCCAAAATGACGCCTTTTTCGTCCCAAAAGAGAGTCAGCATAACCTTCCCTGCTGATGGTTCTGTTCGAAACTTCTTTGGTTTTGGTGATGAGGAATGGCGCCATTCCTTGCTCACTCTCTTCGTTTCCGGTTGGTGGAAGTGAACCCAGGTTTCATCCCCAGTAACGATTCTTGTAAGGAAGCCATCACCTTCTCGTTCAAAGCGCCGAAGAAGTTCTTCACAAGCATCAACACGTCGTTCTCTCATTTCAGGAATCAGCTGCCGTGGCACCCATCTTGCAGACACTTTGTGAAACTGGAGCACATCATGCACAATGTGGTGTGCTGAACCATGACTAATCTTTAAACATGCTGCAGTGTCATTCAGTGTCACTCGGCGGTTTTCCATCAGTATGGCTTCAACTGCTGCAATGTTCTGTGGAGTCACAACTCGTTGTGCCTGACCTGGACGAGGAACATCTTCCACTGAAGTGTCACACCATTTGCGAACTTCCTACGGCATTCGTATACTTGCTGCTGTGACAAACATGCATCACCGTATTGAACCTTCATTCTTCGATGAATTTCAATAGGTTTCACACCTTCACTACTCAAATTCCGAATAACAGAACGCTGTTCTTCCCTGGTGCAAGTCTCAAGTGGAGCAACCATCTTTATACTGATACTGTGACGGTATTTGTGCATCTGCACTATGCTGCAACCTACAGGCCATTCTGCATGCTGCTTGTAGCACGCTTACCAACTTACAGGATAACGGCGGGAAATTTCGTTTTTTTTATTACAAATTTACGGTTTTCATTTGTCTCACCCTCGTATATATGAATTATAGCACAATGAGTGCACTATATTACCTGTATAGCCTATAAATGTAATTTTAATAACATTCAAACATTACATTTAAATTAAAATTACGTAAAATTTATGAATTGTAAACATTTACAAAAAACATACTACTGTACATACTATCGTCTGAGGCAAAATGCGTCAGAAATAAACAAAAATTCCGACAACAATTGCTTTGGCGTTCCTTATTACACACTAATTTATTATTTTAACATGCAACTGTAGCAAAAATTTCCTATAATAATTACATATTATAGTTTAGCTTGGATAGAAAAAATATTTTCAGAATTAAAATAATTTCTATTACATTGATATGGAGAAAGGTATATGACAACTGCAGTACGCCTCTTTACATTTAGAGCCGATTTTATATAAAAGAGAGGAAAAATGTTTACGGCAACCTAACTGGAACACTCTTCCTGTTGGTAGGCAACCGCTCTGACACATCTTTACATCCGACATTCTACGTGGCAGGGGCCTCTGTTATCACTTAAGGCCACGGCTTGCCCTCATATACTCCGAGAAGGTGGTTGAATATTTTATCTGGCGGGAAACAAAACTCCAGTCAGCTCTCAGGTAGCGGGACTTCCAGAGTGGACCACTGGGGCTTGCAGCCTCCATTACGGAGAATTATGTAACCCGAGGCGTTCCTCTCAACCCTATTCCTCCATCGGAACCCATCGCTGATTTAGCACAGAGGGATGATTTACCAAATATACGATAATAGCTAGGATTTCTGTTACAGTAATTGCGGGCAGACACTGGGACTATACCGTGGTGTTTTATATCAGACGTGGACAAATGAGCTAGTAGGCTCGAAAAAGTATTCTCCACAATTCACCACAAAGTTGTAATTTCCTCGATTCGTTATATTGTCCATGTTCTTATATGGACTCAGTACAAAGGTGCTATACACTGAACTCTTTGATGGAAGATCTTTCATTTCAGCGTTATTTAATACTTGAAGTGAAGTTCAGAAAGCGTTGGGTTAGGAGCCGTAATAAGTGAAATTGTTGTTGACAAAAAACTAATCGTGAAAAATATTTTACTACGTTTTACAAAATTAACTGCAACCAAAGATTAAAGAGTATGAACTATGTCAACAGGTTTTGTTAATGGGCACGTGAATTCATAACTGGATGGTCGCATTGTGTTGTAGAAGAGGGAACACCTAATAGTCTGGTTACATTGACAGTCAGAAAGGAAGAGTAACGGTAGGGGCCTAACACCGATCTTCGTAACTTTAATAAACTGTTTTGGAGACAATATTAATAGTAGTTTAATACTGTTGTCTGTGGGAAATTAAAAAGTTCTGCTTATAGCCTAGAGATGCAGAGAGACCATTTCAATGCGGTAGTTAAAACTTCACGTGCATCAAGTGTAAAGTAATGTGCATTGCTAAAAAGAAGAACCCACTTGCTTATGCGCCGTTAAATTCTTAGTAATATTGATTCTGTCATGTATTTAAGCATAACTATGCAAGGTAAGTGGTCTGGGATAAGCACATGACCTCTGAAGCAGAAAAAAACTAACTCTTTATATCGATTGACAGCTGCCATTGTATGAAGCAGATAGACTAAAATTCTTCTAAATCCTCATCTAGATTACTATAACAGTATTGATTAATACTACCGAGAAAGTAGGCAGAATTTGTTACTGGTTGGCAACGTTATTCGAAAAGTGTCAGTTACTTTACGCCGAGCATGGTGAGTGAGCGGTTCGCCCTGGCCACGCATTCCGGAGGACGCGAATTCGAATCCCCTTCCGGGCATCCAGACTTGTGTTTTCCATGGTTTCCCCAAATCACTCCAGGTCAATGCCGTGATGCTTCCTTCAAAATGCCATGGAGAATTTCTTCTCGTTCCTTGTCCTAGTTCTATACCGCCTCTAATTTCCACAACGTCGACGAGGCGTAAAGCCGTAAGTAAAAAAAAAAAAAAAAAAAAAAAAAGTTACTTCATGCAGATATTGAGTTAACATTGTTCAACAAAGATCAAGTGTTTACACGTGAATTTAAATGACTTGTTTCCGAATATCTACTATGATTTAGGATAGCAATGGTATTCTACTCACACCAATGTATTTTGGTAGTAATTACAGCAAATATTATATCAGGAAAACACGTAAATTTACTGATACATGGCTTTTCTTTATTAACTTCGTTTGAACAGAGTTATGAAGAGCCGTTGCAGAGCCTTATGCTGTGCCAACAGTTTTTCCAGCTGGAGTATTTGTTGATACATGTGGATATCTGGATATAGGCGTTCAATTATAGCTATCAAATGACACGGATAAAGAAGTATGAAAATTCGAGTCCAGTATCAAAGATCTGGGAGGTTTATAGTCATCAGATATCAGAGGAAACGCTCAACTCTCCTTCTGACACTTTTTCAGACCACTTTAGTGCCAAAACTCATGTCTTCTCAATCACTTACGCTCATTGATTTAGTGGTAAGACTTCTAATTTTTTCAATGCGTCATTTCTTTTGTAATATTCCTGACGACGCCATTAGCCAAGGGATATTTGAATTAGGTACGGTCAATTATTATTCACTGGATGAGAGTGTTCGCAGGAATACATTTATTGAATTCTGTGTGGAATGTTTACGTTCCTCTGCCTGGCTATGCCTGTTGAAGGCCATATTACTGTAGCGAAGGGAACTAAGTGTAGTCATCCTTTTAGGAATAATACAACACACTATTAAAATTAGATTAGGCTTGAAAGTTAGAAAATTTTTTTTACACGTAGTAATCAGATAATCTCATGCTCCCCACTTCAGATTTTGAACCCTGTTCAATAAAATTTCGCCAAACACAGATATTTCTTAACACTGTCAAACAACCGTAAACACCCGGAAAATATAATATATCGACGTATAACAATCATGCAGATGTTCTTGGAACGATATTATTTAAGAATATGTTGCTGTCACAGCCATTAAAAATGTATTCATGGAAGAATTTGCACACGCATACAAAAAAAGAGATTCACAATTTTCAATCGTAAGCAAACGATAGACGCCATAATTACGTACACACATGCCAGAGACAATACTAGCACATGGCATTTGGTGGTTATATTATTAACCAGCGGAATATAACGACATTCTGTTTCCAACCTTCAATTCCCCAACCTTTTTTTCTTGTTGCTCGTGTAGGTGACGATGTCTACTTTTTTAATCTTAATGGTACTCATCAACCTATGAGCGTCTATCTACAGTGGCCATATGAAGTTGGAATATTCGTAATCACTTCACTGTGAGATGAAACTCGCCTTGCCGCTAAGGCCCCGATTAGCAGACAAGAAAGTTCCACTTCCTAATAGCGGTCTTGGCACTTTTTTTATTGCTGTCCGTTCAGTTAACAGAGGCGGGTCAAGGTCAGTCTGCTTTATCCTCGCTCCACTGCCCTTAGCCCTGCATGCGAAGGCGAAATATGCCTCTCGCTTTCCTGGACACAGTGGTCAGCTTTGAGGGGTAGGAGCGTGGGCAGGGTAACATGTCCTTGAGCCACCAGTTGGGAGTGAACAGGGTATAACTGGAACGGAATATTTACCTCTTCACAGAATTTTCCGTGCACCTTGTGCCAATTCCTCTCGATTAGAGTCAGATATGGTGAGATTATACAGCAAATTTATGACCTACTTTCTTCTATTCTTTTTCTGTCTTTTCAAACCGTCTAGAGACGTGGGTAGAATCAACCAATAATGAAAAATAGCGGCAAAATCTTTATTTAAAAAAAAAAATATCAGTTACTGAGGCATTTCTTCTCCTCTTCTTATCCTAAGCTAACCAGTTCATTCAACACATCCTTAGAACGTACATCCTTAGTTATCTATTCCATATATCCCAATTTTTTTCCCCTCTTGTACAGTTGTACTTCCGAATTTTCCTTTTACTAACAAATTAACTAAACGATCCTATCTTAAAACTTGACATCATTCTGTCTTCACTCTGTGAGAGATTTTTCCACAAACTTTTAATCTTGTCCATTATTTATAAAACGTGTTCATTATTTATTTATTTTAAATGAAAAGTTAATCTCGTGTTTTCCATACAGGTCAAATGCATTAATGACAACAGACCGTACCTGTCGCAATAGGCGACTAACAAAAAAAGAGTTTTACTATTTACAAAACACGTTAATTATTTGTTTTATTTATTATAGTTAATCTCACGTCTCCCATAAAAGTCAGATGCATTAACGACCGTAGAACACACCTGTCGTGTTAGACGACTGACACAGTACCCGTTTTAGTATTTGCTGCCGAAGCAGACAAGTAACGCCAGAAACAGTCTCCGAAGTGGATAATACGTAAGGCAGCTGCGTAGCGTCGGCTAAAGTTTGCGGAATGGATTGTACCACTCCCCACTTCCCGAAAGCCGCACCTCACACCCAAAACAATGCCTGCGTAATAACAAGAGCTACACATAAATTGGGCGAGCTACGCCCGCAGAATTGGAATCATAATAGCTTAAGTCCCTCGCAGCTGGAATCCGAAAGGACCCACAAGCAAGAGGCTAATTAATGTTTGTCCTTAGTTACTAGCTTAGCTGTGTTTCCTTCATATCAACTTTACAGCAGGTCCCCTCATAAGTGCAGAATTACCATAAGATGCTGGGAGGCTTTCAAAACAGTTACCAACTGCAAGGTTTTGGAATAATTTAGTGTTATTTCGTTTCAGTTCTGGTTCTCGTTGAAAATTATAAAGTGGTCCGCTTTGTACCGAACGGTTCTATTTACTCAGTATACGAACTGTACACCTTAAGTAACTATGCATATTAAAAATTTTGTAGACTGTATAGTCTATAAAATTTGTGATAAAAGGAAAATGAGTATTTGTAACAGGTAACGTCATCAAAATAAAACGGAAAGAATTTATATACAAATAATAATAATAATAATAAAAGCTCTGGCTTATCAGATGGAGTTCTGAAAAGGAAATTTATGAGGGCAACACATCCCCTTCCTAGTCCGCAACACAACAAATTATCGGCGATCAAGAAAAGTTAGATTATTGTATTATTATTCTCGATTTAAAAACAACAATTACATAGCTAAGAAATGTACAGATTGCCCACTTTAAACTTTGGAAACATGCACATTAACATCAAGGGACCTTGATCTAATCATGTAAAATGAAGTTTCTTAAAACGGCCCTCCAGAAAACTAGACCACATAAGGAATGACGAGATTAGATCAAACCTAGAGTCAAGGGAATCCATGGAAGACATACTTAGGTCATCAATACTTAAGTGGTTAGAGAATGACTAGTACAAGACTATCAAAAACTTATTTGTAAAAAAAAATAGTGAGCAAAAGACCAGTGGGAAGACCAAGAAGAAGATGGACAGACCAACTAAAGGAGGACATAGAGAGAAGAGGCTGGAACTGGGAATATATCACGGACCAAGAAACTTTTCTGGATAGGAGACAGTGGAAGACTATCGTATACGACAACCAAGGTTCGTAAACCATACCCGGGAAACTGGAGATGATCCCCAACGATAATGATGATGAAACCCATTTCGCCCAGTACTTCTCAACATCAAGTGCTTTCGGTGTTGTTCGAAACAGATCCTCTTCGTTGCAGGATGATGGCCACATAGGGCACTGGAGCATATAGTTCATGGTTTGGTCCTCACCACATTCACACTTAATGTTGGTAGCATCGATATAATCTTTTTCACCAGATTTACTGTACACCTGACCACTCCTTAACGCAATCGATTCAAGGTCCTCGACATGCTCCAAGAAAAGTTGGATTTGGACGCAACGGCTAGCTACTGGTGCCCTCGAATAAAAATTGAAAAGACTAGCCGATGAAAGAAATTAAACATTTGTTCACACTTTGAATAGTTCTGGTCTAACCAACACACGTTATCCAGCTTCGAAGTTAAAAATTTGCTCCCGCACAAACTGCATTATGCATGCTCTTTAACAAATTGTGTTGTGGTTTAAGGGCGCGTCGACGGTGAGGTCATTAGCGCTCTTTAACAAATAATTTAGTAGTAAGTTTCAATAGTTTCGTAGTTATTCTTAGTATTTAAGTACCACAAAAGTCACTTTCTGAGCTACGCCAGTTGTGAGAATGGTTCTAGACTTAACACTTCTGTTCTCAGCTACAAGAGAATTCAGTACGAGGTCACCGCGCAAGCAGTTCGTCTGTGGGAACGGCATAACTCAAAACTTAATAGAAATAACCTTAAACTAGCCAATAAGAACCTTCCATGCATCGCACACGTGATGATTTTAGCCAATAGTGACCACTCTCCCCTCCTTGAAGCACCACACAGTGTGCAGTCTATTGTAGGCTCAGAAAGCAGGTCTTTGGGAAACTCTATAGGGAAAGTTGCATTTTAGACCATTGGAGTTGATTATTAGAATTTTGTTTTAATAAATATTTAACCACCAGCAGCTCCACCCTTCGTAAGGTCAGAGAGAGTCTTCGTATTGTTCTTACAAAATTTACCAAGCCACTTGGCACTGCAGATTTATGTTGTACCAGCTCATTGTGTCGTTTAATTTGCCTCCTCACAAAGTTCAGAAATAAATGGGTCAACCTTACTTCTTGAGCTTATTTCAGGTGTCATTAGTTCAGATACTACCAAGTTCATTTTTTTCTTTTTTTTTTCCAGCCAAATGCTGGCAGGCGCCGGCTCGGCAGGACAAAACAGTTGACGCCTAGTGGTTGAGCCAAACCTAACTCACAAAAGTAGTAAACTCCTATCGGCTTCCACATTACAAAATGATAAAAGACATCTATTTGACATCTATTCTAAAAGTGTCCACCTTATATAGATTCCTCCTATTCATGATGAAATATTTAAGCCTCAAACCGAGCGTGTTGGGTGTGAGGTAACACTCTGGCCTCGCATTATGGCGGACGCGCGTTCTAATACCTGTTCGGTCATACAAATTTGTGTTTTCCTTCGTTTCCCCGAATCACTCCAGGTAAATGTCGGGATTGTTCCTTCGAAAAGGCCATGGCCGAATTCCTTTCCGTTCCTTGCCCCCCAGTTCTTTCCACCTCTAATGACCTCGATATCAACGATGCGCAAAAAAAAAAAAAAAACGAATACGATAATTTTTAAAAAAAAAGTCAAGCCTCAAACTTTACCACAATCTCCTCTGTGTTCCAGGAATTGGCAATATCTATGAACTTATGAGCTTTCCATTCAATTAGTGTGGAATAATTAGCTGCCAATAACCACCAGACAGCCTCTGTAGATTTACGTAAATTGTTAGTATTTCCACACCAATTGGGGTAACAGCGTGTTTTAGACAAATAAAGAACCACTCTGGTCTCGAACAAATGATAACAGAATGATCAATTTTGTTTTAATTAGACACAATTAATAATTTATGACTGCCAAAGTTCTGAGGTATTGTTGTTAATTGTAAACATCATATTCACTGTTTCGAACGAAACATCACTTAAATTATTAAACACAGTTTCCTGAAATTAAAATTTAAAGACTCGTGCTGCGTTTTAATATACTCCTAATAAATACACTTCATATCACATGGCAGCTTTCATACAAGGGTGCTCAAACTCACGCCATACGATATTTACAGTCCGGGCGCCGAATATACAATGTGCTCGCTCAGCTGTTCTTAAAACGCTGGCTAACGATATTAATCTTACGCTACCCAAGTACTACACAAACTACGGCTTCATATACAAGCCAATTTAAAATTACTTACAACACTTATAACTGATCAAAGAAAAATAATGTAATAATAATAAGAATAATAGTAATAACTATAGTAATAGTAATAAAAATGGTTGTAGGGTTTTGAGATTGTCACATGCTCCTTACCATATTCCTTTTTTGAATAAAAAAATCTCTGCGGCGTCACAACTTTCACTATTTTCGTGTGTGAGGGATCAAAGGAACCTTTTCCGCAGAGGCCGTCGGTGCATTGGCGTAACGAGAGCTGTCAGGGCACGTCTGAAGCACACCTGGCGCGGCTCGCACGCGGCCACTCCGGTCGATAAGCAATTTGCGACGGCCGCCAAATTGATTGTGCGAACGACCCGCCGCGCTCTTAAAAGGCCCGACACGGCGTCTGCGGAAGGCGGCTTGTTTTCGTGTCTGGGCCGCCAGGCAAAGGCGAACGCACTCCGCAGCCCAACAGTCTTGGTTCCCGACTATAAAGTAGTGTAAAGGGCATTTTGAATACATATATTTATTTGGAAGAATTAGGATTTTAGATAGTTTATATATGAAGGGTGTTCTGAAAATAAGTTTACAAGGCCGATATTCCCGAATTGTCGTCCGCTATAGAGATATTAGTCTTGTGCGGTTATTCTAAGACGTGCGGTTGGCAACTGTGCAGAGTTTCAGCCACCCGCCACCTACAGCGCTAGTTGTAGGTAAACTCAGATAGCGACTCGTTTCGAAAACTAGTCTCGCGAAGAAAACCACTCAGTTATTCGATTTCTGTGGACGAAGCACGTAACCACGTCTGAAATTCACCGACAGCTGCTAGAGGCTTACGGAGAAACTCGTCAGCATGTCGCAGAATGGTGTCGAAAGTTTGCGGCCAGTAGAGAAAACGTCACCGACGAGGATCGCAGTCCAAGTGGTTCCGTTGTGTCATCATCAATCATCCTCCCTTCAGACCGGCCCTCGCTCCAAGCGACTTTCACCTTTTTCCTCACTCGAAGGAGCGCCTAGGAGGCCAACGATTAGCTTCAGATGAGGTGCAACAATTTGTGACAACACGGTTGAACATCCAAGGACAGGATTATTACCAAGTATGAATATTCAGACTTATCCCACGAAGAGACAAGTGCCTAAACCGATATCGAGACTATATAGAAAGATAGCCTAAAATATGTATTATCAGTTGGCTGTATTGGTTGTATGACTACAGACTTTGTAACCTTTGTTTCTGATCACCCTACGTATTTCGTAAAGTTATTGCAGCTTGCAGTCAGAACAGAATACAAGTGCGATCGTCAGCAAGAGTTGTTTATTGATAGAACGCTGACAGCAGACAAAGAGGTTATCATTCTGACCCAAGACGCAGAACCGAGCTTACGTGTGAATACAGTTGGCCATATTCACCTTCACTTTGTCGATGGTTACCAACCAGCTAATATGAGTTACTTGTCAACTAAACCGTGTCTCGTGAGCTTGGCTCCCCACCATGGCCGTCCTGATTGCGGTGTTTAAGCGTTTTTCCGAAGTCACCTATGCGAATTTCCTTACGGTACCCAATGACCGCCCCATAAACTACACATTTCACAAACAAACATATAGTTAGTGGGCGCCCATTAATTACGTGAGAAGAAATATGGGTGGGGAGGTCCAGCGAAATCTCACCAAGAGGGGTGGGGGGCTGGGGAGAGTCCACAGAAAGCTCACGTCAACATTTCAACATCAAGAACAGTAAGGCTAAAAAAAAAGGTTTCCAGAATTACGACGTCGATCTTGTAACAGGGGGGGAGGGTACCCATAACCAATTGGGGGGAGGGGTTGTCCTACCAGATCTTATCACTGGACACGAAGGGAGTGGGAGAGAAGAGGCCAGATTCCTTATTTTTTTTTTTTTTTTTTTTTTACTGTTCACGTAATTAATGGACGCCCCATTATCACGCAGAACACAAGAAGTTACATGTTTCGCCGACAGATGGCAGCACAATCTTTCCTCCTATAGGATAAGTACGGCGGATCGATCAAACCTGGTTTGATTTCTGACAGGACACAAGTCCTTCCCTCCCATCTCATAATTCACACTGTCACCTGTTTAAAACAGGGGACAGTGGCATGTGGTAGTTAGTCGGGCGGGTCGAGGGGATAAACATAAACATATGTAGCTATCCCAGGTGCTAGGGTAAAAAAAATATTTTTTTTGGTTTCCTTTATTTCTATGTAACTCCTATAAGTATAATTTTACAAAATTTTAAGATTTAAGACTCGGTTTTGGATTTATTATTTTTATTTGATGTCCAAAATTCATGTTTCATTTCCTATGGAAACAGAACGTTAAAAATAGAGATGTTCACAGATGAGAATTAAAAGAAATTCGGGGAAGAGATAGACAGATTTGATGTTTGGAATGAGAGAGACAGCTTTATGAACCGTCAAAACTTGGTGATTTTTTTTTTTAAACTTTATCTACTAGTCACGTATGCCGCCTGTGACAGTGAATATGTTTGTGTTAAAACCGCAAACAATTGAGGCAGTATCTCGTGACAGTGTATCATGTTAACGCGGCGGTGCAGTCCGAACAAAGAGATAAAAGCTGACATTTGTTGGAACCGGACACTGCTTTGAATACTAGGAGCATTCACTGCTGTATTGTCGTCAAAATACATCGTTCCTGCACCTAGCTCTGGCATCTTGAGCAGGAGAAGAAACTAAAGTAAATTAAGTGGCGATATAATGGGACGTTGGTTTGTTTCTATTTTTTACGTTTGTTTTAATTTATTTCCCTAAAGACTTGCCTTTTTAACCCCATTCTGGGATTCAATTTTGAACAGGAGATAGAACGCAAATATATTAACTGTCTAACATTTGTCCGCGTTACTAACACAGAGCAGCAAATAAACCTAAATGTTTTGTAAGAAGTTTCCTAGCTCCTTGCTACTTTCTCAAGTCGAGGATTCCTCCAGTACTGTAAAAAATGCGTCACCAGTGTAATAATGTTCATAACACTTCCCTCAATAACGTACTTATTACAGTCCTTTTAAAGTAATACTTTCGCACATTTTTTGTGTATGAGATAAAGTGCTCATGGATCTTTGTTCCCTAAGACTTACTATTTCTCATGCCATGATAACTTATGGTTTATGGTTTTACCCCTCGTCGACGTTATTAGAAACGGGAAAGGACCAGGAGCAAGGGATGGGAAGGAATTTGACCGCGGCTTTTTTGGAAGGAACGATCCCACCATTCGCCTTGAATGATTTTGGGAAAAACATGGAAAATCCAAATCTTGATGGCCGGACGGACATTTGAACCCACGTCCTCACGAGTGCGAGGCCAGAGCGTTACCACTGAACCACTTTAATAAAATGCGTAGTGCCTGGAGACTTGACTCACCTCAATGATTCGGTAACTTTCGGCGAGTTTCGATAATGCTCGAAGTGTTAATTATACTGACTGCCACCACAGCGCTGCTTGAATAAGAAGGGCATTTCAAACGAATAACTGCATTTACTTTATTTGCACTTATATTGCAAAGGGGAAGTGTAAATTTCAAATAAATCATCGAATTTTATTTTATTTGCACTTACGCTGTTAAAGTTTAACTGCGATGATAGCTGAAAGATAATACTCTGTTGTGGAGATAACAACACAGAAACACGTTGGATTATAATTCGAGTCAGAGATTAATAAAAAAAAAGATTACAAGTTGCTTTTTGCTTATTTATGACGATTAAAGGCATACATTCATGTAAGGAGAAGGGCCTCAGTTGTTCGCGCTGTATCCTCTGCAGCATTGACTAGAACCAGGTTATAACATAACCTAAGAATTTTTTTGACAGAAGATGAAAGACAGGGAAGCTTATTAAAAACTCAGAGATAACACGAAATGTAAGTAACCACGAAATATATCAATCAAATACATATATTAATAGTTATTAGTTTTAGAAATTATGCTTTAATTAAAAGCGTTTTCATAAGAATAAACATTTCAGTCATTTAAAGTAAAATACAGTTATTTAAAAACATCGTAGCGCAATACTCCAAGAATCTAATCAAAGAATGTTTACTCACATCACTAAACATATCGATAAAAAAAAGATAAAAACTTTTCTAGAACAAATTCCTACTACAACCATAGTTGATACCTGTCATTTTTGACTGCTGTTTAAACTAGTCATGTAATAATTTAATTCCACTTCCAAACTGAAGTCTTAGACACTATAATGCAACGGCAGTGGTGACAACGTCAAGGCAACACAGACAAGTGCAGGAAATTGTTAATGAAAGAAGGCATGTAGGGTTACTATTCTTGATACGAATAAACTTACAGGCCACTAGAACAAATCTCCAGTAGGTTCAGTTCTTTTTTATTCTTTAAGTGACATCTTACAGGGTAAGTCATTATTGAATGAAATTAAATGCTAAGAAGAGTCAGCTTTTTAGATAAACAAATAAAAATCTAACGGTTGTTTATCATAACAAGGTGGGGACAGAAAGCTTGAAGCGCAAATATCTTTGCATAATGTTTGATAACAAACTCAATTGGGCAGAGCGCATTGGTAGGAAAAGGTTACAAAATCCTTCATTTACTGGAGAGAGTGATGAGAGGATTTGGGAACTGGGTTATAAAACATTGGTCAGACAATTGGTTGAATATGGTGATGTAGTTTGGAATCCAATACAGGAGCTGGAGGGAGCGCAAAGAAGAGCAGCTAGATTTGTTTGTGCAAATTATCGCAGAACCCAGTCAGTAATTGATATGATAAAAGAGCTGGATTGGGAGTTATTGGATACAGGACGAGGATGAAGAGGGTCATGGGAGTATACAAGGCGTACGAGATGTTGGTGATAGGGCTTGGAGGGAAATTGGTCAAAGAATTAGGATTAGTTGATGGAAGGGAAAAGGTGACCATGGCCACAAGCTGATACTCGATTTTTTGCATGAGAGAATGGGAAAATTTTCTTTTGTGGGTAAGGGTATTAGGGATTGGAGTAAGTTACCATGGGAAGTGATGAATAATTTTCCAAAAACGCTGAAGGAATTTCAAATTAAAATTCGTAAATTGCAAAAGTAGATGGGGAAGGAATTAATCACTGAAACTGTTTGAGATAATAAATAAAATACTAAAAAACTTATAGTTAGATGATTATGGAAATTGTCACTGGAGCATGCGCTCCATCGCAATTTAACTTACTGCAATTAGTTGTAGACAGTCATGACAGCCTTTATGCAGAGCAACAATTAAAATAAAGCGTAAGTATGGCAACCACAAAATCACAACAAACTCGTGACTGAACAGCATCAACTCAATAGTTTTACTGAAATGTTCTCTAGTGATAACATAAGTCAATGAGGAAACCACTCTAGTAACACAATGGACTTTCCGACAATAACTGTGACTGAACGGAATTGAATGTCAGATGTGAGATTACGTATTGCCACACGCGGTTCACCGTATGGCTGCCGAACTAGACGTTTTAATCCGGTAACTCTGCGGTCAGGTAGCCGCTGCTGGCGTCGCAGTAATTTAACGACCGGAGGCTAGCGGCAGAAACTGATGCCACCGCCTAACGACTCGGTGGTTAGGCCGCCTGCAATTACTTGCGGCCGACTTGCTGCGGCGGCGAATTTGCCTGCGGAGCACACGGCGCGCTATTTTCACGCTCAGGATCACCGGCCGCCCTTATTAACGGCCTGCTGCCCGCCCCATCCACGCATCGGTCTTATTTTTAATCCCGTGGCTGCTCGACGCTGAGGTGCAATTCAGTCACAGCCGAAAATATCGATTATCAATAACTATTGGATAACTCTTTTAATCGCAATAATGTTCAAATTTAAATTATTGATTACGGAGAATCTACTTTAATAGATTTTATTACCATTTGAAGTGTTTTTTTTTTTTTTAAAAGTCACTAAAAATACTGCTGCAGGTATCATTTTTTAACTACGGCGACTCCTTCGGATTTAAACATACGGTCTTACGTCGTTACGTGGTTTTCAGTAAGTATTACAGCCATCAAGTTATGGTTTTATCATTCCCTTATCACAATTACCTATTAGGTTCTTGTATTTTAATGTAATATTTTCAACGAACTGAATCAAACTATACAACTTTTTATTATTTTTGGAATCTAAAATAAAATCTTGAAAATTGATCTCGTATCTACATCTACATCCATACTCTGCAATTCACAAACATTGTGGGTGGCAGAGAGTGCTAAGCACCAATATTAATCCGTGCATTCCAATCCTGAATAGCGCGAGGAAAGAAAGAATGCATAAAAGCATCCGTACGGCATCTTATTTCTCTAATCTTATCCTTCCGGTCATTGCGATACAAATAGGTTGGCGGAAGAAGTATCTCACTGCACTTGCAAGTCATAGAATTTCGCATATTCTCCAATATATTCAAACGCAAATGACGTCGTCTGTCTTCCAAACGATCCCAGCACAATCTATGCATCAATTCTGTGACGCTTTCATAAGGGCTGTAGCAACCAGTCACGAATCGAGCGGCTCCCCTCTGTCCCTCAGGCCCTTGCGATACGGATCCCAAACTGTACAACAGTAATCCAGATGCGGACGCACTAGTGTTTTATACGCTATTTCCTTTGTATGAGCATTACAATTCCTCAGGATGCGACCTATGAATCGTAATTTAGAACTAGCTTTGCCTACGACGGAAGTTATGAGCAAGTCTCATTTCATGTTGCTTTGTACTTTTACCCCCAGATACTTCAGGCAATCAACCGTGTCAACAACTGAATTGTTTACTTCGTACTCGTGAGCAAACTGATTCTTTTTGTTACTTATTCGCATTGCCTTGCACTTTTTGTAATCAAGTGTAAGCTGCAATTTACGGCACCATTAGGAAATAGCATCCAAATCGCGCTGAATTTCTAAGCAATCGTCAGAGCATCTTATTTCCCTATAGATAACTACATCGTCGGCAAACAATCGCAACCAGCATTTAACGTTGTCACCTAGATCTTTTATAAAAATTAAGAAAAGAAGTGGTCCTATTACACTTCCTTGAGGAACGCAATTACACTATTAGAATTTAATAATATTTAAATTGGTAGTTCCCTTTCCATCAATGCTCAAATGATTCTCGTATTACAATATTTATTTATCAGAATCCACATTCTCCGTAGTTTCAGCAATTGATACATTCTCTACATAAATTAACAGTACATATCAATGTCCTTCTCAACATTTGTCATGAATAATACTGGTCTTATTAGTTTCTATATAACATGCAGTCCATTTCATTTCAATCAATTCAACAATCTCAGACCATTTCTGACTTGACATTCAGCGATCATTAATTTTATTGGTTGACCAAAGAGAAAACAGCTTCCCTACTCAAAGAGACATATTAGCTACAAACATTTAAATTTGTTCATATAGTTTCTTCAAAAAGCTTTAATATATTTGATACAGTTTAGGCATATTCATGGAACACAGAAAACGAATTGTGGACTGATTCAAAACGATATAATGTGCATTCACTGTTTTAGATGAGCTTAAATGACAGGCTTGCAGAATGTCACGTACGCATGAGCAGAACGCTAAGTGTGAGTGTACAGAACGTTGCGGCGCATGCGCACTTGAAACTTAACGTGCAATTCGTAACGCGTAACTCGTAACGCTAATAGATTCATCCCCACCCCGTCCAAAAAAGTTTCACTTCAAACACTTCTCCGGGCGCGATAGAGAGGAATCTGTAAGCGTTCCGCAATACGCGTAATTGCGCATTCACTGCGACGTTCTGCGCATGCGCATTTGAGATGTTGAATGTTAAATTGCTTTAAAACTCATTGTAAATCACGTGATCGCGTTAGACGTTATATAACATGCGGGGGAGTCGTCATTATTACGCGCTAATACATACACCAGAATTTTTAGTTGCTTCTTATTGGTTTATTAGCGGCTTTTTGTTTATTTATTTTCGTTCGATGTAGATAGTTACATTATATTCTTTGATCGCTGATATAGCAAGAAAAGTAACGTTTATATCGTGATACAGTGAATGTATTAACGCACGTACGATAAAAGCTTTCATTTTCATGCAGAAATATTATCATTCGTGTTCACAGCAGATGGAACTAGTTATTTTAGTTTCTTAAAATTATTTAAGCTATGAATTTTGGAGAAATGAAGTAAAGATGTATAAACATTAAAGCTGCTGATAACAAACTTCTCTTAAACTCAGAAGATAACCGATGGAAGTAATACGTAAAAAAAATGTATGATGCGGATGATTTAAACTGGAGAAAAAGTGCGATATCGACATTAATGACTTAGGAGAGTCTGTTTTAGAAAAGAATTTGACAGAACCTTGAAAGATCTGAAATCAAATAAGGCATTTGGAATGGTTCGGAAATTCCTAGGAGAAGAAGGAATCCAAAGATTATTCCAATTGATATCAAATATTTACGAAACAGGAGAGATTTCTGCTGATTTTGATAAAAGTATCATTTTCACATTTACGAAGAAAGCACCAGCCAACAAATGTGAGAATTATCGCACCGTAAGTCTAACATCACATGCTTCAAAATTACTGACCAGGATAATATACGGAAGAACAGAAAGGACAGTAGAAGAGATAGTAGGTGAAGTTCATTTTGAGTTTAGGAAAAACTGCGGTACAAGAGAAGCAATTCTGGCTTTAAGATTAATACGTGAAGAGTGGATCAAGGGGGAGAAAAAAATCTTTTATGGTGTTTGTTGAGTTAGAAAAAGCTATTAATAATGTTAAGTGATACAAAATGTTCAAAATTTTAAAGAAGAAATGTGTTAAGTATGTATATAAGACATGCATCACTTGGGTTTGAGACACAGTTGTAGTCTGTCTCCATTAAGAGTCAATTTGTTAGTAGAGGAAGCAATAAATGAAGTAAAACAAAAATTTGAATGTGGTTTAAAAGTTCAAGGAGAAAAAATTACGATTTGCTAATGATATTGTCCTGTTAGCAGAATAGAATGAGGATATTGAGAAGTTTCTGAATGTCACGAATAAAATACCGAAGGAATAGTTTGGACAAAATATAAAAAAGCAAGAACAAAGTGATGAAATGTAGTATAAGTGATATCAGTAATAGTGGATTAAATATAAAAATAGAATCGGATCTTGCGCTGGTACACCAATTTCATTGATGAATTATATGACGTTTTTCGAGTCATGTAAATCTTACGAACGGTTAGGAATGTGATGCCTTTTAATCACAAAATGCAATGACGGTCTAATGGTCGTATTCCAAAGTGAGAAGGAAAGTATTGACATCTGTATGCAAAATGGGTGTTCTGTACGATAAGTGTGTTTTTAGTTTGTGAATTGCTATCTTTGTCTCCATTTTACCAACGA
Source organism: Vandiemenella viatica (assembly GCA_031002005.1). Classification (NCBI taxonomy): domain Eukaryota; kingdom Metazoa; phylum Arthropoda; class Insecta; order Orthoptera; family Morabidae; genus Vandiemenella; species Vandiemenella viatica. Next base: position 149,266,364 of record CM061914.1, on the reverse strand, counting down.
TATTGTTTCTCGTTGCAACATACACGGCAAAATCTTGCATTTCGTCTTGTAAAAAATTCGGTGAAAACTGTAAGTGCATGAAACACCTTTCTCTTGCATTTTTTTTTTTTAAAAAAACCAACAGAAAACATCACTCAGAACGGCTGCTATTACACAGCACAAGACACTTTCCGCTTTTCTGCTATTTCTAAATACTCGACGAAGACTAAAGAGAATACCTTCCTACAGCAGGTATGTAAACTGTCAACTCGAGTGCAATAAAGTTTTATAATGCAGATATCATTTATAAGCTCCACATTTTCTGAGTGTATATGAAACAGTTACCATACATAATTTACCAACTTGAAACAAAAAATTAAAGTAACACTATCTTTTTATTAAAAAATGATTTCCTTCTTGTTTAGTGAACTGGCGTCATTTATCTGATAGTTCGCGTAATCCTTGAGGCAAAAATGAAATGTTTTTTGCTGTAGATGTTTCCGAAAATCGAGTATATGATTGATTCCGGACACATCTTTGAAACCTTTAATAATTTATAGCTGCTCATGTCTAGTAACGTTTTGTCACAAAAATACCTTTCAGATCTTTCACATGTTACTAATAGTTTCACGAGACATTTGTAGGAAATTTAATCATAATGAACCAAGCGTGGTGGGTGACCGATAAGGCTCTGACCTCGCATTCGGGGTACTTGTGTTCGAATCCCCGACTCTCCATCCAGAGTTGGCTTTTATATGGTTTCCCCAAGTCACTCCAGCTTAATGCCGAGATGGTTTCTAAAGATGGCCATGGCCGAATTCTTTACCACTGATTGTCCCCCCAGTCCTTTGCTGCCTCTAATGACCTCGACATCGACGAGGCGTAAAGCCACAAGGATTAATGTGTGGTTTGTTGCATCAATAACCTTCTGTTTCTGTGTTTAATGTCAAACAACAAACCTTCTTGTCGCTCTTTGGGCTATGCTATAAAGTTCTTATATCTTTTCTCGGCACCTATTTTAAATAAAGATACCCTCTTAAAATATTTTTTTGGTTCATTGACTTTATCACGAATTGATCTTGCTATTATTTTGGAACATACAATCTGTGACTTTAGATGTAGTGTGTTAAAAAACTTTTCGTAGCACTGTGTTGTATCGGAAACATATTTTAATAACAAATTGTTACAACTAACTGAAACAAAAAAAAATCGCGTTTTACTTTGAAGCACATTTATACTTGCGAGTATCACCAGATTAGCTGATTAGTTCGTTTCACGTTATTGAAGGCTACTCTGAAAAAGTGAATAGCACGTTGCTGCAATCTGTGTTTAATATAACTTCATGCAATGGATTAACTAGCTATTTCAATTTGCTACAAAACTAATTATTTTAAAAGCAACAGCTGATTTATTACAGTAATGCACATTTAATACCATAAGTCTGCTGGAATTACGTTTCAGTTAATTAAATACATAATACCTTGCTTGTTTCGGCCACAAATTGCCAGAGTTATTGAATTTACTTTGCAGCATCTCTTATCTAAGAGCAGCTATGCGTTAATATGTTCGTAAGTATTGCAAATTAGCTGCCAGCCCATATCGAGTGAGGGACAACCGCCGGAATTTCTAATAAAACTTCGTTCCTGCAACCTAATGGGTTGGCTTATAAGCTTAGCACCGCTGGAATGGAATATGCAAAACAGAGTAGGTTACCAAGAAAGCATTAGCCAGACCGCACCATTTCAGTCTCATATAGCCCATGGGGAGAGAGTGGATGATACCAGTTGACAAAACCTCATTAACTTGCTTATGAACTTCGTTTTTTGTACTTGAGACACGCGCACTTTGAATCCGATCCCAGAACGAAATCTAAATTTGGAGTCAGAGTAAACAATGAAGCAATTCAGGAGTTCTAAGTTAGAATTACCTCCCAGTTTGTCGGAGTCGCTCATTACAGTGTCTGGCACTCAATACATGTTTATCTGGTTCGAGTCCCGAGTCTGTATTTGACCACAGGATAGGAGATGGAGGATCACAATCAAGCTGTAGCAAGATGACTAGAAGCGTCATCTCGTACAAATTAAATTAATTATTGTTTGGTTTAATAAATATAAGAAATAAATGGATATTCTTTTTCGAGCTGGAGACAGAAATCCGCATCTAGCTAAGAGGCGTGAGTGACAATCTGACTTAAGCAGGAAGTGTCCGGTAGGTCGAGACAAAGTGAGGGATTATCCCTAGCCCAGCGAGTGAAAAGTCCGATGAGAAAGGGTAGCCACGGGGAATTTTTTGGATGTAATCCGTGAATGGGCGTTTGCTCGGTGTCATGGGAAAATTATTCCTACATATCCTCCCGAACAATCCCCCCCAACAAAACCCGAAGACTCTTAGCAAATGAGAGGCAATGTGTTAGCCGGCAAGAGGGAATATTTTTGCGAAGCCAATCCGATGTGTTTATTTCCTCACGTGATTGGAAATTTACAAATTTTGTGTTTCCATGATACTCGCCGAGGAGGAGGGGAGAGACGAGCTCTGAGAGGCGAGAAGACGTTAATTCGTCCAGAACGATCGCCCTGGCCAGTGCTTTCCAGAGGAGTGCGGCTTATTTCGTTCAGGAGGTTTGGATGACTGAGTGCTAAGCCCGATCGATGTTGTCACTTGTGCTGGTTGACGTGACAAGTGCCTTGCGGAACCTGGACAGGTGCGCTATTTGAGTGACGATAGCGCTCTTGTTGCGACGCTTCGTACAGCTAGACAGACACGGTAATTATACTTCCAGAAACAGTGTGTACTCAGACGAATCATTGAGACAGCCCTTTAACGGTCTAATGAGTAAGAGTTCTTATGCTGACGGACATTAATTCCTGAGCTAGTTGTGTCTAAAAGCCGAGTGTTTTTTTTAAATTTTATTTCCCTAGTTTGAATTGAAAGACTGACTTCAATGTTTTGGAAACTTTCAATCACTATTATTTGTGGGAAAAAATCAATTCCATGGTGCCCTGTAGAACCCAGTCCAATCTGATATTAACTTGTTTCCATTGTAATGCAAGAATCGCTCTCAATGTGCATAAGAGAGTTTTTTGCTTCAGTTTGCATCTGAAATTTGTAAATCTATGTAAAGTTCATGTACATGTATTGCAGTTTCTTAGCTTCAATTAACGATAATTGTTTGTTTGCTAGTTTGCATCTGTAAGACGAGGTATTGCGTCGAACTTTATTTTTGCACAGGCAGATGTTTAAGATTAACGGTAAATATACCTCTGTCTGTAAGCATTCATGAGTACCAAATAAACCAATATTTTAGATATTTCCAAATACTAATAACAGTAGCAATGGTTTCACCTCTGTTTCCTGAAATTAATGTATGTTCCTTGCATAAGGTAGTGGAAGGTGGCGATTTAAATTATGCAAGGTAAGCAATTAATCTGCTTAATCGACCAATCCGATACAAAGCCAAAGTCATGGATTAAGTCCCATACCTCTCCGCAGTGCGTATGGAACGAAGGCATACGTCACTGCTAATAGTGACTCGTTCGTCGCATGGGGACGTTAAGCGTGGTGGATCCTTAGTTCTTTCGGGAAGGTAGGCCTGAATAAATCGGCATCGATTGTTAACCTCTCCCATTTGCTCTGTAATGCCTATCACAAACAACAAACTACGAGGATTATCATTTATTGAAAAAATAAAATCCCTTTGTGAATGAAAGTGAGAATGACGCGCGATCGGCGCAGTGCGCATGCGCGCCTGCTCCCAGCGTGCTTTGCGCGCGTTTAGACGCCATTTGCAGCCACTTTGTCTGTCTGTATGCTGAGCTGTAGAAGTTTACAATGTTTAAGAAAATTGATTTGCCCTCCGTCTGTGATATATCATCTGTAATTTGATTCTTTACTGTAAGATACTTGAAAGAAGCGGAAATTCACCCTCAGATTTGTGAATTGCAAGCTGATAATATTATAAGTGATAGAAATGTTTGAAAGTGAGTGGGAATGTTCAACGACGGGTGAGATATGTGCACGATGAGCCACGTCCAGGCAAACCTTGTCTGATATCTGAAGATATGGTTTGTGTTATGGACAGCTAAATTCGAGAGTTCAAACCGGGTACCCAGTGAGTTTTATCAGTTTTGATGCTTATAGTAGTACCTCGGTGGTCAGCGGCTCAACGACGACGAAGTGGCAACTGTAGTCATGGATTGGGCCTCTTCACAGGCAGCAGGTTTCTTTGATGTCGGATTTCTAAAAAATTTTGAACAAATCTCTGAACAAAAATGGAAATTAATAGATGAAAGTATGTGCAATTTGGAAATAGATGTATGTGAATGATATTTACAGCATTTCCCTTCTTATTAAAAAGGAATTTATTTTAAAAATAATCCTCATATATTCAAGATACACAGCACCATCGTTATCTATTCTATACATAGAGTAACACTTACGAATATGTTAACACTGGCTGAGGCAACTCGAAAGTTGTTATGGAAGGGTAACGTCATGTTAAAATCAGATCGAAACATTAACAAAGAAATACTGACGCTATTTTCTATCAGAATAAAGAAGGCAAAATTACGAAGCTCTGTGTATATTAGGAGAATGGAGAAACAGAGTATATCGAGGAAAATTCATGAGTTAAGATTAAGGCACCAGAGGAAGGATAAGAGAATAGATGGCTGAGAGGAATGGAGAAATGTGTACGGAAGAGAGGTGTTAAGAAGAGTTGGTTGAAAGACAGAAGTAAATGGTGAAACTTGTGCCCATAGTATACCTGGCAAGTATCTGGAAACAACTGATGATAATAATCAGCTTTAATAAAATGCGTTGTGTCTGGATCCTGGAATCACCTCAATGACTCGGCAAACTTCGCCGAGTCTCGATAATGTCCGAAGTGTTAGTTACCCTGGCTGCCACCACAGCGCTGCTTGGCTACCCAGGAAATTTCAGATGAGTAACTTCGTTGACTTTATTTGCGCCTTTATTGTTAAAAGGAAGTATAAATTTCAAATAAATAATTGAATTTGATTTTATTTGCGCTTACATTGATAAAAGAAAGTGTAACTGCGATTCCTGCTTAAATTGCAGTAGTCTGTTGTGTAACACAGATTAAAAGTATAATGTGAGACGGAGATATGGAAAATTACAAAGTGAGGTTCGTTTGAAGTTATTTGTTATTTTTGTTTACTTACGACGACTAGATGCAGAAATTCATAAAAGGAAAAGAGCAGCCGATGATTACGCTGAATTCCCTGTCGCAGTTACTAGAAGGAAGTGACAATATAAGCTAAGATTTTTTTGACTGAAGATAACAAACAGTAAAGTTTATTAAAACGCAGAGAAAGCTTACACGAAACGTAGGTAATCAAAAAATATATTTTTTTTTGCTGTCGTCAGTCTTTAGACTAGTTTGATGCAATCCTCCATCCCTTCCTATCCTGTGCTAACCTCTTCATTTCTACATACCCCTTACAACCCACGTCCTCAATTATCTGCTTCATATATTCTAATCTCTGTCTTCCTCTACAGTTCTTACCTTCGACTGTTCCCTCCACTAACAAATTAACCAATCCAGCATGTCTCAAAATATGACCTACCGGCCTGTCTCTTCTTCCTATAAGCTTCTTCCATAAACTTCTTTTCTCACCCATCATTTCCAAAACTCATTCATTTCTTACTTTGTCTGTCCACCTAATTTTCAGCATTCTTCTGTAGCACCACATTTCAAATGCATCAAGTTTCTTTCTTTCCGGTATTTCTAAAGTCCATGTTTCGCTACCGTAAAGTGCTGTGCTCCACACATAGAGTTTTAAGAAGTTCTTTCTAATTCCTAGATCAATATTTGAAACTAAAAGGTTTCTCTTTTTCATGAAGGCTCTTTTTGCTAGTGCTATTCTGCTTTTAACATCATTCCTGCTTCGTCCATCGGTTGTAATTTTGCTTCCCAAGTAACAGAACTCACTCACTTCTCCTATTGCATCCGATCCTATTTTTATATTTAATCTGCTAGTACTGGTATCATTTCTGCTACATTTCATCACTTTTGTTTTACTTTGATTTATATTCAGTCCAAAATCTTCCTTCAGTATTTTGTCCATGCCATTCAACAACATCTCAATATTCTCAGCCCTCTCTGCTAACAAGACAATGTCATCAGCAAATCGTAGCATACTGATTTTTTCTCCCTGAAAACTTATGCCACATGGAAATTTTTCTTTGACTTTCTTCATTGCTTCTTCTACATACAAGTTGAATATTAACGGGGATAGACTACAACCTTGTCTCACACCCTTTTTAACTGATGCATGTCTCTCGTGATTCTCTACTTTTATTACAGCCACTTGATTCTTATATAGTTTATAGAGTATTCTTCTATCTCGATACTTTAGACCTGATTTCTTTAAAATTTTGAACATCTTGTCCCACCTAACATTATCAAAAGCTTTTTCTAAATCAACAAATGCCATAAAAGTATATTTGTTTTTCTTGATCCGCCCTTCAAGTATTAATCTTAAAGACAGAATTGCTTCCCTTGTACCGCGATTTTTCCTAAACCCAAACTGATCTTCACCTACTATCTCTATAAATATACCACTCTCTAAATATACCAGTCAAATAAATAATAGTTACTAGTTTTTGAAATTTTTACTTAGAAACCTTTTTGTAACAATGAAAATTTTTGCAATTCAAAATCAAATGCAGTTATTTAAAAATATCCTAGCCAGGTATTCCGAGAATCTAATCGGGCATAGTTTACTTACATAACGAAAAATGTGAATGAATAACATATTGATTAATCGTTATTTGTTTTTCCTTATAAACTTCTACAGAATAAATGGCTGTTACCACTATAATGATAACCGTCATTTTCGACGGGCGTTTGAAACTAGTAATAATAATTGGTATGGAATTATTGGCTGGAGTATCGTTGAAGAGTCCTCTGTCATGGCTACCTTAACCTAACCCCGTACGGGATAACGGGGACCTACATTTCAAAGTTAAATCCGAACCGCGGAAGCGTTCTGGCGTACTTCACACTGCAAAACAAGCAACACCAGAGGTGAAGTTCGGGTTAAAGCTCTTTAAAAAACCCTGCCGAGACAGGATTCGAACCTTGGAACTTCAGATCTCCAGTCAGGTGCTCTAACCACTGAGCCACAAGACCACTCACTTGTTTTGTTGGCGATGATGATGATTTAAGGTCATCGATCGATTCAGACGAGAAATGGACATTCAGTCTTTAAGCTTAATATATGGCCATGGTATAGCAAAGCTGCCAATTTGATGAATGTTAAGGGGATTGCACCATTTTCTGAAGCTACCCGTAACTGGTACTAACCTGTTGAAATCTGGATTAATTGCTTCGTTATGTCGTCCTCTTCACGTTTTACACTCTTATTTTACAGAAAAGTTGCGACAAATTAAATGAAAAATGCCGAAATATGAGAAGGACGCACATCTGTTTCATGCCACTAACGCTGCAAAATCAGTGACAATCTCTTGAAATGTTGATCCTTTGTTGTAATCTTTTCTTGCCGTTTCAGATTTCCTCCGTTGTAAAAAGCCGTCCTAAATTTACAATTAGAAAGTACTTGTCTCAGGAGCAGCGTAACAACGTTCGCCATCTTATATCGAAACAAGCAATTGGAAACAATCAATTGCTTCAGTTGTAAGCAAATACGCCTTCTCCGAGATAGATGCCGCAGAACGAAATTTTTGTAATTTTTTTTCCTTTGGTCCAGACCGCATTTCAACCTAACCAAGAACTATATGACAAAACGAAACTGTTTAGGTTGATATGATCCCTGTATCAATAATTTTTATGTCATTTTTGCAGTGATGACAGCATTTCGCAGTTGCTCAGGCTCTCATATTTCGGTATTTTAATTTAATTTGTGGCGACTTTTCGTAAAATAAGAGTGCAAAAGGTTAAGAGGACGACATATCGAAGCAATCAATTAATGTAAATTTCTACAGGTTGGTACTAGTTTCGGGTAGGTTCGGAAAGTGGTGCAGTCCACAAAACTAATAGCATACTAGAAATCTACGTGAATTAATGATGTCAGTTTACAGATCAAAGATAAAACTACCAAGAGCTTGGACGAAATCCCGGGCAAAAGTTAGTCTTCTAATAAAACAAGTAGATGATTCTGGCCGACACTAAACTTCCAGATGACAGCTGTTGGCGAGCGCAGGTAGAATTCCAAGTGCTCATCGCTTATGGTGTCATATCCGGTAATTGCCTATTAAACGAATGACGTTTCTGTCGTCCAGCCCGCAGGCAATCCAGCGGCGTAGGTTACGACCGAGGATTATCCAGAGTCCTAATTGCAGAAGGTGGAGCGCGCAAAGTAAGTGCCGACATTCCGATGGAAATCGCTGCTCGACCGGCTAGCGCAATCTCTGGAATTACACTCTCCAGGAACGAAGAGCACCCAGATTTGTGGCGGGAATCTCTAACGGTCGCTGATATTTGTAATTGAGATTAGCCGGCTTGGGAAAAGGGACGTAGAGAACAATCCAGTCAGTCTGAGAGAAATTCTTAGATTCTCCCGTAACAAAGGAAGCCTGTGCCTAGAAAACAACTGGGAAAGAACTTACTGACCGAAAACTAGTCGATTTGGTCTGCTGGATTTCTGATAACTCGTCATCCTGTTCCACTCTTGTACTTTCTCAATGAAAGATGGCTCTCTAATAAATTAGTTATTTGACCGTCCGTCTCTCTACGTTAATCTGTCACATTTTCGTAACAACTGAATTATTTAATTTATAGATCTGCCTACTCCAAACACGATTACAGCATTTTTAAAAAAAAATTAATAAAAATAATTACGGTGTGCACAAGGGGTTGAGGGAGTTGAAGTCATTTTCTTAGGTAATCTTCATATATCTATTATCATAAAACGCTAATCTTGGTCACTGTATTTTGTGACGCGGTGATGTCATGCTGTGACGTCACGCAGTCAGCCTTTGCTGTTGGATTTACAACAGCCAGAGATGATTGTTCGAAATTATTCGAAATAATGCGGAATTATGAACAGATTTATTTGGTTTAGTTCTATTCAGTTGAGTATCCGCGAGTGAATGAGCTGCGAGAACACTAAAAGGATAGTATGTATTTCGCAAAAATCGAAATACTAATTATTAGTTGCTTTTTCTTAATTAAATTTCGTTCGATGCAGATTTTTCAGGTTCGAAACGACGTAAAAACGTAACAGTTAAATATTTGCATATTCCGCCATGGGAGAACGTAGCGAGACATCTCGGGATGCGATTGGAGTCTCTGACTGGGATCGGAGCATGCGCGGGCGCCCGCATGCGCACTAGAGAGCAGAGGCTCTTATCAAAAGCGGCGTCCAAATGATGCGGCAGTCCGTATGAGGACAGGATGGCGTACAGGTGGGGGATGTGTACTGTGAGACACTCCGACGTCTACGCAGGTCCATCAAGAACAAAAGACCGGGACTGCTCACGGAGGGTGTGGTTCTGCTCCATGCTACCGCGCGTCCACACGTCTCCAGAGTCACACACATGGAACTGGCCAAGTTCAAGTGGGAGACGTTGGACCATCCACCCTACAGTCCGGACATGTCGCCCTGCGATTTCCATGTGTTTGGTCCACTGAAGAAACACCTGAAAGGGAAGCGCTTCAACTCGGACGACGTACTCAAGGACGCTGTGAAGGACTGGGTCTCGTCACGGCCACAGGAATTCTGGGAACAAGGAATCCTGCGGCTTGTTCATCAGTGGGATTGTTGTGCTCAGGCCTATGGTGTATACTTTGAATAAAGTCTACATTTGTACCCACCGTGTCGTTTCGTACCTTTTCATTTGATCACCCCTTGTATTAATTAATTGAAGTAGTTTCGTGTTTAACGTGCTGAATGAGGCCTGTACCAGGAATAAAATTAATATCAAGCGGTATAGTATAAGGTTTTGGGATTATTAATTTATTTTTAATTTCATTGGGTCCATACTTCTTACGTAATTAATTCAGTAGATGTTCCAAATGTATTGCTGTGTAAACTACAGTCAAAATATGAACAACATTACATAAAAGGGTTACGAGCATTAATTAACAACAATTATATTTATGTAGACAACCGCAAAGAAATGGAACATTCCTTTCACCCGCCATTTTTGACGGGCTTAGTGGCCAGTATAAAATAAAAGCTCCAGGCGCATGCCGGGATGGTGACTTTAAAAGACGATTGCCGATTTCCTTCTCGTTCCTTGGCCCAAGTCTTTCCCCGCATCTAATGACGATGACGAGGTTTAAAGCTACAACAAGAAAAAACCATCTACCCTTTCCACAGTTTCAACGGCTTTTTTTCTTCCTCTCCTTTCAGTGGCAGGTTAAATATCACTATTTTTGTATCGTTCATTTTCGTTCTGTCTATCCGCCTTATTTCCTTATATCTTTTCCAACCTAATCACTTTTTCTACTTTGTATGAAGATCTTGATTCAATGTAGCCTTGACGGGCTCAAACATCTTTATTCATTATTCAGATTTTACTGAATATTTTATGGGTAGTGACGAAGCTCATTTCGATTCAATCTGGACCTGTAAACAAACAAAATAGTCAATTTCGCGGAACGCGAAACACAGAATTATTTCAAAGAAGACAACTTCACCCTCACTGGGTGATTGTTTGGTGTTCAGCGTACCATGAAAGCATAGTGGGACTATTTCTCCTTTGCACCTGGCTACGAAAATGTTGTTATTGTATGATCGATATCGGAGAAAAATGCAAAATTTATTTTTCTTAAACCTGGATGAAAATGGAGTGAAGAATTTGTAGTTTTTAGCAGGAACAACACAGCATCGTTTATAATTCCCTCTATGATGCAAATTTTGTGAAAATCATTTTCTGCATCAATAACATTAAAATCTGGTGACATACCAGCAGATATTTTAATTTAATTTAATTGCAATGGAGCACAGGCTCCGGTGGCATTTTCCCTACACACCCATCTTCCCCCTATCCTGCACCTACCTACATTTGCCCTCTACAAATTTTATCTTTAAATTCTTTCAAAGTTTTCGGTAAACTATTCATCATTTCTCTTGGTAACTCATTCCAATCCCTGACAACCTTACCTAAAAAAGAGAATCTTCCTACACCCTTGTTCCCTGAAATCGAGTGCCAGCTTGTGGTCATGGTCATCTTTTCCCTTCCATGCACTACTTTTCATACCTATTGTAATATCTTTCCATGCCTCATCGCCAGTATATGCCCTGTACACTCCCATGACCCTCCTCATCCTCCTCCTGTCTTTAGGTGCTGCTCAAAGGAAAGAAACAGCGTTAACATATTCATAATAAAGCGAAAATTATTTGCAGCATTTATGTAAATATACGTCGCATTCCAAAATATGGTGAAAAATGTAGTCGAAAGAACATTAGTGATACATTTTTAAATTTTTATTTAATTTAATTACACTGGAGTATACTGTATGTCCCGGTGGAAATTTTGCTGAACACCTACCATATCATTTCGTGATTTTTTTTTTTAATCTTCATTTCTTCGAGAGCAGTTTCACCATCCACCTACTTTTTCCGTTTGTTAATCAATTGTTAACCAATTTTTTGATAACTTATTCCAGTCGGTGATTCCCTTGCCTACAAAATGAAATTATCCCTCTACCTCACGCATGTAGTCAAGGGTAAGCTTGTGGTCGTGATCATGTTTTCTACGTACTACTCTTAATTCTTCTCCACCAATATAACCTTACACACTGCCAGCATTCTCGTTTCCCACCTCATATCCTCCAGTGACTCCCTTTCCAATCGATTTATAAAATAATGTACTTTTTTCCCCTGCGGTAATTTCCACAAACAGATCTAGCGACCTTAACCCATTGCTTTCCATGGAACCCGTGAATAATTTCGTTCAGAAAAAAACATTCGGTAACGTTGTTTGTATAGGTGAATGTATCATTACAACCATTAACGTTGCCGAGAGAGGTAAAACGGGGAATTAAATAATACAAACAAGCGAATACAGAATTCCTCATCACCAGAAGTCCCAGGTTAAATCTCAAGCATCTCTGCAGTGTGTATGGAAAGAGGGAACACTACACTGTTCATGGTGATCGAATGGGGACGTTAAGCTTGGCGGCTCCTACATGTCTTTTCGAAGAGTAGGTCTCAATGGGCCGGCACCGGGCTTCACCCTCTCCCTTGTTTCATTTCTCATCCACAGTGTGAACAACACTCTGTACTGAATACGCACATTATCACAATTATTCACACTTGCAACAATACTAACGGATACTATCACACCGGGGAAGGCAACAGGGAATCACCCCATTTCATCTGTCCAGACATTGCCATGGAGGGCTAAACATGTTAACCGCCTACGCCATGATAATGGCATAGGAGAAGTTATAAGCTGCACATTTTTAGAAAAGTTACATTCCTTAACTGTTAGAATAAATTAGAAGGTAACAACATCAGTTTTTTTTTCTGGTTTTGCGCCCAGAATTTTTTTTTTTTTATTATATCAAACCAGAAGCCATTTAACTTTTTGGAGTAGACAGCGCGGATACATCCAGTGCTGCAAATTCTACGGATTTATCCGTAGATCTACGGATTTTTGTTAAAAGTTCGGATTTTGTGAAAATATCTACGGATTTTTGATACTTTTTACTATTTGTTGATTTTTCCTGATATTAATGTTTTGTTAGACTCTGAGCGTGTAGTGTTAATGCATTACAGAATTGTCAATAATTGTGAATCGTTACCCTGCATCCGTTCGTGTGAACCAACGATTGAAATAAAGCTACCATTTGTTTAATTAAAGATTTTATAGATCTCAAAAGGCCGTAATACAGAACTATCGCGCACTGTTTATGCATCGTGACACGCTCGGTGGTACGGCTTACAAAGCAGTGTTTTCATATCCGATAGGTAAAGAGGTCGCAGTTTTTAACATTTCCTGTTACATTCTTTTTTATCTGTTTAACGTCTCTCTAACAGCGAGGTCTTTAGAGACGGGAAAGGATGGGGGGCAAGGAATGGGAAGGAATCCGGCCATGGCGTTTTGAAGGAAGCATCCCGGCATTTGCCTGAAGTGATTTGGGAAACAATGGAAAACCCGAATCTGGATGCCCGGACGGGGATTCGAACCACCGTCCCCCGAATGCGATTCCTGTTACAGAAGATATGCTGATCTTAATGTCAACAAAGAAAATGTAGGGTCCCTTAAAAAAAAATAGGCATAGGCAGCTGCAGTAATGAAAGCGACGATGTATAAAACGTGTTCAGAGAAAATTTCTTAGTTTCAATGTAGAATATTATTTTGTATTTCGAATTTTAAGGACCTGGAAATAAAAAATATTCTTAATTTTGACTCTCTCTTCAATAATTATTGTTTCAGTCTTTCAGTTAGCGAGTCTCCGGATATTTGTACCCAATATACAGAAATTTTAGCGACTGTCTGCGAATATTCAAAGACAGGTAGCTGGCAGCACTGGATACATCTTTTAAAAACTCTCCGGAGAACCATATTATTGCTCCCATAAAACATCTGAATAAACAATGTAAAAAGGACGTAAGAAAATTCGCAATCTTGGACAAGAAGTAAGGGCAGTTGTTTTATCCTGGCTTTATACGAGTCTCCCTACTCCTCCATGCCACGACAGTATCAACAAACCTTATGAATGGGGAAGCAAGTTCGCCACTTTAGCAAAAAGATGAAAATATCTTCACATTTTTCGTGTATGATGAACGTCGTATGGCTGAGTGGTCTTGTTGCCCCCAGCTGTTGGTTAACGCAGAGCGCTCTAGTTGCGACGCTGAAGGTAAGCAGATCCGACTGTAAACATCGCACAGCACGAAGAGGCCAAACTAATAATAGAGATTAAACTACCTGTTGGTTTCGTGTAAACATCCATCGTTCTAACGAGATAATCCTTTTACAACAACAAGCATCGAAAAATATATGTAACTGGAAGCACCATACGACATTAAATAAATGACTTTTAAATCACAGTCTCTCTGAATTTTATGAGTCTTTTTTAGTCTCATCTTGCCGAATGTCTGAATGCTTTCATCCCACAATTACAGATTTCGTAATCGTAATGACACAACGATTATTTTGATAAACTATATATGGTTTACTTTACTAAAAATATCTGCATGCCTGCAGTTAAATTAAGAATATTTAGTTCTTACTTACAAAACAAATTTGGTATGCTGGTTGTCCACAAGGTGTAGGAAAATCATTAAATTTTCATCTTAAAAGAAATGACTTACAAACTCTGAGAATGAATTTATATGGTTGGGAAATTTCGGTTTTAAATGTTGGCAGCATTACTTTTTAGTCGTGCGTGGTGAGTGAGTGGTAACACTCTCGCCTCGTATTCGGGAAGACGTTGGTACGAATCCCAGTCCGATTCTGGTTTTCCGCGAGATCTCTCCCGATGAATTCTTTCCTTCAAAACAAGCCATCTCCGAATGTCTTCCCGTTCCTTGCCTCTAGCCTTTAACACTTCTAAAAACCTCGGTGTCGACGAAGTGCAAAGCGATAAGGAAAGAAAATTTCGTAAAATTTACCAAAAAAATGTTATCAATATTTGTGAAAAATCATGTTTCTCAGCATTTAGTGGATTAGCACAGTGCTGCTTATAGTAATAATTTATTGTAATTCAGCTTAAAGTTGTATTATCAGTCCTTAATTTATTGAATATTGGACACTAATTCAGTCTCATCTCTATTCAGTAAAATAATAAAAAAACTTTAATTCTATATATCTACTTAAAATTAGTTTTCTATTCATAATCTTACGTTTATACATGTTGCGAACAGTACTGTTACTAATAAACATTGTCTATAGATTACGAAGTATGTTTGTAAAACAGTAAAGACACAAGGTTGTAAACAATGGAGCTGGATGTTTCATAATTTATTATTTTTCGGGTCGCATTACGCGTCGTCAATGTCGGGGTCGTTAAAGGCAGGAAGGAACTGGAGGTAAGGAATTCGGCCCTGGGCTATTGAAGGAACTATCCCGGCATATGCCTGGAGTGATTTGGGGAGGCCCTAATGCTAGGTCATAGCGTTGTCCCTTACCCCAGCACGCTCGGTTCCTGGGTCATAACAATTGACCCAATTATAGAAGAATTACCATGGAAATTGTTCTACAAACTAAAATTCGCCCTAGCAGTGCATCACAGTGGAAAAATACCAAGTGGCGTTGTCTGGTATGTACAAAAAAGTGTTGCAGGAATATTTTGTTTCATGACGGACATATGATTCTACTGCTGGTGCTGTTTTGTACAGAGTGGTCTGAGCTGCTTTTGTCAGTGGAGAAAGTCTATGAAATTCCCGATTAGATTTCCAATAACTCCCGGCCGTATGGGCGATAAAAAGGTGTGAGAAATCCTATTGTGCTCGCCTCTGTATTAATATCATTGCAGGGAACGTTCATTCTCGTTGCCATAAGACCATAATGCACCCTGTTACGACAGTGGAAATGGCTGTAATATAGCAACAGGTGTTCGGTGAACTGGCGCAGGAAGTTCGGTGATATCCTGACAACACTGTAACGCTGTTGTTCTTAATGATACTGAATAATCTAATAATTCTAGCAACGAAAAAAATAAAAAAATTCTTAACTTACTCGTACATATCGATGGAAATATCGATGTTTAAGATTGATATTTTTGGATGATATATCGATATTTATTTTGGATATCGGCGTGTATATCTATTAATGTTTTTAAAATTAATAAATGAATTTTCTGTTGATAAAGCACAAAATATAAATTTCTTTACTGATGGTGAATACGTAATACACGGTGTCAGGTTAGTTTTGAAGGAAAAATAAAAGATTCCCGGTGTTGCTCATTGGATAATAATTGGAGTTTTAAGAAATAATGCGAATCTTTTAAATCTGGCTGTTCAAATAAACTCTGTTGAGACATACAATACAGGGCCAGAAGTCACTGGATACCTTCTAATATCGCGTGGGACCCCGTTTTGCACCGCCAAGTACAACAACCCGACGTTGCATTAACTCAACAAGTTGTAGGAAGTCTCCTGAAGAAATTTTGTGTCTACAGCCATAATTGTTAAAATGCAGGACGTTGTGCACGAATTGCTCTTTCGATCATTTCATGGAGAAAGAAGCTCGAATAGATTCACGCCTTGCGATCTCGGTGGTCATATCATTTGCTGCAAGTGTCTTCAAACCAATCATGACTGATTTTTGCCCGGTGACAAAGCGCATTGTTTTCCAGGAAAAGTGTATCGTCGTCTCGGTACATGAAGGCCATAAATAGCTGCAAATGGTCTCCAAGTTGTTGAACATAACCATTTCTAGTTAAAGGTCTGTTCAGCTTGACCAGAGATTCTAGTTCGTGTCATGTTAACACATCCCATACCACCACTTGCACAGTGCCTTCCTGACAACCTGAGTCCATGACTTCTTGGGGCTTGCGCCACATTCGAACGCTACCATCTGCTCTTACCAACTGTAATCGTGACTCATCTGACCACACATCCTTTTTTCCGGTCATCTAGGGCCACACTGATATGTTCACGAGTCCAGGAGAGGCGCTGTGTTTTGTTAGCAGAGGCCTTGGCATCGGTCTTCTGCTGCCATATCCCATCAACTCCAAATTTCGTTGCACTGACTGCACGGACACGTCTTTCGTACGTCCCGCATTGAGCGTTGCTATTCTTTGACGCAGTGTCAACATTGACACATCGATGGAAGCGTGTTGGTCTCTTGTCATTAAGTAGACGCAGTCGGCAATGTGTCGTCCATGGCGGGAGGTATGGCCGGAAGTTTTTATTCCCGGTACATGTTTGACACTGTGGATCTGAATGCTGAATTCAAGAATAATTTCCGAAATGAAATGTCCCATGCGTCTAGTGGCAACTGACATTCCACTTTCAAGTCTGTGAATTCATGTCGTGCGGCCATAGTCAAGTCAGAAAACCTTTCACTCGACACACAAGAGTACAAATGAAATCCTGACACTGCATGACACATTTACACGTTTCTTCCGCGGTGATATCGGCATTTGGATGTGTGCTTCTCACGATCTGAGGAGCAAGTAGAAGAAAAAGAAAAAAATGCTCGTACAAGCAGTCACTGCACGTCAGACCTAATGTCTGGACATGATGAAAAGGTTTCTAAAATTGGTCTTCAATTGTTGCAAAAGTATTAGCATTAAAAACCAATCATAATGTACCAGATATTGTAGTTATGACACAGTTAAATATTTTATACGTTTTGAATCTCTTCTTCCTCCATTTAAAATGGCGACAGAAGAATTGAGCGCCGAAAAATGTTACAGTCAGTATAGTTATACCACTAATTAATTTATCAAGACAAGATACCGAATAAATTAAACCATCTACTGCTTTTGAGTTGTCGGTACAAAGCGATTTGTTGAAACTTTTTAAAGATGGATTAGCGCCTTTAGAGCACAATCTTTTTTCCGCCAAATCAACAGTCTTGGATCCCCGCTTCATAATTTGTTTTTTGGTTCAGCATTACCTGTTTCTAATGCAGTATCACCGCTGTCAAGACATAAATGTCAATTATAGAAGACTGGAAAATAATTCACTTAATGCATCGACTACTGCATGCATAGCAGAAAAAAAAAAATGCCGTCTGTTTGGGACACGCATGCTCGAAAGAAAGTAGGGGAATGAAGTATTTGGTTTAAGCTTTGGAAGAATGCCTGCTAAATTAAACAATATTTAGATCAGACGAATATTTAAAGATCATCACATGCACTAAATTTCTGAAGAGAAGGGAGAATTTTATTCTTGCGGTGACAGAAATTTCTTTAAAATATTTGATGTTTTCCTGCTACATTTTTATCATCTGAACGATTTGCGTCAACAATCTTCTGGAGCCTAATAATCGCAGTATTCAAATAGTAGAACATTTAAAACAAGGAGCTTTTATTAAAACTTTTTGCGTACACCTATTAGCACACTAATTCTACCTTTTTAAAATTAATAAGTGCTGTGAGCATAGTGGCATAACGTTTGTATTCGTCATTTAATTTACTTAATACGTACGGTATACTTGTTTAAAAACTGTGTAACTAATCTGTGTACTGACCTACTTTTTTAAGCAAAGAGTCGAAATGTATTTTTTTTCTCTCAGTAAACTGGAATTTGATTTTGATACGCTTAAAAACATCAATATATCTACAAACCAATATTTTGAAAAATGTGAACAATCTTGGCCTAATATTCGACAATTGTAGTCTAACGCATTTCCACCAGTATAATGAGTTCAGCGATAACACAATAGTATTTTGAAATTCTCTGATGTCGATATGGAAACAGCAAAATTAATTTTGATTGATGAAAGTCAGGAGTTTGATTCAATTATATTCAGTCTTGGTTATTTTCTACTGCGTGAAGTAATATACTTTTATCGCCAGATTATAAACAAAGCGGAATGGAAATTATGAAACAATCAAATTAGCGCACAAATTTTCTTGATTTATCATTTTCTCGACATCGCATCAAAAGAAAACATGCCTTATTTTACTACTAGGACAATGTTAGAAACCGAATGAAAATTCGTACAGTAGTTTTTGATTGAATCATTTTCAACGAAACATATAGAAAAATTACAAAAACGGTAAATCATTTCTCTGTAACTTATTAACAGTGGCCCAAACTAATTTTTGTATTCAAAAATATCTTCAACGTTTCCCTGTTCATTAAATTTACGGATTGGTCAGGCCCGCGCATTTAACTTTATAAAGACGACAGTCATACATTTTAATATATACGTATCTACAAGTGTCTTTTTTGCTAATAATATTTCAAAATCAAGTCTTTCAGAGCAGGCATGTTTATCATTCAAGCACATCTAAGTTTTTCCAAGAATGACGGGCACCTGGAATTTTGAACACCACTATATTATTATCTGCAGCATTCACCTTTGATGTTGCCGAGGCAGAGGAAAGCCTGCAGATAGGAGTATTAGACGTGCAGTTGGATTTTAACTCAGAGCAACGTATCTTGAAGTGGGGATACGCGCTTTCTTTTAATCTATTCCTGAAAATTTTTAAAAACTTCAGAAAGTTTGTCACAAGGACTACGTCAACTTCTTGCGTTTGAACAGTTATTTTTCTTCATAAAATGAACAAAAACTTCTCAGACACGACTCATCTCTGATGAAAGTTGGAACCGCAGACAAAGTAAAAACTGGTATTAGGGAGAGGTGTAATAACTTAAAACAAAACAGCAAATATCACTGATTAATCTTGAATAATTGTTCATTTCAATTCAGTGCTGTGGTGATTATGGTAAGTCACTTCACTACTTTGCATTCATGAATGTAATTAGCCTCTAAACCAATTGTATAATAAAGTTGTTCAGCAATAGTTTTTATTAAACTACTTCAATTAGCTATCGTGCGTGGCTCTCTAAACAACATTGCACGCTCAGGTTGACATGCCTGTCTTAAGTACATACAGCATATTCATATCGGTGCCTCGACTGTCCACTATCTACCCTGCAAATAAATCAAAAGCTTGTCTCTTTTGTTTCAGTTTATTCTTTGTGATTACGGCTTGTCGGAAATGTATCTGGAGAAGAAACTTCATTTTTGTTCAAAAATAACCCGCTGTATATTAACAACAGCAGATACGATATTAACAAACCAATTCAACAAACAATTGGAGTTACTTCATTAAGACGTATATCGTTCAGGAAAATTGTTACTTGTTTGCTATACTTAGAGTTGGATGTATCATGCTTTCCAGAAATTAATTCAAGCAAATCCTGGAATAACCTCAAAGGTCGTAACCGATTTTCTTACAGATGCTTGATAAAAGTTTTCTCTTTTTTCTAATGACGCAGTATTCGACGAGAGCCATTAAAGCAGAAATGCAAGAATCTGGATTAATTAACCGCGGTTTAAACTTTTGTCTTCTTCAGTCATACGAACCGATATTACCTTTATGGAAAGGTACGGTGCTTCACGCTTATACAATAGATGCTAAATATTGCTTATGCTACTATTTGACGGATATCTTGTTAAGGGTAATATATTTTCCTTATACAGACGATTCTATGACTTTATATTTCTGTCATACCAAGTTATGATTGTCGCTTAGTTCGAAATATTCCCTATTGATTTTTATTCTATTACGTCCCTTTTCATACACAGTTCTCTCAATTTTTATAGCTTCTTCCAGTTTGATTGTCGATTTCTCAAAGAAAACAGTTCATATTATCAGTGAAACATGGCCCAAATCATCCAAAAGTTATTTTATTTTCTTTTAGTTGTATTTTGTTTAGGAGTTTAGCTCTATGTTCACGATCTTTATAACCATCTTTTGAACTAGATATATCACCACTTTATTTTAATCTACTTGTGGTGACAACCAACTCAAATTCTATTATACGATGTGCATTCAAGTTCTAAGGCCTCCGATTTTTTTTCTAATTAACTATTCACCCGAAATCGATGAAACTGGCGTTACTTCTCGACGTAATCTCCCTGCAGACGTACACATTTTTCACAACGCTGACGCCATGATTCCATGGCAGCGGCGAAGGCTTCTTTAGGAGTCTGTTTTGACCACTGAAAAATTGCTGTGGTAATAGCAGCACGGCTGGTGAATGTGCGGCCACGGAGAGTGTCTTTCATTGTTGGTAAAAGCCAAAAGTCACTAGGAGCCAGGTCAGGTGAGTAGGGAGCATGAGGAATCACTTGAAAATTGTTATCACGAAGAAACTGTTGCGTAACGTTAGATCGATGCGAGGGTGCGTTGTCTTGGTGAAACAGCACACGCGCAGCCTTTCCCCGACGTTTTTGTTGCAGTGCAGGAAGGAATTTGTTCTTCAAAACATTTTCGTAGGATGCACCTGTTACCGTAGTGCCCTTTGGAACGCAATGGGTAAGGATTACGCGCTCGCTGTCCCAGAACATGGACACCATCATTTTTTCAGTACTAGCGGTTACCCGAAATTTTTTTGGTGGCTGTGAATCTGTGTGCTTCCATTGAGCTGACTGACGCTTTGTTTCTGGATTGAAAAATGGTATCCACGTCTCATCCATTGTCACAACCGACGAAAAGAAAGTCCCATTCATGCTGTCGTTGTTCGTCAACATTGCTTGGCAACATGCCACACGGGCAGCCTTGTGGTCGTCCGTCAGCATTCGTGGCACCCACCTTGATGACACTTTTCGCATTTTCAGGTCGTCATGCAGGATTGTGTGCACAGAACCCACGGAAATGCTAACACTGGAGGCGATCTGTTCAACAGTCATTCGGCGATCCCCCAAAACAATTCTCTCCACTTTCTGGATCATGTCGTCAGACCGGCTTGTGCGAGCCCGAGGTTGTTTCGGTTTGTTGTCACACGATGTTCTGCCTTCATTAAACTGTCGCACCCACGAACGCACTTTCGACACATCCATAACTCCATCACCACATGGCTCCTTCAACTGTCGATGAATTTCAATTGGTTTCACACCACGCAAATTCAGAAAACGAATGATTGCACGCTGTTCTAGTAAGGAAAAGGCCGCCATTTTAAGTATCTAAACAGTTCTCATCCTCGCCGCTGGCGGTAAAATTCCATCTGCCGTACGGTGCTGCCATCTCTGGGACGTATTGACAATGAACGCGGCCTCATTTTAAAACAATGCGCATGTTTCTATCTCTTTCCAGTCCGGAGAAAAAAAATCGGAGGCCTTAGAACTTGAATGCACCTCGTAATGGTCTCGAAAAGTCAGAATTTCGCTCACGTTGATCTATTCTCACCTATTCTGATGGATCCTTACAACCCAATGTAAGATTTCCTTTCTGTTCTGACACTCCGCAGACAAATATTTTCTTATCCGTCAGAACTTGAAATGTTTTAGGGTGTATCTCAATGTTATCCATTGGCCTCTTCCACTGTCTTCGATCAGGTGTTTTTAATCACAAATCTTTCCTGATTTTTATTATTATTATTTATACCCAAATTTAATTTCATTCCTAATCAATAATAGTGTATTGCCACTTTTCAGTGCTTCTTTTTATTTTTTGGTCTCACGTTTAACTTGTTTTTCTACAGCGCTGGATTTTGTTCTAACACAAGATCCAAGCCTGTTACCCATAGGACAATACAAGTGTTATGATAACGAAAAAGGATAGTGTCATGTTTTTTATATACGAATATGAAACGGAGCAATATGCTGAGCATACTGTTCTTTATTTGAGAGCTAATATGTTCCAATATTTCACCTTATCAGCAGTTGCTGCTCCCAGATACTAAAACCTGTTTGGAATGTCAAATAAATTATATTCTGTTCCAAAATTTTATGATTTGTTGTGGAGATACGCAAGATAAGCTATTCATAAATACATTTTTGTCTTATACAACTTTTCTGTTTATTGTGTAAAGCCTTCTAAAATTCATAATCTCTGAAAGTTTCCTCTTTCATAAAAGATCACTCCGAATACTGGTTAGAAATAAATGAAAAATCGCTTTAGTCCATTAAGTTACGTCTACGGTATTCATTAATTTGCACTAAACTGATAGTTAAAAGGTCAATTCATTTTCTGAACGTTTCTGTTTAGCAAGAGTAAATATGCACATGTTTTTGAAATTGTCGCCAAATTACTGTTGTAGTAAATGTGGCTTGTTGACACAATGCAGCATCATTAACGTAATGAACAACTGTAGAAAAATTTCGTTAATTAAAATTTTACTGTGATTTTGTTTGCAGTTAATTTAGTTCACATAGTGTGGCATGCGGGGTTGTCACAAATTCATTTCAAATTCATCTGTGACGTACATCAATATTCAAAGATAGTAACATATGCGCCATGCTCAGTGACCCAGTAAAGCCCCTCCACCATTTCCTTTTTTTTTTTTTTTTAAATCAGCTGCTCGATAAAAATGTAATTTTCTGCTCCGCTGCCATTTCCATATGGTAAACATTACATTGTGGAGCTAACTGATGATAATTTTAATTGCTGCAAAGCACACATACACATTTACGTCCCTCACTGCCAATAGGTTCAGCATTTGTGAATCGGTGAGATGACCCGATATTTCATTAACACGATGCGTCAAACGCATTATGTGTAATTAATCCACCGCTTTTAGGCAGAGTCTCGTAATTAAATACCGACGATAGCTTAAAACAACACTTTAAACAAATCTGGTTTTTATTCGCTGCAAAAGTTATCTGAGACTGAAGTACAAGTATTTTTTTTTTATTCAAAAACAATTTTTTTTTTCATCGAACATAACTACGGAAAATTGTATCAGATGTTCCTGATGCGACTGTATGCAAAATGTTAAATTTAAAAAGCAATACAATACTCTTTAAAGAAATCATTACCTTAAGATGCATACATGATCTGCGATAATGTTGAATAACGATGTTACATCCAATCGACGAAGCTTTACATTTCCCGTGTGGGTTATTTCTTTAAAATGTAATATATATATATATATATATATATATATATATATATATATATATATATATATATATATATTCACTTGTTTTTTATTTAGATTGGTTTAATTATTGGTTGGTTAGAGATTATCTTCTTTGGGCACCTTTAAAGAGCATTAACAGCCTCAAACTTGTAGTGGTCCACTGTTGACGCAAAAATACGAAAAACAGTTTAATGAAATTAAGTAAAGTTGTACAACAATAAATATTTTAATAAAATTATTTACGAAAGGAACAATTATTACAAGTAAGTCTCCTGTGTCATAATATTTATCTTAATAAGAGCAGTGCGGTAATGACAATTTTTGCGATCACATACGGGATCATTCTTGAAAGCTTTCGAGAAAATACCTTTTTAATAATAGGCGTAGGTTGGGGTAGTGGTAAAGTGAATTTCGAATAATTATTGCAATTAAAATTTAATATTCCGAAAAAATTATTTTCAAATTATAGTTACAGAATGTTATTGCATGACTAGCAACTGTCTTTTAAAAAATGTTACCCATATTTGGTCACTGATGAATATGAATTAAAGCAGTTCTCACAGCTAACAATAATCATAACTAGACTAGACATAAACATGTTACACATGGTTTATTACAAAAATAAAACATAGTAATTGATTTTGCATATTTGAATTCTGTGCTTACGTTTTTAGAAGCGCGAGACGCATTATTTTTGTCGACTTTTGCTGAAAAATTATTACGTTTATAAACTCAGCTTTAGATTATATAACCCGCGTCACATAATGTACCGTCCACAAGGCGGATTATGAAAGTGTAAGGGTCGTAAAAATTTATTATGAGCTATCGTTTACCAACTATGAGAAACACCTATAACCTCTTAATAAATTTTTTTCGAAATGCTAACATAGTACCCCCGGTCATATAACACGAAGTTTCGGTGGTCAAAATTTCTACTGCCACTATCAAGGCAAAGTCTTCGACCACCGAAACGTTTTGTTTCATGAACGTTGTTTTCCCGAGAAAATTAAATTCATATGAAAGATTTGATTCTTCACGTATAACTGCAGTCTTTCTTTACAGTACCATGATGAAAGTTTAACAGCTATTAGGTTCCGTATGGAACCTGTTTATCTCGAAATAATTATACTTTTTTCCACATCGGTGTGGGGGCGTCCATAAATTACGTGAGGTGACCTCACCAAGAGGGAGGTGGGGGGTCAACGGAAATCTCACGTGAGGTTTTGAAATTCTTGTAGAATGGTAGAGAGAGAGAAAGAAAATGTGTACAAATGACGCGGAAGTCGATTTTAGGGGGTAAAAAAACGGGGGTACAACCGCCCTTGGGAACATGAGACCTAAAGAAAAAGGTCTCGAAAAGTTGCCAGGTCCATTCGTAGGGGGGCAGGTCCGACCAAATCTCACCAGAGGGGCGGGGGGGGGGGGAGGGGGTCCGACCAAATCTCACGAAGTCTCACCAGAAAAGGGGGGGGGGAGGTTCCGGAATTACAGAAAAACACCTCACGTAATTAATGGACGCCCCCTGAGTTATAAAACAAATATTATAAAAAAGAATGCGTTACATTATTCGCTTTAAAATTTCAATCGAAAAATTCATAATAGTTGCATACCTGATGTTCGTGAAGTCTCAGTGGGGGGGGGGTAGTGTATGCAAATATTCCATTTGAGGCTTCAATGATTTAACGAATTCATACAATTCGAAATGAATCTGACATCACGATCTCTGACCTAGATTTTCCCAATTTCTTTTTATCTTTTCTAGCTTTACGCCTTGTAGACACCGAGGTCGTTAGAGGTGGGAAAGAAGGATGGAGGGAAAGGAACGATGGCTAGTTCAGCCATGGCTCTTTGAAGGAATCACACCGGCATTCGCCTGAGTGTTTTGGGGGAAACTATGTAGAAATGAAATCTGGATGGCCGGACGAAGATATCCCTCACCCACCACGCTCGGTTTTCGTGAAAAGACGAGGTGTCTAGATAAACTCTGAAACACATGTCTTTTCTTTGACAGATTACATCCATTTCGTGATATCCCCTTGCGAGTCAAGCCAACTGGGATGCTCCATAGTAATAGAGCAATGTAACCCATTCCGCACTTGGGTCCCGTGCATTTCCCGGTCGTGCCGGTCCAGCTGTCAACAGCGGGCTGTGGGAGGGAAGCCGCCTCCGCTGGTCCGCCTAGTCGGTAAACATCAAACGCCCGGGTAGCTGAAACGACATTAGGCAACGTGGTGGGGAGGTAGCAAAGGCAATCCTATCGGTTGCATGTTGCGACCTACAAAACCACGGGCCATGGGAAGCCACCATAAGTCGGACCCCCGCTTTCTTTAGATTGGATGGTGTTACATTCTGGCGGCATATATTTCAAGATGACGTATTTTCAAGTTTTCAGGGTTAAGCAGAGAGAAGTATGCCGATAGTTACGCCATTAGTGATTTTAGTAAGAGTGCATGAGCTGCATGAAACAATGTTTTTATAGTGTTCCAAAAGAAGAATGTAGCAATCCACTAATTGCAGTGTCTGTAGCAAATACTATTTTATACCACTAAGCCATTTGTTTAATTTGACATCAACCCAACATTCTTCTTAAATGCCTGAAATTTCCAAGTCAAAGACTTCCTGTATAGCACCCTTCGACTTTACCTAAGCCGAACCCCCTGTAATTTAAGTATATATTTCATTAATTCGTTAAAGTGATTTGAAATGCAGTTTCAGAAGGCCAAAACAAAAAGAAACATTGATGGGGAAACAGTAGCGATTTTTGTGGTTAGTGCAAGAACTTAGTAGCGAAAAAACTTATTACTTTTTCTTAGATGTTAAATTATCAAATATTATGAATGACAAATATGCTAAATTGTTTATACCATATGGTCAAATGTCAGAAGACAACGCTTAATTTTAATAGATTTTTCTGGAAATTTTGTGTATATTCTTAACAAGGGTTCGATTTTGGCTACCTCTTTCTTAGAGACTGCTTTTGAAACTTTTTATTAAAAACTGAATCTGAAGACTATGATCTGAAATTTACTAACTTCAGTGTTGCAGGATTTTTGAAAACATATTAAAGAGCGTATTAAATTAAACTTTTGTCCAATCAAAGAACAACATGAGGTCTTACTTTCCTCCTAACAGTTTATTCTTTTTTATTTCACACTCCAAGCTGTTCGACCTATTTTTGCCTCAGTTTTATCTTACCAGTGGTCTTCCTAAGTGTATCTTTCGTTTAGGTTTATAATTTGAAATAATATTTGACATTTTTGTTTGTTGTATTACTAGTTTGATTCTCGTTTTGTCCGTGTTTCTATTCATCCTTAACTGCTTTTTCCCCACGTCTTTATTAGAAATTAACTTATTTAAAAATAAATCGTTTCTTTAGTTTTCATATGGCTAACACCATTCTTGATTATTATGTTGTTATGATCCTTACAACAGCCACGTTTTTACATAATTTGATTCGTGCGTTTCTGCGTTTGTTAGTCACGTTTTGGGATAATAAAAATTACTGTGAGTGTAGAGGCCAACTGGAACTGTTGTGTTGCCTGAGGGCATTTGTGCCTCTTAACTTGAGTGCAGTGACTGCCCCGTAGGTCAGTCAACACTTTGGGACAAGTGCCCAGCTGAGGACATTGCCCGGGGCGCCGACTCGAGTCATATACATTTAACGAATGCCAAGGACCTCCTGCAGGCCCAAATGAAGGTCAAGTGGAGATGGGCTTACGGTCAATGCAGCCATGAAAGAAAGGGCCTCTGACTTCCGTCTTACAACCGCCGACCGGTGGTGAACATTGTGCTCTCTTAACCACCACGTTTGATTGGTATTTCTTGGTTTATGGTTTCTTTGTTTAGTAAAATATATCGAAATTTTCCCCCAGTTATGGTATTCGTCAAATTGACTAAAAAGCGATACGTTAGCTGCTTTGTCGACAGTAACATAATTAGTGCCTTACTAACAATAAAAAGTCTTGTCGAATGTACAAAATTTTTCATTTTCAAAATAAGCCGGTAAATAGCCTTAATAAATAAAACCATTTACCAGTCACTCCACAGTATTTTTTCCAAAAAGAATAGAAAGCATGAACCTGAATGAATCATAAACCAAATAACTTGCTAGGGCTGTCGGCCGTTAACACAGATCACTAAAATACGTATACACAAAAATAAATATACCATTACATCAGAGCAAATGCCACTTCTTCTCAGTTTCAATCCCGGCTCTAATGTAAAGCCCTTACAAAATAATGGCCGCCGAATCACTATAAAATGTGCATACTTTTGCAAACAGGGCTAAGCCAGTGAAGAATGTGGATTGCTCTTTAGCGCCTTCCGTAGTTACCTACGTAACTACCGTTGAGAAATTAGCAGGGGCCGATCCAGGGGGGGGGGGGCTAGGTATCTAGGTCCACCCCTGAAATTGTAGTTTTGAGACCTTTTATTTTTAGCTGTACGGATTTTTTGAGGCTATAAATACTACCTTTTTTACGACTCAAGCCCCCCCCCCCAAAAACAAAAATCCACTGAACGCAAGCCCTCTGAAACAAAATTTACTCAAGCCAAGCCCCCCCCAAACCAAAGACCGCTCAAGCCCCCCCCCGAAACAAAATCCTGGATCCGCCCCTGGAAATTAGTATGTTCTGAAGCAGTTAACGTTTAAAAATCTTAATACGACGAAAATATTCTCTCACTAAGAAACAGGTTTTTACTGTTACATTTGTTTTAAATAGCCTTCACTGCTCAGTTATTATTATTTTTTTGGACTCGGTTGAAATCTATATCGTTGTCTCTCTATGCTGAGAAATATGTAAGTCAGGGTGGTATATGTTACATCATTTGAGTCAGATGCAAGTTATTGCTGTAATGCGATTCCCGGCTGGGGATAAATTGTAATGCGAAGCCCTGTAGAATTTCCTTTCCGTTTTATTGTGTTGTTGTGTGTAGAGCTCCATCAGCTTTCAACAAACCGAGGGAGTCTTTTCTTATAAAATTTAACGATCACCATGAGGTGATACGACCAAAACTGGAGTGACTTTGGAACAAGAATATTCTTCTTCTATTCCTCAGGATTCAGCTGTTTCATTTCCGACAGGATCAACAAGAAACCAAACCAGTGCTGTTAAGTGTGACTTACTCTCACGCACTGAGAGTTCTCCATACAGATTGTACTTAACGGATATTCACAACTGGATGTTTGGATCATTTCCTCAATTTCAAGTTAACTAATTTGTTTAAAGATTAATGATACACCAATGCAAATGAATTTTGCTTTATTACTATTACTCCGCGATTCACTAAAAGTGTGTGGTGGAGGGTGCATTGCACCTATCCGAAAGGGTAATAGTTTGGAAGGGATTTACGTTATATGGCAGGAGGCGCCCAAGGGCTTACGTGAGGAACCATCCCAGCATTCGTTTGGAGTGTGTTAGGGTCTTCGGTGGTTTAATTAATATACTGATTAATTAAAAAGTCCACCAAAAGGTTATGTTGAAGATTTGTTTATTTTGTCAAAACGAAGTCAGCGATATTCACATGCATAGATACAATACAGATATGCACTTCTGAGCAGTCGCAAAGATAATCTTTATAAAACTTCTGTGAACTCAACTTGAAAACTAACTGTAAAACTCTCTGTAAAACTGAATACTATAAACTGACTGAATACTGACTCTGTCCTTCTGCCGATCTGTTTTTATAGTCTCTATCGAAAATTCTGGAATTCTTCAAAGGCATCCGCCCGATATTTCTCGAACATTCACAATTACTCAAACAATTAAACATATTAAAAACAATCGTAATTAATACAAAATCACTTAACATCATTACAAAATGATCAGAAATGGTAATTAGAGATACAAAATTATCTACAGAAATCATTTTAAACTGTACAAA
The DNA here is from genome assembly GCA_031002005.1 of Vandiemenella viatica. Lineage (NCBI taxonomy): Eukaryota > Metazoa > Arthropoda > Insecta > Orthoptera > Morabidae > Vandiemenella > Vandiemenella viatica. The sequence goes on along the minus strand of CM061914.1, from coordinate 149,237,076 downwards.
CATGATCTGTAGACATCATAACTTGCATTAATACATTGAATTACAAATATTTAAGAAATTCTCTTGCACAATTCTGTTCTTAAACATATTAAATGGACTTTAAATAATTTTCTTTCATAAAACAAAGTCTATATACACTGATTTACAAGAAATTACAAAACAAACATACCAGATCATATTCAAGCAAACTTTAGCTCACTACAAATACTTCATACAGTACAATACTATTCAAAATTCAGGTATGAGGGCTGTTACAAGTGATCCGGGAAATCCATGGAAAACCCAGATCAGGATGGCCGGAGAGCTTTATCGAAAGCTACTCCTGTCGGATTTTAAGTTTACTCGCTCGGTAAATCCTTTCTATTCTATTCCCTAATCGCTCGTGGGAAAAATGAGTACATAAATGAGTCGGTTCTGGCCCTGATTTCTCTTATCTTATTTTCGTGGTCATTCCGAGATATGAATGTTGCTGGTAGCAATATTTGTTTGATGTCATTCCCAAATAGGTCAGTCGTGACTTTTTCAATTAGCTTCTGTCGAGAGCAACGCTTTCGGTGTTCCAGGTCTTCCCAACCTAACTCCTTCAACATCGCACTTACGCTTTCCCTCCAACTATATATACCTGTAACGAATCGGGCAGCTCTTGTTTGGACCTTCTCTAATGCCTCCATTAACCCCTTTTGATGGGGCACGTTTTTTACTCTATTTCTAGAACACCTCCAGCGGCATCTGTCTGATATTTGTACATTTTGCCAGTCACATTTCCTTCTGAAAACGATATAAACTACAGATGAAATTAATTTTATTTACACGTGATTCTAACTCATATTCTTTTCGCCTCAAAGCAAAAACCTGGCTCTGAGACAAAGATTACTAAAAACAGGATCACATATAAGTAAAATTAATTTCCGGTGCACTTCGTATTGTTTCCATAATGAAATGTGACCGACAAAATATACAAATAACATTTAGGTGCTCCTTAAAATTCTAAAAAATGGAGCGCAACGCATACGGCGAGAAAATAAAAACATACAAAAATTCAAATACATTTGGGTAGTATTAATCTTTTTGCCAACTAATAAGAATTCTTCTTACTGTCAGATATGACATGAAGAAATGAGTGAGGAATAATACAAATTGAAACACAATGGAACAGAAAGAAATTAGGAATTTTTAGAAGTTCTAACCATCTGACGAAGGGAGACAAACGAACATATACAGGGTGTTACAAAAAGTTACGGCCAAACTTTCAGGAAACATTCCTCACACACAAACAAAGAAAATATGTTATGTGGACATGTGTCCGGAAACGCTTACTTTCCATGTTAGAGCTCATTTTATTTTTTCTCTTCAAATCACATTAAACATGGAATGGAAACACACAGCAACAGAACGTACCAGCGTGACTTCAAACACTTTGTTACAGGAAATGTTCAAAATGTCCTTCGTTAGCCACGATACATGCATCCACCCTCCGTCGCATGGAATCCCTGATGCGCTGATGCAGCCCTGGAGAATGGCGTATTGTATAACAGCCGTCCACAACATGAGCTCTAACATAGAAAGTAAGCGTTTCCGGACACATGTCCACATAACATATTTTCTTTGTTTTTGTGTGAGGAATGTTTCCTGAAAGTTTGGCCGTACCTTTTTGTAACACCCTGTATTGCAGACGATGAAAATAGTAGCACAATAATCGAAGACTCATAAAGAAGTGGAACATACATTAATAGTGGGATTCGACACTGGAAAAAAACTGGAAACATGATTTAAATTGTGTCTCTGATCAGCAGGTGTCTAAAATATTTCCGTGGAGCAACTAGACTCTCTGTCCTTCTGAGGGTATTTGTGAAGAGAGGTGGGTTTTTCTCATTGTGGTACTACAAAGCATTAGCAGATGATATGAGAGACGCGTGCCGGAAGTCTGCACCCGTTCAGGAAGCTTCCAGAAGGCTGACGTCACAGTGACTGACGTCACAGTGACTGACGTCACTACGGAAGAATGCTAGAGACAAAGCGTCCCACAATTAACACTCTTTATAGGTTTGTTTTGCTACGCCTTTCTGACTAGTTCGTGTCCTGATAGCTGCAGGAGCTCTTAACCAGGAAACAGCGTTTCAGCTGTGTATTGACGTTTACTGTGATATATTGACTGTGTACTTTAGAGGACCGTTGCAACAGTAGCGTAGACAAAAAATGTAAAATTCTTAAAACTAAGTCAGGATTTGTCGGAGGATTTTTTCCCAATTTGGATTCATATTGATGCTCAGTCAATACGACTCCAACCAAACACAGCAAGATTATCTTCCATTGAGAAGGGCATCTATGAATACTACAACGGCATGAAATAAACCTTCTCCATGGTATTGTATCATAGTTACTGGAATATTGAAAAGAGATTCGATAACATTACCGGAATTTTCATTATTAATTCATTTTTTTGATAAATTAAAAAAAAACGCTGTTGTTGAACACATAGGTTGACAAGATTGATGATGGAACATAAAAAATTATTCTGACCACTAGTAAAGTGATTTGATCTAATTTTCTGTGCTACAGATTCATTATATAACAATTTCGTAAAATAAATATGTTATGACCGGTCAATTTTTCATTTTAGACGTCAGTTAAAAGATTAGCTTACCATTGCTTTTAACTATATTTTCGCTTATCAATCGCGTTGCAATTAATATAATGAACTTATTATATAACATTTTACAATGACGCGTGCTCATCAGTTTCATGAAGGAAGTAATTACTTTTTATCCAGTACCTGCGTTCACGTTTAATTGGACGTTGATTCATGAGATTAATTTGAAAAAATATCCACTGCAGCTTTTACAGTTATGTGGGTTTGAGCGTGTTTCACCTTCAGACCTCTTAAAAATATCATGTAATAATGATGGAACTAATATACGTATAACATCAGTTACAATAAAAAAACATTAATTTAAAAAGTGGTACACAAAGTGATTCAGTGAAATCTTCCTATTAATTTGCATTTCCTCCAAATCTGCATATATACTTCAAGCGTTTTTAAAACTATGCAGCACAATTAATGATAACATCTGTTGCGTGAAAACAACAAATAATTACTGCTATTGTGATGTGAATAATTTTAAATTAACTTATTGGAGAGGAGAAAATGATATTTGTATAGAAATCAGATTGAACGCGAGCATTCATAAAATCGATTTAATGACGGAGATAACATAACTATTATTAGTGATAGCAACAGCCACTCCGAGTGAAATTCTCAGATACTTTCCTCCTCAAGAGTCATTCTCTAACGAAGGCTGATGGACAAATTAACTGTTTTTTCTTTGCAAAACGAAATAGATTGTATTATTTATTCCTAGATAGATACATATGTTCACTTTGATCCCATGTGAGAATAATCTTGTGGATGTGGAACAGTACTTACACTTATTAATAATGTCAATATTACTATATAATTGATAATATTATTATATATTGACAACAAGTTAGTTACAACCCATTAGTATAATCAATATCCCCTGTAATCTACAAATACAATCCCGAGTTAATTACTACTTATTATGTGGAACAGTGTTAACACTTGTTACCAGCATCTAACAACCAGTTATTTTCTTACCAACCAGTTACCATGATAAGTTTCACTGCAATTTGCGACTACATATTATATCATGTTAGTTGCTATTTATGTGGAACAATACACACACGTATTAACAATATCAATTATATTACCAACAACTCATAAGCAGTCAATTACTTAAAAACCTGTTAGTATGACAATTTTTCACAGCAATTTTTGAGTGCATGCTATCCCATGTTAGTTACTATATATGAGTGAAATTTTGTAAACAGTGTAATTACTTCATTTGTCAAAAGTTTCAACAGAAAGAAAAACCATATATCATTTTAGTAATAGTGGACAACTTTGTCACCTTCCCCTTCCATACACCATATATACTATCTTATCAGTCATTCTTAGTTACCAAATTCCAAGAAGAAAATTCTTTCCCAGAGTAAAATGGGTTCTGAAGCAGAAACTCTTTCAGTTTGGACTTAAAATAGTTGGGTTTTCGTAGATAACATTTAATTTCTGTTGGTAAGACATTGAATAAGGAAGCTCCAGTAAATGTTATCCCTTTCTGTACAATTGACAGTGATTTGTAATCCTTGTGAACATTATATTTATTCCTAGTATTATGGCTATGTATGTCAGCATTAAGATTGAAGTGTTCAGGATTTTCCACTACAAATGATAGTACGGAGTATACATACTGTGCTGGCATTGTTAGTACACCTAGGTTTTTAAATAGATTTCTGCATGACGTCCGTGGGCTTGCTCCAAAAATAGTTCTTACAGCACGCTTTTGCAATTTAAATACCCTCTGTGCTTGTGACGAGTTCCCCCAGAATGAGATGCCATAAGTGAGCAGGGAATGAAAATATGCAAAATATACTAACTTTCTGGTTTCTATATTAGCTATTCTAGATATCACCATAAGTGAAAATGTTGCAGACTTCAGTTTTTTTAAGAAGTTGTTAAATATATTGTTTCCAGTTCAATTTTTTATCTATATATACACCCAGGAATTTTGTGAAACGGTTTTTAACCATTAAATTTGTCAGCCTATACATTCTTCTAGTACAGCTACTACATTTTTTTATACAATTTTTCCAACTGTATAGTATAAGGAATTAACGAAATATTTCTCTTTGTCTTCGGCTTACAGGCTTTTCTGTGAGAAGCGGTAAAAATCCGTCGAATGATATTATGTGTATTATAACTATACACAATTTCATCCGGCATTATTTACGTTCTTATTCACAAGTTAAAGCACATACCTATATAAAACATTTATTTCAGATCTACCTTCCGTTATATTAACGTTACTGGTATAGTGTAAGAGCTGAGAGCTACCGCCTAATATATTTCAAATATGGCTACCAATTTGACACTAAGGTCAACCAACTTTTGAATTGGTATATTCTGATAGTAATATAAAAGAGTACTTTGAACTAATGCCAATGCGACTAACTCGGAGATTTTTATAGGACATGCCACATAGAAAATTCCATAATTTGTACAATGGCGTAAAACATTTTCGGGTTGCTCATCGTCTAAAACGACACCCAAACACTTTTAATTTGGTACTGAGTTCTTATTATTTCGACGCTGAGTTATGTGCTATCAAACAAGTCTTGTTCTCGCTAGTATCAGCTGAAGTCTGTTTCTAAAACAGTGTTTTAACATTTTTTGACTCTTTCGTGAGAAAAATAATTAGATATTCTAAAAGATAACAACAGCAATATTAATACAGTGGACGAACAGTTTGCAGCATGATTTAGTAAAAAGCAGAGAAACCAATTAATTATTTCACCGTTTTTGTCCCTTATCTTTTGGCTTGATTAGATTTAAATTTAAACCATCTGTTTACCTTCTAGAAAAACTAGCTGTAAAGGCGAATTTTCAAAAACGCATGTTACGAGAGTGTTTGTTCTGTATTCATAGTTGCAGCTATGATAAAATACACAGACGGAAAAAAAAATCCCAACACCAAGAAAAAATTATTGTAGAGTAATGAAATTTGGACAATGCATTTGTCAAGTTAACATGTTTAATTGATTAAATTTTCAAGATCACAGGTTAATTTAAGCTCAAGAAAATGCATTTCAAATGTGAAATACTGTTAAATTAATAGCCGGTGTAACCTCCAGAATTTTGAATGCAAGCCTGCAAACGTGAATGCATTGTGTCATACAGGTTTCGAATGTCACTTTGTGGTATGGAGTTCCATGCTTGTTGTACTTGTGCTGTCAATACTGGGACGGTCAGTGCTGGCTGTGGATGATGCTGGAGTTGTCGTCCAATGATATCCCATACGTGTTCAATTGGAGACAGATCTGGTGATCTCGCAGGCCAAGGTAACATGTCGACACTCTGTAGAGCACGTTGCGAGACAACAGCGGTATGAGGGCGAGCGTTATCCTGTTGAAAAACTCCCCCTTGAATGCTGTTCATGAATGGCAGCACTACAGGTTGAATTACCAGACTGACGTACAAATTTGCAGTCAGTGTGTTTGGTATAACCACAAGAGTGCTCCTGCTGTCATAGGAAATTGCTTCCCAGACCATGACTCCAGGTGTAGGTCCAGTGTGTCTAGGCCGCAGACAGTTTGGTTGCAGGCGTTCCCCTGGCCTCCTTCTGACCAACACTCGGCCACCACTGGCACCAAGGCAGAACCTGCTTTCATCAGAAAACACAACAGATCTCCACTCCGTCCTCCAATGAGCTCTGGCTTGACACCACTGGAGTCGCAAACGGCGATGGCTTGTAGTCAGTGGAATGCACGCTACAGGGCGCCTGGCTCGGAGCTGTCCTTGAAGTAACCGATTTCTAACAGTTCGTTGTGTCACTGTGGTACCAACTGCAGCTCGAATTTCTGTAGTGCTGCCATTCATGAACAGCATTCAAGGGGGAGTTTTTCAACAGGATAACGCTCGCCCTCATACCGCTGTTGTCTCGCAACGTGCTCTACAGAGTGTCGACATGTTACCTTGGCCTGCGAGATCACCAGATCTGTCTCCAATTGAACACGTATGGGATATCATTGGACGACAACTCCAGCATCATCCACAGCCAGCACTG
>CM061914.1:149208019-149229435 GCA_031002005.1 Vandiemenella viatica | reverse complement strand
TCTGACTTTTCGAGACCATTATAACAGAATTTGATTTGGTTGTCACCACAAGTAAATTAAAAGTGGTGATATATCTAGTTCAAAAGATGGTTATAAAGATCGTGAACATAGAGCCAAACTCCTAAACAAAATACAACTAAAACAAAATAAAATAACTTTTGGATGATTTGCGCCATGTTTCACTGATAATATGAACTGTTTTCTTTGAGAAGTCGACAATCAAACTGGAAGAAGCTATAAAAATAAAATTGTAGTTTAAAAAACTAAAAACACGCTTTCGTAGTAATGTGAACTAAAAGGTTAAAAATAATCTTTAAATATAAAGATTTTGTTTAACAGTGATGGGACGTCCCACAATACAGGATAAATTAATTTTTTTTGAATAAGCTTAAAGAATAAAGTCACTGATTACAAAATTAACTTTAATGTAAAAAAGCATGGGGTGCTATATAAGTTGTCTTATATACTTTGTCGTTCGCTGTTTGTAAAGGTAGAGTCATTGTCAAAAGTTGTGTAGAGAGCACCCCACGCTTTTTTTTTACATTAAAGTTAATTTTGTAATCAGTGACTTTATTCTTTAAGCTTATTCAAAAAAATTAATTTATCCTGTATTGTGGGACGTCCCATCACTGTTAAACAAAATCTTTATATTTAAAGATTATTTTTAACCTTTTAGTTCACATTACTACGAAAGCGTGTTTTTAGTTTTTTAAACTACAATTTTATTTTTAACTTTTTAGTTCAGATAGTTTCAAAAGTATGCTTCCTACTGTTGGCTTTTCTTCGCCAATCTCTCTTTATCTTTGTGTTGTAGTTTCATTTTCAATTATTACTTCCACGAGTTAAATACAATTAAATGGCAGCTCAGCCAGAGGTCCAATAAATAGCAGGGTAAATGTGGAAGACTACTCTTCTATAATAGTACGAAGTAATGTTTCGAATACTCACTATTCAACATCACGTTAAGTGACTGCAGACAGAGAAACCTTTCTGGATAGGAGACAGTGGAAGACGATCGTCGTTAGCAACCAAGGCTCGTAAATCACACCCGGGAAACTGGAGATGGTCAAAGTAACGAGAATAGCAGGACGTTGCTAAGAGACTGCTGTATTGTTAACGGTTCTTAAAACGTGTGCAAATTTTTTCTGTTTTTACTGTCAAAGTAATGATAATATCAAGATATAGCTATGAAATTATTGTATTGTAATCAGTTATCTATACATCAGCAAAATTTCAAACAATTCGGACATCTGGAATTGGGTTAAAATTAAATTGCAAAATTTCACGACATTCAACCATTTTTCTTTTCTTACTGTCAAAGTAATGAGAATCGCAGGATAAAGCTATGAAATTCTTGTATTGTCACCGGTTCTTAATATGTGTGCCAAATTTCAACCAGCTCGGACATCTAGAAGTGGGTCAAAATGGAGTTATAAAATTCCGTTACATTCATACATACATACATACATACATACATACAAGTCAAGCTAATATAAAGCGTGTAAAAATTGAGAAAACTGTGTATGCAAGGGGACGTAATACAATAAAAAGGACAACTAAGCGACAATCATAACTTGGTATGACGGAAATATAAAAGTCATAGAATCGTCTGTATAAGGAAAATATATTACCCTTAACAGGGTATCCGTCAAATAGTAGTATAAGTAATGCATCTAGTGTATAAGTGTGAGGCACCGTACCTTTCCATAAAGGTAATATCGGGTCGTATGACTGAAGAAGACAAAAGTTTAAACCGCGGTTAATTCATCCAGATTCTTACGTTGCTGCTTTAATGGCTCTCGTCGAAGACTGCGTCATTAGAAAAAAGAGAAAACTTTTATCAAGCATCTTTAATAAAATTGGTTACGACCTTTGAGGATATTCCAGGATTTGCTTGAATTAATTTCTGGAAAGCATGATACATCCAACTCTAAGTATAGCAAACAAGTACCAGTTTTCCTGAACGTTGTATGTCTTAATGAAGTAACTCCAATTGTTTGTTGAATTGGTATGTTAATATCGTATCTGCTGTTGTTAATATACAGCGGGTTATGTTTGAACAAAAATTAACTTTCTTCTCCAGATACATTTCCGACGAGCCGTAATCACAAAGAATAAACTGAACAAAAAGAGACAAGCTTTTGATTTATTTGCAGGGTATTATAGTGGACAGTCGAGGCACCGATATGAATATGCTGTATGTACTTAAGACAGGCATGTCAACCTGAGCGTGTTAGAGCCACGCACGATAGCTAATTGAAGTAGTTTAATAAAAAATATTGCTGAACAACTTTATTATACGATTGGTTTAGAGGCTAATTACATTCATGAATGCAAAGTAGTGAAGTGACTTACCATAATCACCACAACACAGACTTGAATCGAATAGCATCAAATACATTCCAAAAAAATTTAAGTATTTCTAAATGAACAATTATTCAAGATTAATCAGTGATATTTGCTGTTTTGTTTTAAGTTATTACACCTCTCCCTAATAACAGTTTTTACTTTGTCTGCGGTTCCAACTTTGATCAGAGATGAGTCGTGTCTGAGAAGTTTTTGTTCATTTTATGAAGAAAAATAACTGTTCAAACGCATGAAGTTGACGTAGTCCTTGTGACAAACTTTCAGAAGTTTTTAAAATTTCAGGAATTGATTAAAAGAAAGCGCGTATCCCCACCTCAAGATACGTTGCTCTGAGTTAAAATCCAACTGCACGTCTAATACTCCCATCTGCAGGCTTTCCTCTGCCTCGGCAACATCAAAGGTGAATGCTGCAGATAATAATATAAAGTGGTGTTCAAAATTCCAGGTGCCCGTCATTCTTGGAAAAACTAAGCACAATCTTAGATGTGCTTGAATGATAAACATGCCTGCTCTGAAAGACTTGATTTTGAAATATTATTAGCAAAAGAGACACTTGTAGATACGTATATATTAAAATGTATGACTGTCGTCTTTATAAAGTTAAATGCGCGGGCCTGACCAATCCGTAAATTTAATGAACAGGGAAACGTTGAAGATATTTTTGAATACAAAAATTAGTTTGGGCCACTGTTAATAAGTTACAGAGAAATGATTTACCGTTTTTGTAATTTTTCTATTTGTTTCGTTGAAAATGATTCAATCAAAAACTACTGTACGAATTTTCATTCGGTTTCTAACATTGTCCTAGTAGTAAAATAAGGCATGTTTTCTTTTGATGCGATGTCGAGAAAATGATAAATCAAGAAAATTTGTGCGCTAATTTGATTGTTTCATAATTTCCATTCCGCTTTGTTTATAATCTGGCGATAAAAGTATATTACTTCACGCAGTAGAAAATAACCAAGACTGAATATAATTGAATCAAACTCCTGTACTTTCATCAATCAAAATTAATTTTGCGGTTTCCAATCGACATCAGAGAATTTCAAAATACTATTGTGTTATCGCTGAACTCATTATACTGGTGGAAATGCGTTAGACTACAATTGTCGAATATTAGGCCAAGATTGTTCACATTTTTCAAAATATTGGTTTGTAGATATATTGATGTTTTTAAGCGTATCAAAATCAAATTCCAGTTTACTGAGAGAAAAAAAAAATACTTCGACTCTTTGCTTAAAAAAGTAGGTCAGTACACAGATTAGTTACACAGTTTTTAAACAAGTATACCGTACGTATTAAGTAAATTAAATGACGAATACAAACGTTATGCCACTATGCTCACAGCACTTATTAATTTTAAAAAGGTAGAATTAGTGTGCTAATAGGTGTACGCAAAAAGTTTTAATAAAAGCTCCTTGTTTTAAATGTTCTACTATTTGAATACTGCGATTATTAGGCTCCAGAAGATTGTTGACGCAAATCGTTCAGATGATAAAAATGTAGCAGGAAAACATCAAATATTTTAAAGAAATTTCTGTCACCGCAAGAATAAAATTCTCCCTTCTCTTCAGAAATTTAGTGCATGTGATGATCTTTAAATATTCGTCTGATCTAAATATTGTTTAATTTAGCAGGCATTCTTCCAAAGCTTGAACCAAATACTTCATTCCCCTACTTTCTTTCGAGCATGCGTGTCCCAAACAGACGGCATTGTTTTTTTTTGTTTTTTTTCTGCTATGCATGCAGTAGTCGATGCATTAAGTGAATTATTTTCCAGTCTTCTATAATTGACATTTATGTCTTGACAGGGTTGATACTGCATTAGAAACAGGTAATGCTGAACCAAAAAGCAAATTATGAAGCGGGGATCCAAGACTGTTGATTTGGCGGAAAAAAGATTGTGCTCTAAAGGCGCTAATCCATCTTTAAAAAGTTTCAACAAATCGCTTTGTACCGACAACTCAAAAGCAGTAGATGGTTTGATTTATTCGGTATCGTGTCTTGATAAATTAATTAGTGGTATAACTATACTGACTGTGGCATTTTTCGGCGCTCAATTCTTCTGTCGGTATTTTAAACGGAGGAAGAAGAGATTCCAGAACGTATAAAATATATAACTGTTTCATAACTACAATATCTGGTATATTATGATTGGTTTTTAATGCTAATACTTTTGCAACAATTGAAGACCAATTTTAGAAACCTTTTCATCATGTCCAGACATTAGGCATTTTTTTCTTTTTCTTCTGCTTGCTCCTCAGATCGTAATTTGTGAGAAGCGCACATCCAAATGCCGATTCACCGCGGATGAAACGTGTAAATGCGTCATGCAGTGTCAGGATTTCATTTGTACTCTTGTGTGTCGAGTGAAAGGTTTTCTTACTTGACTATGGCCGCACGACATGAATTAACAGACTTGAAAGTGGAATAGCAGTTGGCACTAGACGCATGGGACATTTCATTTCGGAAATTATTCTTGAATTCAGCATTCCTCGATCCGCAGTATCAAAAATGTACCAGGAATAAGAACTTCCGGCCATACCTCCCGCCATGGACAACACATTGCCGACTGCGTCTACTTAATGACAGAGACAACACGCTTGCATCGATGTGTCAATGTTGACAGACAGGTAACGCTGCGTCAAAGAATAGCAACGCTCAATGTGGGACCTACGACAGACGTGTCCGTGCAGTCAGTGCTGCGAAATTTGTCGCTGATGCGATATGGCAGCAGAAGACCGACGCCGATGCCTCTGCTAATATAACACAGCGCCTCTTCTGGGTTCGGGAACATATCGATGGGGTCCTAGATGACCGTAAAAAGGTTGTGTGTTCAGATGAGTCACTATTTCAGTTGGTAAGAGCTGTTGGTAGCGTTCGAATGTGGCGCAAAGCCCCAAGAAGCCATGGACTCAGGTTGTCAGGAAGGCACTGTGCAAGTGGTGGTATGGGATGTGTTAACATGACACGAACTAGAATCTCTGGTCAAGCTGAACAGACCATTGACTAGAAATGGTTATGTTCAGCATCTTGGAGACCATTTGCAGCTATTTATGGCCTTTTATACCCAGACGACGAGGCACTTTTCCTGGACAACAATGCGCTTTGTCACCGGGCCAAAATCAGTCATGACTGATTTTTTTGCAAAAAATGATATGACCACCGAGATCTCCAGGCGTGAATCTATTCGAACTTCTTTCTCCATGAAATGATCGAAAGAGCAATTCGTGCACAACGTCCTGCATTTTAACAATTATGGCTGTAGACACAAAATTTCTTCAGGAGACTTCCTACAACTTGTTGAGTCAATGCAACGTCGGGTTGTTGTACTTGGCGGTGCAAAACGAGGTCCCACGCGATATTAGAAGGTATCCAGTGACTTCTGGCCCTGTATTGTATGTCTCAACAGAGTTTATTTGAACAGCCAGATTTAAAAGATTCGCATTATTATCCAATGAGCAACACCGGGAATCTCTTATTTTTCCTTCAAAACTAACCTGACACCGTGTATTACGTATTCACCATCAGTAAAGAAATTTATATTTTGTGCTTTATCAACAGAAAATTCATTTATTAATTTTAAAAACATTAATAGATATACACGCCGATATCCAAAATAAATATCGATATATCATCCAAAAATATCAATCTTAAACATCGATATTTCCAAAAACAATATTAACAGAACGGGGTATGTACGAGTAAGTTAAGAATTTTTTTTTTCTTTGCGAGAATTATTAGATTTTTCAGTGTCATTAAGAACAACTGCGTTACTGTGTTGTCAGGATATCACCAAGCTTCCTGCGCCAGTTCACCGAACACCTGTTGCTATATTACAGCCATTTCCACTGTCGTAACAGGGTGCATTATGGTCTAATGGCAACGAGAATGAACGTTCCCTGCAATGATATTAATACAGAGGCGAGCACAATAGGATTTCTCACACCTTTTTATCGCCCATACGGCCGGGAGTTATTTGAAATCTAATCGGGAATTTCATATTCTCCACTGACAAAAGCAGCTCAGACCACTCTGTACAAAACAGCACCAGCAGCAGAATCATATGTCCCTCATGAAACAAAATATTCCTGCAACACTTTTTTGTACATACCGGACAACGCCACTTTGTATTTTTCCACAGTGATGCACTGCTAGGGCGGATTTTAGTTTGTTGAACAGTCTCCATGGTAATTCTTCAATAATTGGGCCATTTGTTATGACCCATGAACCGAGTGTGGTGGGTGAGGGTCAACGCTATGACCTAGCATTAGGGCCTCCCCAAATCACTCCAGGCATATGCCGGGATAGTTCCTTCAATAGCCCAGGGCCGGATTCCTTACCTCCAGTTCCTTCCTGCCTCTAACGACCTCGACGTTGATGCGTAATGCCACTAGCAAAATAATAAATTACGAAACATCCAGCTCTATTGTTTACAACCTTGTTTCTTTACTGTTTACAAACATACTTCGTAATCTATAGACAATGTTTATTAGTAACAGTACTGTTCGCAACATGTATAAACGTAAGAAGTCTGAATAGAAAACTAATTTTAAGGAGATATATAGAATTAAAGTTTTTTTTATTTTACTGGATAGAGATGTAGACTGAATATTCATCACATTAGTGTCCAATATTCAAGAAATTAAGGACTGATAATACAACTTTAAGCTGAATTACAATAAATTATTACTATAAGCAGCACTGTGCTAATCCACTAAATGCTGAGAAACATGATTTTTCACAAATATTGATAAATTTTTTTTGGTTTGGAAAATTTTACGAAATTTTCTTTCCTTATCGCTTTGCACTTCGTCGACACCGAGGTTTTTAGAAGTGTTAAAGGCTAGGGGCAAGGAACGGGAAAACATTCGGAGATCGCTTGTTTTGAAGGAAAGAATTCATCGGGAGAGATCTCGGGGAAAACAAGAATCGGACTGGGATTCGTACCCACGTCCTCCCGAATACGAGGCGAGAGTGTTATCACTCACTCACCACGCACGACTAAAGAGTAATGCTGCCAACATTTAAAACCGAAATTTCCCAACCATATAAATTCATTCATGACGTTTGTAAGTATCTTTCTTTTAAGAGGAAAATACCAAATTCATTTTATATGTAAGAACTAAATATTCTTAATTTAACTGCAGGCGTGCAGATATTTTTTAGTTTAGTAAACCATATATAGTTTATCATAATAATCGTTGTGTCATTACGATTACGAAATCTGTAATTGTGGGGTGAAAGCATTAAGACATGCGGCAAGATGAGACTAAAAAAAATCCGAGCCTGGTGGTGTAACGGTTAGCGTTCTGGCCTCGCATTTGGGAGGAATCCTCGTTTGGGCATCCAGACATGGTTTCCCCAAATCACTCCAGGTGAATACCGGAATGCTTCCTTCAAAAGGCCATGGCCGAATTCCTTTCCATTCCTTGCCCCCATCCTTTCCCGTCTCTAAAGACCTCGCTATTAAAGAGACGTTAAACAGTTAAAAAAAAAAGAGACTAAAAAAGACTGATAAAATTCAGAGAGATTGTGATTTAATAGTCATTTATTTAGTGTCTTATGGTGCTTCCAGTTACATATATTTTTCGAGGCTTGTTGATGTTAAAGGATTATCTCGTTAGATCGATGGATGTTTACACGAAACCAACAGGTAGTTTAATCTCTATTATTAGTTTGGCCTCTTCGTGCTGTGCGATGTTTACAATCGGATCTGCTTACCTTCAGCGTCGCAACTAGAGCGCACTGCGTTTACCAACAGCTGGGGGCAACAAGACCACTCAGCCGTAGGACGTTCATCGTACACGAAAAATGTGAAGATATTTTCATCCTTTTGCTAAAGCGGAGAACTTGCTTCCCCATTCATAAGGTTTGTCGATACTGTCGTGGCATGGAGGAGTAGGGAGACTCCTATAAAGCCAGGAGAAAACAGCTGCCCTTACTTCTTGTCCAAGATTGACAATTTTCTTACGTCCTTTTTACATTGTTTATTCAGATGTTTTATGGAAGCTATTATAGGCCTCATAATAATATGATTCTCCGGAGAGTTTTTAAAAGATGTATCCAGTGCTGCCAGCTACCTGTCTTTGAATATTCGCTGACAGTCGCTAAAATTTCTGTAGATTGGGTACAAATATCCGGAGACTCGCTAACTGAAAGACTGAAACAATAATTATTGAAGAGAGAGTAAAAATTAAGAATATTTTTTATTTCCATGTCCTTAAAATTCGAAATACAAAAATAATATTCTACATTGAAACTAAGAAATTTTCTCTGAACACGTTTTATACATCGTCGCTTTCATTACTGCTGCTGCCTGTGCCTATTATTTTTTTTATTTTTATTTTTTTAAGGGACCCTACATTTTCTTTGTTGACATTAAGATCTTCTGTAACAGGAATCGCATTCGGGGGACGGCGGTTCTAATCCCCGTCCGGGCATCCAGATTTGGGTTTTCCATTGTTTCCCAAATCACTTCAGGCAAATGCCGGGATGCTTCCTTCAAAACGTCATGGCCGAATTCCTTCCCATTCCTTGCCCCCCATCCTTTCGCGTCTCTAAAGACCTCGCTGTTAGAGAGACGTTAAACAGATAAAAAAAATGTAACAGGAAATGTTAAAAACTGCGACCTCTTTGCCTATTGGATATGAAAGCACTGCTTTGTAAGCCGTACCAACGAGCGTGTCACCATGCATAAACAGTGCGCGATAGTTCTTCTGTATTACGGCCTTTTAAGATCTATAAAATCTTTATCAAACAAAATGTTAGCTTTATTTCAATCGTTGTTTCCACGAACGGATGCAGGGAAACGATTCACAATTATTGACAATTCTATAATGCATTAACACTATACGCTCAGAGTCTAACAAAACATTAATATAAGGAAAAATCAACAAATAGTAAAAAGTAGCAAAAATCCGTAGATATTTTCACAAAATCCGAACTTTTAACAAAAATCCGTAGATCTACGGATAAATCCGTAGAATTTGCAGCACTGGATGTATCCGCGCTGTCTACTCCAAAAAGTTAAATGGCTTCTGGTTTGATATAATAATAAAAAAAAATTCTGGGCGCAAAACCAGAAAAAAAACTGATGTTGTTACCTTCTAATTTATTCTAACAGTTAAGGAATGTAACTATTCTAAAAATGTGCAGCTTATATCTTCTCCTATGCCATTATCATGGCGTAGGCGGTTAACAGGAGGGATGTTTAGCCCTCCATGGCAATGTCTGGACAGATTAATTGGAGTGGTTTCCTGTTGCCTTCCCCGGTGTGATAGTATCCGTTAGTATTGTTGCAGGTGTGAATAATTGTGATAATGTGCGTATTCAGTACAGAGTGTTGTTTACACTATGGATGAGAAATGAAACAAGGGAGAGGGTGAAGCCCGGTGCCGGCCCATTGAGACCTACTCTTCGAAAAGACATGTAGGAGCCGCCAAGCTTAACGTCCCCATTCGATCACCATGAACAGTGTAGTGTTCCCTCTTTCCATACACACTGCAGAGATGCTTGAGATTTAACCTGGCGATGAGGAATTTTGTATTCGCTTGCTTGTATTATTTAATTCCCCGTTTTACCTCTCTCGGCGACGTTTAATGGTTGTAATGACACATTCGCCTATACAAACAACTTTACCGAAAGTTTTTTTTTTCTGAACGAAATTATTCACGGGTTCCATGGAAAACAATGGGTTGAGGCCGCTAGATCTGTTTGTGGAAATTATCGCAGGGAAAAAAGTAACTTATTTGATAAATCAATTGGGAAGGGAGTTGCTGGAGGATATGAGGTGGGAGACGAGAATGCTGGCAGTGTATAAGGCTTATATTGGTGGAGAGGCTTCGATGGATATTTGAAGAAGAATTAGGAGAAAGTAGTACGTAGAAAACATGATCACGACCACAAGCTTACCCTTGACTACATGCGTGAGATAGAAGGGTAATTTCCTTTTGTAGGCAAGGGAACCACCGACTGGAATAAGTTATCAAAAAATTATTAACAATTTACCATATACAATGAAAGAATTTAAAATTAAAATTCGTAGAGTGGAAAAAGTAGATGGATGGTGAAACTGCTCTCAAAGCAATAAAGACTCAAAAAAAATAATAAAAAAAAAAAAAAATCACGAAACGATATAGTAGGTGTTCCGGAAAATTTCCACCGGGGCATACAATATAGTCCAGCGTAATTAAATTAAATAAATTTTTTAAAATGTATCACTAATGTTCTTTCGATTACATTTTTCACCATATTTTGGAATGCGACGTATATTTACATGAATGCTGCAAATAATTTTCGCTTTATTATGAATATGTTTCTTTCCTTCGAGCAGCATATCTGCTGGTATGTCATCAGATTTTAATGTTATTGGTGCAGAAAATGATTTTCACAAAATTTGCATCATAGAGGGAATTATAAACGATGCTGTGCTATTCCTGCTAAAAACTACAAATTCTTCACTCCATTTTCATCCAGGTTTAAGAAAAAAAATTTTGCATTGTTCTCCGATATCGATCATACAATAACAACATTTTCGTTGCCAGGTGCAAAGGAAAAATAGTCCCGCTATGCTTTCATGGTACGCTGAACACCAAACAATCACCCAGTGAGAGTGAAGTTGTCGTCTTTGAAGTAATTCTCTGTTTCGCGTTCCGCGAAATTGACTATTTTGTTTGTTTACAGGTCCAGATTGAATCGAAATGAGCTTCGTCACTACCCATAAAATATTCAGTAAATTTGAATAATGAATAAAGATGTGAGCCCGTGAAGGCTACATTGAATCAAGATCTTCATACAAAGTAGAAAAAATTAGTAGACTGGAAAAGATATAAGGAAATAAGGCGGATAGACAGAACGATACAAAAATCTAGTGAAATTTAACCAGTCACTGAAACGAGAGGAAGAAAAAAAAGCCGTTGAAACGGTGGAAAGGGTAGATGGTTTTATTCTTGCTGTGGCTTTACACCTCGTCATCTTCAATAGATGCGGGGAAAGGCTTGAGCCAAGGAACGAGAAGGAAATCGGCAATCGTCTTTTAAACTCACCATCCCGACATTCGACTGGAGCTTTTATTTTATACTAGCCACTAAACCCGTCAAAAATGGTGGGTGAAAGGAATGTGCCATTTCTATGCGGTTGCCTAAATAAATATAATTGTTGTTATGTAATGCTCGTAACCCTATTATGTAATGTTCATATTTCGTCTGTAGTTTACACAGCAATACATTTGGAACTTCTACTGAATTAATTACGTAAGAAGTATGAACCCAATGAAATTAAAAATAAATTAATAATCCCAAAACCTTGTACTATACCGGTTGATATTAATTTTATTCCTGGTACAGGCCTCATTCAGCACGTTAAACACGGAAGTACTTCAATGAATTAATAACTTCAGTAACTCAGAGCTTATGAAAGGAGCTTAAATTACTTATAAAACTACATTCATCGTGAATTATTCTGTAAAAAATTGTGTCAGTTGTCTTCTGCATTTCGACCCGACCACAACTTCCAATAATATCACTGTTCAAACATCACAACTTCTATTGCACGTGTAAAAATACATTCACTGCATCACGATATAAACTTCACGCACTGGAATATTACATGTATCTGATATAGTGACATCAATTATAAAAAGAAACTGTTAATTAATATATTAATTTAAACGTACTTATATTGCAGTCCTTTGGCTAGTCATTTCTTCGAGTATTCTATAACAGTGAATTAAAATATCTACAACGAATGTGACTATCTTGTAAGCCTGTCAACGATGACTTGTTAAACGCAATATTTTGACACTTCATTTCGGTTCAAGTTTACGTCGCGATACACGACATCACTAACTTAAGATAAAATGATTGTATCAATGCGCGTGTAATTGAAGCTTTTGATTTTGTAGCGACAATATTAACGGAGATTGTGGTTAGGTTGGAATTCGGCCTGGACCAGAATGAAACAGCACCTTCTTGTCATAGCAGAAGGCACGAGGAATTTAGTTATCAGTTATTTCAGCAACTTTCATAAGCACTATGTCACGTTGTGACGTTATGTACCGCGACGTAAACTACTCCCTTCATTTCTTCGTTAAGCAAATACAATTTTTATCAAATAACGCTCATAACCCTGAAAATTATGTTATGCAGATGTTTCTTAGCTTACTGCAACAACGGTATCGCTGTACAGAGAGTATAAGAAAAATCTGTATCGAACGAAATTTAATTAAGAAAAAACAACTAATAATTGGTATGTCGATTTTTACGAAATACATACTTTCCTTTTAGTGTTCTCAAAGCACATTTACTTGCGGATACTTAACTAAATAGAACTTAACCGAATAAAACTGTTCATAATTCCGCATTAATTGGCATAATTTCGAACAATCTTCTCTGGCTGTTGTAAAACCAACAGCAAAGGCTGACTGTGTGACGTCATAACATGACGTCACCCCGTCACAGAACACAGTGACCAAGATTGTTTTATAATAATAGATACATGAAGATAACCTAAAAAAATTACTTCAACTCCCCCCATCCTTAGTGTACAAACCGTAATTATTTTTATTCATTTAAAAAAAAATGTTGTAATCTTATTTGGAACAGTCAGAACTGTAAATTAAATAATACAGTTGTTATGAAAATGTGACAGACGAACGGAGTGAGGCGGACGGTCAAATAACTAATTTCTAAGGGAGCCGTCTTTCATTGAGAAAGTACAAGAGTGAAACAGGTTGACAAGTTATCAGAAATCCAATAGACCAAATCGACTAGTTTTCGGTCATTAAGTTCTTTCCCAGTTGTTGTTTCTAGGCACAGGCTTCCTTTGGTACGGGAGAATCTAAAAATTTCTCCCAGACTGACTGAATTGTTCTCTACGTTCCCTTTTCCCAAGCCGGCTAATCTCAATTACAAATATCAGCGACCGTTAGAGATTCCCGCCACAAATCTGGGTGCTCTTCGTTCCTGGAGAGTGTAATTCCAGAGATTGCGCTAGCCGGTCGAGCAGCGATTTCCATCGGAATGTCGGCACTTACTTTGCGCGCTCCACCTTCTGCAATTAGGACTCTGGATAATCCTCGGTCGTAACCTACGCCGCTGGATTGCCTGCGGGCTGGATGACAGAAACGTCATTCGTTTAATAGGCAATTACCGGATATGACACCATAAGCGATGAGCACTTGGAATTCTACCTGCGCTCGCCAACAGCTGTCATCTGCAAGTTTAGTGTCGGCCAGAATCATCTACTTGTTTTATTAGAAGACTAACTTTTGCCCGGGATTTCGTCCAAGCTCTTGGTAGTTTTATCTTTGATCTGTAAACTGACATCATTAATTCACGTAGATTTCTAGTATGCTATTAGTTTTGTGGACTGCACCACTTTCCGAACCTACCCGAAACTAGTACCAACCTGTCGAAATTTACATTAATTGATTGCTTCGATATGTCGTCCTCTTAACCTTTTGCACTCTTATTTTACGAAAAGTCGCCACAAATTAAATTAAAATACCGAAATATGAGAGCCTGAGCAACTGCGAAATGCTGTCATCACTGCAAAAATGACATAAAAATTATTGATACAGGGATCATATCAACCTAAACAGTCTCGTTTTGTCATATAGTTCTTGGTTAGGTTGAAATGCGGTCTGGACCAAAGGAAAAAAAATTACAAAAATTTCGTTCTGCGGCATCTATCTCGGAGATGGCGTATTTGTTTACAACTGAAGCAATCGATTGTTTCCAATTGCTTGTTTCGATATAAGATGGCGAACGTTGTTACGCTGCTCCTGAGACAAGTACTTTCTAATTGTAAATTTAGGACGGCTTTTTACAACGGAGGAAATCTGAAACGGCAAGAAAAGATTACAACAAAGGATCAACATTTCAAGAGATTGTCACTGATTTTGCAGCGTTAGTGGCATGAAACAGATGTGCGTCCTTCTAATATTTCGGTATTTTTCATTTAATTTGTCGCAACTTTTCTGTAAAATAAGAGTGTAAAACGTGAAGAGGACGACATAACGAAGCAATTAATCCAGATTTCAACAGGTTAGTACCAGTTACGGGTAGCTTCAGAAAGTGGTGCAATCCCCTTAACATTCATCAAATTGGCAGCTTTGCTATACCATGGCCATATATTAAGCTTAAAGACTGAATGTCCATTTCTTACAGTCTGAATCGATCGATGACCTTAAATCATCATCATCGCCAACAAAACAAGTGAGTGGTCTTGTGGCTCAGTGGTTAGAGCACCTGACTGGAGATCTGAAGTTCCAAGGTTCGAATCCTGTCTCGGCAGGGTTTTTTAAAGAGCTTTAACCCGAACTTCACCTCTGGTGTTGCTTGTTTTGCAGTGTGAAGTACGCCAGAATGCTTCCGCGGTTCGGATTTAACTTTGAAATGTAGGTCCCCGTTATCCCGTACGGGGTTAGGTTAAGGTAGCCATGACAGAGGACTCTTCAACGATACTCCAGCCAATAATTCCATACCAATTATTATTACTAGTTTCAAACGCCCGTCGAAAATGACGGTTATCATTATAGTGGTAACAGCCATTTATTCTGTAGAAGTTTATAAGGAAAAACAAATAACGATTAATCAATATGTTATTCATTCACATTTTTCGTTATGTAAGTAAACTATGCCCGATTAGATTCTCGGAATACCTGGCTAGGATATTTTTAAATAACTGCATTTGATTTTGAATTGCAAAAATTTTCATTGTTACAAAAAGGTTTCTAAGTAAAAATTTCAAAAACTAGTAACTATTATTTATTTGACTGGTATATTTAGAGAGTGGTATATTTATAGAGATAGTAGGTGAAGATCAGTTTGGATTTAGGAAAAATCGCGGTACAAGGGAAGCAATTCTGTCTTTAAGATTAATACTTGAAGGGCGGATCAAGAAAAACAAATATACTTTTATGGCATTTGTTGATTTAGAAAAAGCTTTTGATAATGTTAGGTGGGACAAGATGTTCAAAATTTTAAAGAAATCAGGTCTAAAGTATCGAGATAGAAGAATACTCTATAAACTATATAAGAATCAAGTGGCTGTAATAAAAGTAGAGAATCACGAGAGACATGCATCAGTTAAAAAGGGTGTGAGACAAGGTTGTAGTCTATCCCCGTTAATATTCAACTTGTATGTAGAAGAAGCTATGAAGAAAGTCAAAGAAAAATTTCCATGTGGCATAAGTTTTCAGGGAGAAAAAATCAGTATGCTACGATTTGCTGATGACATTGTCTTGTTAGCAGAGAGGGCTGAGAATATTGAGATGTTGTTGAATGGCATGGACAAAATACTGAAGGAAGATTTTGGACTGAATATAAATCAAAGTAAGACAAAAGTGATGAAATGTAGCAGAAATGATACCAGTACTAGCAGATTAAATATAAAAATAGGATCGGATGCAATAGGAGAAGTGAGTGAGTTCTGTTACTTGGGAAGCAAAATTACAACCGATGGACGAAGCAGGAAAGATGTTAAAAGCAGAATAGCACTAGCAAAAAGAGCCTTCATGAAAAAGAGAAACCTTTTAGTTTCAAATATTGATCTAGGAATTAGAAAGAACTTTTTAAAACTCTATTTGTGGAGCACAGCACTCAACGGTAGCGAAACATGGACTTTAGGAATACCGGAAAGAAAGAAACTTGAAGCATTTGAAATGTGGTGCTACAGAAGAATGCTGAAAATTAGGTGGACAGACAAAGTAAGAAATGAACGAGTTTTGGAAATGATGGGTGAGAAAAGAAGTTTAAGGAAGAAGCTTACAGGAAGAAGAGACAGGCTGGTAGGTCATATTTTGAGACATGCTGGATTGGTTAATTTGTTAGTGGAGGGAACAGTCGAAGGTAAGAACTGTAGAGGAAGACAGAGATTAGAATATATGAAGCAGATAATTGAGGACGTGGGTTGTAAGGGGTATGTAGAAATGAAGAGGTTAGCACAGGATAGGAAGGGAAGGAGGATTGCATCAAACCAGTCTAAAGACTGACGACAGCAAAAAAAAAAAAAAAATTTTTTTTGATTACCTACGTTTCGTGTAAGCTTTCTCTGCCTTTTAATAAACTTTACTGTTTTTTATCTTCAGTCAAAAAAAATCTTAGCTTATATTGTCACTTCCTTCCAGTAACTGCTACAGGGAATTCAGCGTAATCATCGGCTGCTCTTTTCCTTTTTTGAATTTCTGCATCTAGTCGTCGTAAGTAAACAAAAACAACAAATAACTTCAAACGAACCTCACTTTGTAATTTTCCATATCTCCGTCTCACATTATACTTTTAATCTGTGTTACACAACAGACTACTGCAATTTAAGCAGGAATCGCAGTTACACTTTCTTTTATCAATGTGAGCGCAAATAAAATCAAATTCAATTATTTATTTGAAATTTATACTTCCTTTTAACAATAAAAACGCAAATAAAGTCAACGAAGTTACTCATCTGAAATTTCCTGGGTAGCCAAGCAGCGCTGTGGTGGCAGCCAGGGTAACTAACACTTCGGACATTATCGAGACTCGGCGAAGTTTGCCGAGTCATTGAGGTGATTCCAGGATCCTGGCACAACGCATGTTATTAAAGCTGATTATTATCATCAGTTGTTTCCAGATACTTGCCAGGTATACTATGGGCACAAGTCTCACCATTTACTTCTGTCTTTCAACCAACTCTTCTTAACACCTCTCTTCCGTACACATTTCTCCATTCATCTCAGCCATCTATTCTCTTATCCTTCCTCTGGTGTCTTAATCTTAACTCATGAATTTTCCTCGATATACTCTGTTTCTCCATTCTCCTAATATGCACAGAGCTTCGTAATCTTGCCTTCTTTATTCTGATAGAAAATAGCGTCAGTATTTCTTTGTTATTGTTTCGATCTGATTTTAACATGACGTTACCCTTCCATAACAACTTTCGAGTTGCCTCAGCCAGTGTTAACATATTCGTAAGTGTTACTCTATGTATAGAATAGATAACGATGGTGCTGTGTATCTTGAATATATGAGGATTATTTTTAAAATTAATTCCTTTTTAATAAGAAGGGAAATGCTGTAAATATCATTCACATACATCTATTTCCAAATTGCACATACTTTCATCTATTAATTTCCATTTTTGTTCAGAGATTTGTTCAACAATTTTTAGAAATCCGACATCAAAGAAACCTGCTGCCTGTGAAGAGGCCCAATCCATGACTACAGTTGCCACTTCGTCGTCGTTGAGCCGCTGACCACCGAGGTACTACTATAAGCATCAAAACTGATAAAACTCACTGGGTACCCGGTTTGAACTTTCGAATTTAGCTGTCCAAAACACAAACCATATCTTCAGATATCAGACAAGGTTTCCCTGGACGTGGCTCATCGTGCACATATCCCGCCCGTCGTTGAACATTCCCACTCACTTTCAAACATTTCTATCACTTATAATATTATCAGCTTGCAATTCACAAATCTGAGGGTGAATTTCCGCTTCTTTCAAGTATCTTACAGTAAAGAATCGAATTACAGATGATATATCACAGACGGAGGGCAAATCAATTTTCTTAAACATTGTAAACTTCTACAGCTCAGCATACAGACAGACAAAGTGGCTGCAAATGGCGTCTAAACGCGCGCAAAGCACGCTGGGAGCAGGCGCGCATGCGCACTGCGCCGATCGCGCGTCATTCTCACTTTCATTCACAAAGGGATTTTATTTTTTCAATAAATAATAATCCTCGTAGTTTGTTGTTTGTGATAGGCATTACAGAGCAAATGGGAGAGGTTAACAATCGATGCCGATTTATTCAGGCCTACCTTCCCGAAAGAACTAAGGATCCACCACGCTTAACGTCCCCATGCGACGAACGAGTCACTATTAGCAGTGTCGTATGCCTTCTTTCCATACGCACTGCGGAGAGGTATGGGACTTAATCCATGACTTTGGCTTTGTAGCGGATTGGTCGGTTCGGCAGATTAATTGCTTACCTTGCATAATTTAAATCGCCACCTTCCACTACCTTATGCAAGGAACATACATTAATTTCAGGAAACAGAGGTGAAACCATTGCTTCTGTTATTGGTATTTGAAAAGATCTAAAATATTGGTTTATTTGGTACTCATGAATGCTTACAGACATGCTTACAGATATTTACCGTTAATCTTAAACATCTGCCTGTGCAAAAATAAAGTTCGACGCAATACCTCGTCTTACAGATGCAAACTAGCAAACAAACAATTATCGTTAATTGAAGCTAAGAAATTGCAATACATGTACATGAACTTTACATAGATTTACAAATTTCAGATGCAAACTGAAGCAAAAAACTCTCTTATGCACATTGAGAGCGATTCTTGCATTACAATGGAAACAAGTTAACATCAGATTGGATTGGGTTCTACAGGGCGCCATGGAATTGATTTTTTCCCACAAATAATAGTTATTGAAAGTTTCCAAAACATTGAAGTCAGTCTTTCAATTCAAACTAGGGAAATAAAATTAAAAAAAACACTCGGCTTTTAGACACAACTAGCTCAGGAATTAATGTCCGTCTGCATAAGAACTCTTACTCATTAGACCGTTAAAGGGCTGTCTCAATGATTCGTCTGAGTACACACTGTTTCTGGAAGTATAATTACCGTGTCTGTCTAGCTGTACGAAGCGTCGCAACAAGAGCGCTATCGTCACTCAAATAGCGCATCTGTCCAGGTTCCGCAAGGCACTTGTCACGTCAACCAGCACAAGTGACAACATCGATCGGGCTTAGCGCTCAGTCATCCAAACCTCCAGAACGAAATAAGCCGCACTCCTCTGGAAAGCACTGGCCAGGGCGATCGTTCTGGACGAATTGACGTTTTCTCGCCTCTCAGAGCTCGTCTCTCCCCTCCTCCTCGGCGTGTATCATGGAAACACAAAATTTGTAAATTTCCAATCACGTGAGGAAAAATATTCGCAAAAATATTCCCTCTTGCCGGCTAACACATTGCCTCTCATTTGCTAAGAGTCTTCGGGTTTTGTCGGGGGTTGTTCGGGAGGATATGTAGGAATAATTTTCCCACGACACCGAGCAAACGCCCATTCACGGATTCCATCCAAAAAATTTCCCGTGGCTACCCTTTCTCATCGGACTTTTCACTCGCTGGGCTAGGGATAATCCCTCACTTTGTCTCGACCTACCGGACACTTCCTGCTTAAGTCAGATTGTCACTCACGCCTCTTAGCTAGACGCGGATTTCTGTCTCTAGCTTGAAAAAGTATATCCATTTATTTCTTATGTTTATTAAACCAAACAATAATTAATTTAATTTGTACGAGATGACGCTTCTAGTCATCTTGGTACAGCTTGATTGTGATCCTCCATCTCCTATCCTGTGGTCAAATACAGAAAAAAGGAAGCTCCATCCACCACCGAGACTCGAACCAGATAACATGTATTGAGTGCCAGACACTGTAATGAGTGACTCCGACAAACTGGGAGGTAATTCTAACTTAGAACTCCTGAATTGCTTCATTGTTTACTCTGACTCCAAATTTAGATTTCGTTCTGGGATCGGATTCAAAGTGCGCGTGTCTCAAGTACAAAAAACGAAGTTCATAAGCAAGTTAATGAGGTTTTGTCAACTGGTATCATCCACTCTCTCCCCATGGGCTATATGAGACTGCAAGGGTGCGGTCTGGCTAATGCTTTCTTGGTAACCTACTCTGTTTTGCATATTCCATTTCAGCGGTGCTAAGCTTATAAGCCAACCCATTAGGTTGCAGGAACGAAGTTTTATTAGAAATTCCGGCGGTTGTCCCTCACTCGATATGGGCTGGCAGCTAATTTGCAACACTTACGAACATATTAACGCATAGCTGCCTTTAGATAAGAGATGCTGCAAAGTAAATTCAATAACGCTGGCAATTTGTGGCCGAAACAACCAAGGTATTATGTATTTAATTAACTGAAACGTAATTCCAGCAGACTTATGGTATTAAATGTGCATTACTGTAATAAATCAGCTGTTGCTTTTAAAATAATTAGTTTTGTAGCAAATTGAAATAGCTAGTTAATCCATTGCATGAAGTTATATTAAACACAGATTGCAGCAACGTGCTATTCACTTTTTCAGAGTAGCCTTCAATAACGTGAAACGAACTCTCGAAATAATTTATCAGCTAATCTGGTGATACTCGCAAGTATAAATGTGCTTCAAAGTAAAACGCGATTTTTTTTGCTTCAGTTAGTTGTAACAATTTGTTATTAAAATCTGTTTCCGATACAACACAGTGCTACGAAAAGTTTTTTAACACACTACATCTAATGTCACAGATTTTATGTTCCAAAATAATAGCATAGAGGTGTAGAACAAGATCAATTCGTGATAAAGTCTCCAAAGAAAAAATATTTTAAGAGGGCATCTATATTTAAAATAGATACCGAGAAAAGAAATAAGTACTGAAGTTGATAGCATAATCCAATGAGCGGCAAGAAGGTTTCTTGTTTGACATTAAACACTGAAGTAGAAGGGTATTGATGCAATAAACCACATATTATTCCTTCTGGCTTTACGCCTCGTCGACGTCGAGGTCATTAGAGGCAGCAAAGGACTGGGGGGACAATCAGTGGTAAAGAATTCGGCCATGGCCATTTGAAGAAACCATCTCGGCATTAGGCTGGAGTGACTTGGGGAAACCATAGAAAACCCAAATCTGGATGGCCTGTCGGGGATTTGAATACAAGTCCCCCGCATGGGAGGCCGGAGCCTTACCCGTCACCCACCACGCTTGGAACATTATGATTAAATTTCCTACAAATGTCTCGTGAAACTATTAGAAACATGTGAAAGATCTGAAAGATATTTTTGTGACAAAACGTTACTAGACATCTGCAGCTATAAATTATTAAAGGTTTTAAAGATATGTCCGGAATGAATCATATACCTCATTTTCAGAAACATCTACAGCAAAAACCATTTTATTTTTGCCTCAAGGATTACACGAACTATTAAGTAAATGACGCCAGTTCACTAAACAAGAAGGAAAGCATTTTTTAATGAAAAGATAGTGTTACTTTAATTTTTTG
>CM061914.1:149115186-149207019 GCA_031002005.1 Vandiemenella viatica | reverse complement strand
TTCTTAAAACTAGGCATAGGCGGGTTGGGTGGTATAGTGAATTTCGATTGATTATTACAATTAATATTTAATAATCCAAAAAATTGATTTTCCAATTATTGTTACAGAATGTTATTGCATGACTAGCAAGTGTCTTTTAAAAAATGTTAGCCATATTGGGTCACTGATGAATATGAATTAAAGCACTTCTCACAACTAACAATAATCATAACTAGACTAGATATAAACATATTAAACATGGTTTATTACAAAAATAAAATATAGTAATTGATTTTGCATAATTGAATTCTGTACTTACGTTTTTAGAACCGCTAGACGCATTATTTTTGTCGACTTTTGCTGCAAAATCATAACGTTTTTAAACTCCGCTTTAGATTATATAACCCGCGTCTCATAATGTTCCGTCCACAAGGCGGATTATGAAAGTGTAAGGGTCGTAAACATTTATTATGAGCTATCGTTTACCAAGTATGAGAAACACCTATAACCTCCTAATAAAATTTTTTCGAAATACTAACATAGTACCCCCGGTCATATAACACGAAGTTTCGGTGGTCAAAATTTCTGCTGTCACTATCAAGGCAAAGTCTTCGACCATCGAAACTTTTTGTTTTACGAACGTTGTTTTCCCGAGAAAATTTAATTCATATGAAAGATTTTATTCTTCGCGTATAACTGCAGTCTTTCTTTACAGTACCATGATGAAAGTTTAACAGCTTTAAGTTCCGTAAAGATCCAGTTTACCTCGAATTAATTAGACTTTTTTTCCACATCGGTGAGGGGCGTCCATTAATTACGTGAGGTGACAGGGGGGGGGGGGAGAGGTCCGGCGAAATCTCAAGAAACCTCACCAAGGGGGAGGGGGGTCAACGGAAATCACACGAGAGGTTTTGAAATTCTTGTAGAATGGTAGAGATAGCGAAGAAAAAGGTCTACAAATGACGCGAAAGTAGATTTTAGAGTGGTAAAAAATGAGGGGTAAAAAAGGGGGGTAAAACCGCCCTTGGAATCATGAGACCTAAAAAAAAAGGTCTGGAAAAGTTGCGAGGTCCATTCGTAGGGGAGGGGGGGGGGCGGTTCCGACCAAATCTCACCAGCGGTGCGGGGGGGGGGGGGAGTCCGACCAAATCTCACGAAGTCTCACCAGAAAAGGGGGGGGGGTCCGGAATTACAGAAAAACACCTCACGTAATTAATGGACGCCCCCTGAGTTATAAAACAAAGATTATAGAAAAGAATGCGTTACATTATTCGCCTTCAAATTTCAATAGAAAAATTCATATTAGCTGCATACCTGGTGTTCGTGAAGTGTCAGGGCTGGGTAGTGTTGAATTCATACAATTCGAAATGAATCTGACGTCACGACCTCTGACCTAGATTTTTTTTATCTTTTCTAGCTTTACCCATTGTAGACACCAAGGTCGTTAGAGGTGGGGAAGAAGAATGGAGGGCAAGGAATGAGGGCTAGTTCAGCCAAGGATTTCTGAAGGAATCACACCGGCATTCGCCTGAGTGTTTTCGGGCAAACTATGTAGAAGTGAAATCTGGATGGCCGGACGAAGATATCCCTCTCCCACCACGCTCGGTTTTCATGAAAATACGAGGTGTCTAGATAAACTCTGAAACACATTTCTTTTCCTTGATAGATGAAACTCACTTCGTGACCTTCCCTTACGAGTCAAGCAAACTGGGATGCTCCATAGTAATAGAGCAAAGTAACCCATTCCGCACTCGGGTCCCGTGCATTTCCCGTCCGCGCCGGTCCAGCTATCAACAGCGGGCTGTGGGAGGGGAGCCGCCTAAGGATTGCAATCCCGCAGTGTTTTCAATCCCGCGGGATCCGCACGGGATTTGCGCCAATCCCGCGGGATCCGTACGGGATTGGCGCAAACAGTTTTTTAACGCATATATTTAAAACATAGTTACTTAAAACTTTAATAAATTAAATAATAATTAAATAAATAAATAATTTTTAATGATAAATGATAAAAATTAACATTTATCAATATTTTGATTGGCAAAATGACATTAAAACGTTTTAGCCTGTCTTAAGTGTATTTCGAGGTTTTACATTTTTGTTTTTTAATCTAAACCAATTTTTAAATAAATAATAAAATGGAAAA
Organism: Vandiemenella viatica; assembly: GCA_031002005.1. Taxonomy (NCBI): domain Eukaryota; kingdom Metazoa; phylum Arthropoda; class Insecta; order Orthoptera; family Morabidae; genus Vandiemenella; species Vandiemenella viatica. The sequence goes on along the minus strand of CM061914.1, from coordinate 149,204,897 downwards.
TATTGAGTCTTCGGTAATATTATGTGCCTTACAATACATCACATAAGTTTAAAAATATGGTTTGCTTAATGGTCAAGTTATCAGAGTTTTTTTTTTTAATTCTAAATAAACACCGAGAAAACCGAGAAAAGCATTCCATTTCACAAAGTGAAGTGAATATACTCTGTAAAGTGTAGACTTGGCTCAGAACAAGATCTCATAACTTTTTGCGTGATTCATTATTATATCTCCTGATTCCTTGATTGATATTACAGTTGATTCAATGTTATTAAAAGAAACTACTCACCAACACGTAAACTGTCAAGTATTTCAGATTTATTTATGTAGCGTAACGACGTTTTTAGAGTGGAAATTATTATTTTTTAGTAAGAAAGGAGGCTTTCTTGGCGAATGATTGCAGTGAAGTCCTCATAGGTTGTATCTCCGGATTTCATCGCAAACAAACGAAATTATACACGTGACGAAGACGGCGGAGGCAGCAGTCGAAGTATGGTGTTCCCACAACACAATTCGTGGTGTAACGGATAGCGTTCTGGCCTCGCATTCGGGAGGACGGCGGTTCGAATCCCCGTCCGGGCATCCAGATTTGGGTTTTCCATGGTTTCCCCAAATCACTCCAGGTGAATGCTGGGATGCTTCCTTTAAAAGGCCATGGCCGAATTCCTTCCCATTCCTTGCCCCCATCCTTTCCCGTCTCTAAAGACCACGTTGTTAAAAAGGGACGTTAAACGGTTACAAAAAAAAAAAAAAAAAAAAAAAAAAATATATATATATATATATATATATATATATATATATATATATATATATACAACACAATTCGTAGATACACCCGTGAAAATTTCATTATAACTTGTTTACCTTTAGTCGAAATAATAACAAGGAGAAGAGGGATTAATCGAATGCCTGAGCGGCACATGTAAGCAGGTGGCTTTCGTCAAAGAAACGCATTGACGCAGCGGCCAAAACAACAATAAGTCAAAGGATATACAATTGCCTTTTGATAGCTGCTAAATAAATAGGTATGCGATAGTTAAAATTACGATAACATTAGTTTCATATCAACTAATAATCAAATTTTCAGCCGCAAATTAGGAAATTGTCACAATTACTTTATCTACAAACACAGAAAATGGGAATAATGAAACCGTGAATAAAAAGCTGTAACCGTGTATTTCAGATAACGTATGCGACACTTAAAAATAATAATATAGTTAGAAAATGGTACTAAATACGCACCATAACTCAAATTACAGAAATGTGTACTCGAAACAAACGTAAGTTTTGATGAATACGTAAAAGTGTATTTATTAACTTACAAATGACGAAGGTTGACAAAAACAAACGCTTGTTCACATGAGTCAAATGCCAACTGAGAGGGTACAGGCAAACAGTGCAAAATATCCGACAGAGACCGAGTGGGGCAGCGAATCACGCAAACTGACACGCGTTTCCGCCGGATTTTGAGGATTGCGGATCCACTTAATTTTGTGCGGGATCCGCCAAACTGTCTAATGAGGCGGGATCCCGCGGGATCCCGCATTGCTGGATTGCAATCCCTAGAGCCGCCTCTGCTGGCAGGGACGTCGCCCAGTAGGTAAACATCAAACGCCCGGGTAGCTGAAACGACACTTGACAACGTGGTGGGGAGGTAGCGAGGGCTATCCTGTCGGCTGCATGTTGCGGCCTACAAAAGCACTGGCCATGGGAAACCACCATAAGTCGGACCCCCGCTTACTTTAGATTGGATGGTGTTGCATTCTGGCGGTATTTATTTTAACACGACGTATTTTGAAGTTTGCAGGGTTAAGCAGGGAGAAGTATGCCGCCAGTTGCGCCATTAGTGATTTCAGTAAGAGTGAAAGTTTTTGCAGAGTTACATGAAACAATATAGTGTTCCAAAGGAAGAAAGTAACAACCCGTTAATTGAAGTGTCATTAGCAAATACTATTCTATACCACTGTGTCATTTGTTTAATTTGACATCAAGCCAACATTCTTTTTAAATGCCTGAAATTTCCAAGTCAAAGACGTCCCTTCGTCGTTACCTATGTCGAACCACCCGTAATTCAAGTAAATATATCGTCAATTCGTTAAAGTGATCTGAAATGCAGTTTCAGAAGGCCAAAACAAAAAGAAACATTTTTGAGAAAGAGTAGTGATTTTTGTAGTTAGTGGAAGAATTTGTTAGCGAAAAAACGTATTACTTTTTCTTAGATGTTAAATTATCAAATATTATGAATACCAAATATGCTAAATTGTTTATACCATATGGTCAAATGTTAAAAGACAACGCTTAATTTTAATAGATTTTTCTGGTAATTTTGTGTATATTCTTAACATGGGTTCGATTTTGGCTACCACTTTCTTAGAGACTGCTTTTGAAACTTTTGATTAAAAACTGAATCTGAAGACTATGATCTGAAATTTACTAACTTCAGTCTTGCAGGATTTTTAAAACATATTAAAGAGCGTATTAAATTAAACTTTTGTCCAATCAAAGTGGAGAGAGGTAAAAAAGAACATGAGGTCTTACTTTCCTCCTAACAGTTTATTCTCTTTTACTTCACACTTCAAGATGTTCGAACTATTTTTGCCTTAGTTTCATCTTATCAGTGGCCTTCCTAAGTCTATCTTTCAGTTAGGTTTATAATTTGAACTATTATTTGGCATTTTTGTTTCTTGAATTACTAGTTCGATTCTCGTTTTGCCCGTATTTCTATTCTTCCTTAACTGAGATATATTAAGCACTTTTCCCACATGTTTACTAGGAATTAACTTATCTAAAAATATGTAGTTTCTTTAGTTTTAATATGGCTAACACCTTTCTTGATTATTAAACGTCGTTAAGATCCTTACAACAGCCACGTTTTTACAAATTTTGATTCGTGCGTTTCTGCGTTTGTTAGTCACGTTTTGGGATAATAAAAATTACTGTGAGTGTAGAGGCCAACTGGAACTGTTGTGTTGCCTGAGGGCATTTGTGCCTCTTAACTTGAGTGCAGTGACTGCCCCGTAGGTCAGTCAACACTTTGGGACAAGTGCCCAGCTGAGGACATTGCCCGGGGCACCGACTCGAGTCATATACATTTAACGAATGCCAAGGACCTCCTGCAGGCCCAAATGAAGGTCAAGTGGAGATGGGCTTACGGTCAATGCAGCCATGAAAGAAAGGGCCTCTGACTTCCGTCTTACAACCACCGACCGGTGGTAAACATTGTGCTCTCTTAACCACCACGTTTGATTGGTATCTCTTGGTTTATGGTTTCTTTGTTTAGTAAAATATATCAAAATTTTCCCCCAGCTACGGTATTCGCCAAATTGACTAAAAAGCGATACGTTAGCTGCTTTGTCGACAGTAACATAATTAGTCCTTACTAACAATAAAAAGTCTTGTCGAATGTACAAAATTTTTCATTTTCAAAATAAGCCGGTAAATAGCCTTATATGTACCAGAAATCATTAAAACCATTTACCAGTCACTCCACAGTATTTTTTCCAAAAAGAATAGAAAGCATGAACCTGAATGAATCATAAACCAAATAACTTGCTAGGGCTGTCGGCCGTTAACACAGATCACTAAAATACGTATACACAAAAATAAATATACCATTACATCAGAGCAAATGCCACTTCTTCTCAGTTTCAATCCCGGCTCTAATGTAAAGCCCTTACAAAATAATGGCCGCCGAATCACTATAAAATGTGCATACTTTTGCAAACAGGGCTAAGCCAGTGAAGAATGTGGATTGCTCTTTAGCGCCTTCCGTAGTTACCTACGTAACTACCGTTGAGAAATTAGCAGGGGCCGATCCAGGGGGGGGGGGCTAGGTATCTAGGTCCACCCCTGACATTGTAGTTTTGAGACCTTTTTTTTTTTTTAGCTCTACGGATTTTTTGAGGCTATAAATACTACCTTTTTTACGACTCAAGCCCCCCCCCCCCAAAACAAAAATCCACTGAACGCAAGCCCTCTGAAACAAAATTTACTCAAGCCAAGCCCCCCCCAAACCAAAGACCGCTCAAGCCCCCCCCCGAAACAAAATCCTGGATCCGCCCCTGGAAATTAGTATGTTCTGAAGCAGTTAACGTTTAAAAATCTTAATACGACGAAAATATTCTCTCACTAAGAAACAGGTTTTTACTGTTACATTTGTTTTAAATAGCCTTCACTGCTCAATTATTATTATTTTTTTGGACTCGGTTGAAATTTCTATCGTTGTCTCTCTATGTTGAGAAATATGTAAGCCAGGGTAGTATATGTTACATCATTTGAGTCAGATGCAAGTTATTGCTGTAATGCGATTCCCGGCTGGGGATAAATTGTAATGCGAAGCCCTGTAGAATTTCCTTTCCGTTTTATTGTGTTGTTGTGTGTAGAGCTCCATCAGCTTTCAACAAACCGAGAGAGTCGTTTCTTATAAAATTTAACGATCACCATGACGTGATACGACCGAAACTGGAGTGACTTAGGAACAAGAATATTCTTCTTCTGTTCCTCAGAATTCAGCTGTTTCATTTCCGACAGGATCAGCAAGAAACCAAAACCAGTACTGTTAAGTGTGACTTACTCTCATGCACTGAGAGTTCTCCATACAGATTGTACTTAACGGATATTCACAATTGGATGTTAGAATCATTTCCTCAATTTCAAGTTAATTAATTTGTTTAAAGATTAATAATACACCAATGCAAATGAATTTTGATTTATTACTATTACTCCGCGATTCACTAAAAGTGTGTGGTGGAGGGTGCATTGCACCTATCCGAAAGGGTAATAGTTTGGAAGGGATTTACGTGATATGGCAGGAGGCGCCCATGGGCTTACGTGAGGATCCATCCCAGCATTCGCTTGGAGTGTGTTGGGGTCTTCGGTGGTTTAATTAATATACTGATTAATTAAAAAGTCCACCAAAAGGTTATGTTGAAGATTTATTTATTTTCTCAAAACGAAGTCAGCGATATTCACATGCATAGATACAATACAGAGATGCACTTCTGAGCAGTCGCAAAGATAATCTTTATAAAACTTCTGTGAACTCAACTTGAAAACTATCTGTAAAACTCTGTAAAACTGAATACTATAAACTGACTGAATACTGACTCTGTCCTTCTGCCGATCTGTTAATGTAGTCTCTATCGAAAATTCTGGAATTCTTCAAAGGCATCCGCCCGATATTTCTCGAACATTAACAATTACTCAAACAATTAAACATATTAAAATCGTAATTAATACAAAATCACTTAACATCTTTACAAAATGATCAGAAATGGTAATTACAGATACTTAAATACAAAATTATCTACATAAATCATTTTAAACTGTACAAACATGATCTGTAGACATCATAACTTGCATTAATACATTGAATTACAAACATTTAAGAAATTCTTTTGCACAATTCGGTTCTTAAACATATTAAATGGACTTTAAATGATTTTCTTTCATAAAACAAAGTCTATATACACTGATTTACAAGAAATTACAAAACAAATATACCAGATCATATTCAAGCAAACTTTAGCTCACTACAAATACTTCATACAGTACAATACTATTCAAAATTCAGGTATGAGGGCTGTTACAAGTGATCCGGGAAAACCATGGAAAACCCAGATCAGGATGGCCGGAGAGCTTTATCGAAAGCTACTCCTGTCGGATTTTAAGTTTACTCGCTCGGTAAATCCTTTCTATTCCATTCTCTAATCGCTCGTGGGAAAAATGAGTACATAAATGCGTCGGTTCTGGCCCTGATTTCTCTTATCTTATTTTCGCGGTCATTCCGAGATATGAATGTTGCTGGTAGTAATATTTGCTTGATGTCATTCCCAAATAGGTCAGTCGTGACTTTTTCAATTAGCTTCTATCGAGAGCACCGCCTTCGGTGTTCCAGGTCTTCCGAACCTAGCTCCTTCAACATCGCACTTACGCTTTCCCTCCAACTATATATGCCTGTAACGAATCGGCCAGCTCTTGTTTGGACCCTCTCTAGTGCCTCCATTAACCCCTTTTGATGGGAAACGTGTTTTACTCTATTACTAGAACACCTCCAGCGGCATCTGTCTGATATTTGTACATATTGCCAGTCACATTTCGTTCTGAAAACGATATAAAATACAGATGAAATTAATTTTATTTACACGTGATTCTAACTCGTATTCTTTTCGCCTCAAAGGAAATACTGGCTCTGAGGCAAAGATTACTAAAAACAGGATCACATGTAAGTAAAATTAATTTCCAGTGCACTTCGTATTGTTTCCATAGTGAAATGTGACCGACAAAATATATAAATAACATTTAGGTGCTCCTGAAAATTCTCAAAAAAATGGAGCGCAACGCGTACGGCGAGAAAATAAAAACATACAAAAATTCAAATACATTTGAGTAGTATTAATCTTTTTGCCAACTAATAAGAATTCTTCTTACTGTCAGATATGACATGAAGAAATGAGTGAGGAATAGTGCAAATTGAAACCTAATGGAACAGAAAGAAATTAGGAATTTTTAGAAGATCTAACCATCTGACGAAAGGAGACAAACAAACATATACAGGGTGTTACAAAAAGTTACGGCCAAACTTTCAGGAAACATTCCTCACACACAAACAAAGAAAATATGTTATGTGGACATGTATCCGGAAACGCTTACTTTCCATGTTAGAGCTCATTTTATTACTTCTCTTCAAATCACATTAAACATGGAATGGAAACACACAGCAACAGAACGTACCAGCGTGACTTCAAACACTTTGTTACAGGAAATGTTCAAAATGTCCTCCGTTAGCCAGGATACATGCATCCACCCTCCGTCGCATGGAATCCCTGATGCGCTGATGCAGCCCTGGAGAATGGCGTATTGTGTAACAGCCGTCCACAATATGAGCTCTAACATGGAAAGTAATCGTTTCCGGACACATGTCCACATAACATATTTTCTTTGTTTTGTGTGAGGAATGTTTCCTGAAAGTTTGGCCGTACCTTTTTGTAACACCCTGTATTGCAGACGATGAAAATAGTAGCACAATAATCGAAGACTTATAAAGAAGTGGAACATACATTAATAGTGGGATTCGACACTGGAAAAAAAACTGGAAACATGACTTAAAATAGTGTCTCTGATCAGCAGGTGTCTAAAATATTTCCGTGGAGCAACTAGACTCTCTGTCCTTCTGAGGGTATTTGTGAAGAGAGGTGGGTTTTTCTCATTGTGGTACTACAAAGAATCAGCAGATGATATGAGAGACGCGTGCCGGAAGTCTGCACCCGTTCAGGAAGCTTCCAGAAGGCTGACGTCACAGTGCCTGACGTCACTACGGAAGAATGCTAGAGACAAAGCGTCCCACAATTAACACTCTTTATAGGTTTGTTTTGCCACGCCTTTCCGACTTGTTCGTGTCCTGATAGCTGCAGGAGCTCTTAACCAGGAAACAGCGTTTCAGCTGTGTATTAACGTTTACTGTGATATATTGACTGTGTACTTTAGAGGACCGTTGCAACAGCAGCGTAGACAAAAAATGTAAAATTCTTAAAACTATGTCAGGATTTGTCGGAGGATTTTTTCCCAATTTGGATTCAAATTGATGCTCAGTTAATACGACTCCAACCAAACACAGCAAGATTATCTTCCATTCAGAAGGGCATCTATGAATACTACAATGGCATGAAATAAACCTTCTCTATGTTATTGTATCATCGTTACTGGACTAATGAAAAGAGATTCGATAACATTACCGGAATTTTCATTATTAAAGAAGATATACAGTCGATTTCCTTTTTTTTTTTGTTGATAAATTAAAAAAAAAATCACTGTTGTTGAACACATAGGTTGACAAGATTGATGGTGGAACATAAAAAATTATTCTGACCACTAGTAAAGTGATTTTCTCTAATTTCCTGTGCTACAGATTCATTATATAACAATGTCGTAAAATAAATATGTTATGACCGGTCAATTTTTCATTTTAGACGTCAGTTAAAAGATTAGCTTACCAATGCTTTTAACTATATTTTCGCTTATCAATCGCGTTGCAATTAATATAATGAACTAATTATATAACATTTTATTTACAATGACGCGTGCTCATCAGTTTCATGAAGGAAGTAATTACTTTTTATCCAATACCTGCGTTCACATTTAATTGGACGTTGATTTATGAGATTAATTTGAAAAAGTCTCCATTGCAGATTTTACAGTTGTGTGGGTTTGAGCGTTTCACCTTCAGATCTCTTAAAAGATCATGTAATAATGATGATACTAGTATAAATATAACATCAGCTACAAGCAGGGCCGGCGTTGGGGGGGGGGGGGGGGTTAAGCGGGTCAAATGTACTGGCGCCCGTCCGTCTGTTGGGGAGCCCGACCATCGGCTGTAGGGGCCCTCCGCGATCGACTAGTTGTAGAGCTAAAAAAAAAAGGTCACCGATTTGGTCTGCGGGAGGGTCTTAACCGCCTAACCCAGTGATGGGGAAAGTACGGCCCGCGGGCCAAGTCCGGCCCTTCGGTCTAGTCAATCCGGCCCGCGACATGGTTTCGAATAACCCCTACAATTACACATAGAACAAAATATATTTTCTGCGTAGCTAGAATAGAATGTTTTTTTCTTATTGCGTTTTCAGTACGTATTATCGCATCTAATATTAACTGAGTTTGCGTAGTGACGTAGTATATGTCTGTAGATTGGTAGCATGGCGATGTGGAGTACAATGCGCGTGTTGCTCGGTTAAGTTCGGAACGACTCGGGCGCTACCATTGTCGTTTAGTCTGTTCTCAAGGTCAGTGCAGTTCGGACAGTCGTTAGTAAGTGTCTGTCTCTGGACAGTGTCAAGTCATCTCTGCGGCTGTGTGTCTGGCTTGTTTTTCTATAGTTTTCCTTTGTTGCTAGTGTTTTTTTACATTTTTGATCGTTACAATGGCAAATAAAAAGCGTAAAGTTGATTCAGATTTTAAATCTGAGTGGACTTGGAAATACTTTTTCACGCCTATTAAGGATAAACCTGTGTGCCTCATTTGCAATGAAGCTGTAGCCGTATTCAAGGAATTCAACCTCTCACGACACTTTATGACAAAACATAACAACGCCACTTTTGACCGAAGAAGATCGGAAGCAAAAAGCAGGCAGGAGCTCTACGTAAAAAACTGTCAGGTCAGCAAAATATTTTTAAGAAACAAAGCTGTTCTCAAAAGCTAGCTACACATGCTAGTTACGTTGTAGCATACAATATTGCAAAAAGTAACAAAGCATTGTCTGACGGCAAATTTGTTAAAACTTGTATGCTCCAAGTATGTGACATTTTGTGTCCTGACAAAACAAAGGATTTTGAGACAGTAAGTTTGTCTCGAACAACAATTTCTTCTAGAATTGAAGTAATTGATAAGCAGTTTGTCTCACAAAGATAAGGGAGTTTAAATTCTATTCTTTTGCGTTGGATGAAAGTACGAACATAACTGACACAACTCAGACCTATAAGAGGTATTGATGACAACTTTTGTGTTACTGAAGAATTAGCTTGCATGCGTTCATTAAAGGGAACGACAAAAGGATCAGACATTTTTCAAGAATTTCGAGAAACTATCACGTCTTTGAAAGTACCTTTGATCAATATTTGTAACATTACTACTGATGGAGCACCGAATATGATAGGGACGAAATCTGGTTTTGTAGGCATATTTAACGAATCATTTCCTGGGAACGAAGTTGTGTTTTTTCATTGTGTCATACATCAAGAAGCTCTGTGTAAATCTGCTCTAGACATGAAACATGTGCTTGATGCTGTTGTTAAGCTTGTTAATAGCATTCGTTCTCGAGCACTTAATCATAGACAATTTCGAGAGTTTCTTATCTCATTGCAATCTGAATATTCTGATGTACTTTACTAAAGTAAGGTAGCTCAGTGCAGGACGGGTTTTCGAACGAGTTTGGGCTGTAAAAGACGAAATAATCTCTTTCATGGAAGAAAAAGGAATGGACGAGTGTGAACATTTGAAAGATATTGTATGGCTTTCCGACATTGCATTTTTTACAGATCTTCTCAGTCACATCAATAAATTGAACCTTAAACTCCAGGGAAGAAATCAATTAATCCATGATGGAGTCATATCAAGGCTTTCAAAATGCAATTGAATCTATTCTCCACACAACTAGTCAAGAAAGACTTTACTCATTTTCCAAGACTAAAAACAATTGCAGTTAGGGAGGACAAACTTAGGAGCTATGAGAAAAGCTTGAAATGTCTTCATGCAGAATTTGAACGAAGATTCCAAGACTTCAAAGTTATCGAACATGACCTTGACATTTTTAGCATGCCACTTAATCTGGATTGTGAATCAGTCAAACCAGAATTGCAGCTCGAGTGATTGAGTTGCAATATAATACTGAATTGAAGCAACTATTTCTCAACGTTTCTAAAATTGAGTTCTACACGGCTCTGTCAAAATCAAATTTCCCAAATCTACATCTCTGAACAGGTGTTTTCTACAGAAACAGCATTAGAAACCGATTGACTGATCACCATTTAGCTTCACTACTGCGAATCAGCTCATCCCAGTTTCTACCAGATTATGAACAACTTTTAGAAGCTCAGTCACAGTTTCATCTGTCACAGGCACCTTCCTACTCTCAATTTTTGTAAGTTTTTTTACCATTGTAGCAAATAATATAAGTTGTGTGTGATGTAAAAATCAAAAATAAAGTTTATCACTTAAAAAAAATCCGGCCCGCCTAGATAATTTTTTATTTTATGTGGCCCTCCCCTTAAAAAGTTTGCCCATCACTGGCCTAACCGATGAAGTTGGCCAAGGGCCCCCAACTGGTTACGGGACTGCTAAATACGCTTACCCCGGGCCCCAAAATCCTAGCGCCGGCTCTGGCTACAAGTAAAAATGTTAGGTTATAAACTGGTATATAATGTGAGTGTTGATTCAATGAAAACTTCCTATTAATTGGCTAGAAGAATTCAACTCACCTCAAAATCTGCATATTTTGAAACCTGCGCAGCAGAAAATTCAGACTTATACATACACAATGAAAGATAAAATTTGTTTCACGAAAATAATAAATAATTACTATTATTTTGGCCTAATTAATCATTAACTTTCTTGTGTGATGTGAATAATTTTAGACTAACCTATTCGAGAGGAGAAATCGATATTTGCATGAAATAAGGTTGAACCCAAGCATTCATAAAATAGATTAAATGGAAGACAGAACATAACTATTAATTATTAGTGATAGCAACAGCCACTCCAAGTGAAATTCTCAGATGCTTATCTCTTCATGAGTCATGCTCTAACGAAGGTTGATGACCAACTTAATTGTTCTCACTTTGATACAAGAATTAGATTTTATTGCTTATCCCTGACCATTAAGAAAATATATATTTTTTTTAGTTGTAGAAACTTCTGTTTTTTTTTACTGTAAATATTTATTTTAGTAGTTGTTTTGAGTCGCTCTACAGCTTCAGTATCATTAATGTAGTGCTCCTATGGTACCCTAAATTAGTTTTCACCTGCAGATTCACATTTAGACTTCCAGAGTCTTACAACGCGCTTACATTTTAGTCGCATCATTCTACACAAAGAGATTACGTAGCAAGCATTAAGCCAATCTCACTCTTAATTGGAAATTGAGAATCTGTAGCATAGAAGTTCCTTCATTTCAAGGAATAACGTATTTGGCCAATCTCCACTCATATCTCATTGCCTATTCGAGTAATGCTTAGTTCCTTAAATCGAAATAATAGCATTTTCTCACTCGCTGTGATGTTGCTCAAAATTATTCTTTAAACGTCGAAAAATTTAGCTGTGTCATTTACTTAATTTGTCTTTGCGGATACTGGACAAGTTAACAATATGAATCAGACACGTATCGTCAAAATACGCTTAGCAGATCAAACGAATCTATCTGCGTTATGACAAATGGGTTCGACGCAGCCATATAATCAGCATTGACCTGAACGCGATAATACTCATTTTTTGTCCGTAATTCAACACGACCATCGCGAAACACTATCGAAATCATGGAGTCTACAAAGTGAGGGAGCTTACAGATTTTATTTATTTTTGTACTCATAACAAAAAACATTCACGGAAGGTATCGTAAGGATGATTTCTGAATCAGATCGTGACATAGATTTATAAATAAGATCTATATAATACAATGTATAATTTGGAATGTGAGGTTTCACGTGAGGAGTATTTTGTTTAGCTGACGTAAGAATAAATATTGTAACTGCCAGAGACACAGCTGTGTGGGGAGGCAACAGGAAATACCAAAGAGGCGTCAACACCTGGTTGGCAGAAACATTCGTGAAGTATGGTCGAGACAGAATGTTTAGAATATATCATACTCAATGGTAACTGAGCCGCTGTATGTGACAATTTATTGCCGACCCATATATTGGTGTTGAATAATTTTTTTTCAGAGTGTATCATCTTATTAGTGAGAATTTGCAATAAAGCCATATCTTTTAAATCAGATTCAAGGTGGTAATATAACAACGGTATGTTGAATTTTATGCTCTGACATGATTCATGAATTTCTGAATTGATTTCCTCGTAACAAGCAGAATAACATGTGATCGGCGGCATTTTTTTAAAATTGTATATCGTCCAATCGTTGTTCAGCTTTTTATTGGTTCTTTGGATTCGTAGCGATTTGGTGGGATCTCTAATCATTTTAATTTATTACTCCTTATAGTGGAATCTAAGTGTAATTAGTTTGATTGTTTCTGAACAGCGGTATGCACGTAGTAAGCGATACAGATTCCAAAAGGTGTCTACTATTATGGATTCAAGATATATTTTTCTTTATTTTCAGCATACAGGCTTTTCTATGAGCACCCGTCAAAATCTGTCCGATAACATTATGTATTTTTACAATTATAAACAATGACGTCCAACATTATTTAATTTCTTAACAATAAGTTACAGCGCATGCATATATAAAACATTTGATTCAACTTTTATTTCACATCAACCTTCCATAATATTAGCGTTACTGGTTTAATGTGAGATATGAGTGCTTCCACCTTATAGAGTCCCAATTTAACAAATTTTATGTTGGTATAGTGCGATAGTATATACTGATTTGAACTAATGCCAGTGCGACTAACTCGGAGATTTTGGTAGGTTGTTGTGTGTACTACGGCATAAAATGTTTTCGAGGTTGCTTATAGTCTAGACACTTTTCATGTGGTACTGTGTTCTAATTATTTCGATGATGAGTGATGTGCTATCGAACAAGTCTTTTTCTCGTTGGTATCAGATAAAGTCAGTTTCTGAAACAGTGGTCTAACATTTTTAACTTTCTCATACGAAAAATAATTAGATTTTCTAAAAGGCACCAACAGCAATATTAATATAATGAACGAACAGTTTGCAGCATGATTTAGTAATAAGCAGAGCAACCAATAAAGTGTTTCAGAGTAATCAGTAGTTTTTTTCCCTCGTCTGTTGACTTGATTAAATTTAAATTTAAACCATCCGTTTGTCCTGCTAAAAAAAATTCCGTTGCGGGAGTATTTGTCCTGTATTCACAGTTGTAACTATGATAAAATCTCTTCCTTCAATATTTACATTACGTTGCTCTGTTGATTCTTAAGGTGGTTATTGCTGTAGCTGTTTTATGTAGTAGTGTGTGGTTGTAAGATCATACTTTCTTTCCAAATGAGAGCTTCTTTATAGATTTTTTAACGTTATCCGTAAGCAGCTTGACGTAATAAAATATATGACGAACTGAAGACCCGAGTTTTGTTTTTAACTGTTAAAAAACAGTGTAGTAGATATGGACAGGTTTCGTGTATTTTATCTGAATGACGAATGTCTTTTGTCGGTTAAAGCAATTATCCATAAGAAGCTTAGTCGTCCTTCGGCTGGTAGGAGCCGTTTACACGTGTCGTTAGAATGGCTCCCACTATTTGTCCTCAAAGGTTAATAGCCGGGCTGTCGTCTTCCCGCATTCTTCTGCAAGTATTAGGCTCTTAAGGTAACAGTCTCCTACAGACCTGAGTGCTTCCTAGAACCAGTGTCATTGCTATTTACTCAAGACGCTAAAAGGCACAGGCAGTTGTAAACATACCTCTCTTGTAACTAGCCGAACAAAAACTTATTTTCCTGAAGGTGTTTCAAGAACTCTGCCTTCTCCCATTGTTAGTCTGGCTGTTGCACATGTTGATATACTGCGAATCCCATAGCAGATATGATAGAACCACTGACTACGAACTGAAGCATCGAAGTCGAAAATCCACAGAACATAGCGAAACAGACAAATTTTTAGTGCATTCCACCAATTTCACACGGTGACACTAACTGACTAGTGCAGCCTCTTTTGATGGGGAGGGAGTAAAGATTTTGTTGAGGAATCCAAGATATGGGAAACGAGGTTGCATATTGTGAGATTTGGAAAGATATTGGTGGAACATTGAAAGTACTGAATGGAAGGGAAAAGACGATCTCGATCACAAGATGGGTAACCGATTTCAGGCATAAGGGAGTGGGAAAATTTTCTGTTGTAGATAAAGGACTAGGGACTGGAATAAATTACCACGGTAAGAAGTGAATAATTTAGCAAAGACGCCCAAAGATTATAAAATTTGTGAAGAGCAAAAGGAGATTTGGGGAAGGAGGGGAATTTACACTCAAAGGACATATGAAGAATTTTTAAGAGACATTAGAAGCCTGATATGTAACAGGGATGTGCCACAAAGAAGTAAGTGTGTAATCTATCGCACGTACTACGTTCCGATCCTACAGAACGGGTGTTACGAGAATGGACAGGAGAAGGAATGAAACGATTGGACACATAGTACAAGAGGAACCCCTACAGGAAATTATAGAGACGGCCAACGAAAGATGGTAAGGCCATGCTAAGAGAACGGAGTAGCAGAGAATCCCGAGGAAAAAAATGTACGAAATGGAGATGCATGGTAAACGACCCAGAGGAAGACCAAGGGATGGATGGCTGAGAGGAATGTGTACGGAAGAGAGGACTCTACTGGACCAAGGTGATCACAGAGAGGTACTGGGAAGAAAGATGAAGATAAAGATGTCTTTGTACAAAGCAGACTCAGACAGCAGCTGAAAACTGTTAATAATGATGACCATAGTAATAATAATAATAAGAAAAGGGTTAATAGGTGATTAGGTAAATTGCCATCGGAGCGTGCACTCCATGCCAATAAACTTTAAATTAATGATTAATTAAGATTAACTACATGCATTTTGATGCCATATGAGAACAGTATCGGAGATGTGGTATGGTACGTCAAGTTCTTAACAAACCAGCAATATTACCAACTACTGTCTAAGGGTTATTTATTTAACATCCCGTAAGTACAATCAGTTTACAGGGTCAACCACAATACGCAGTATACAATGCTAGTTTACAATATCTTAATGCAATTTCCAGAGTTTCTATTCACCTGCTACTATGTAACCAAGTCCACAATACGGTAATTAACAGACTATAGGTACTCTTAAGCTCACACTGCGTGCTACACATCCCGTGTAAATGTTTGCTCCAGGATTAAAAACTAATATCCGGCGCTTCTGCCACAGATGCTGTATTCCGCCCTCCGAGAACGCGTTCAGTTTAGCTTCCGAACGTAAATCTGTCGAACTGCTCGAAGTTGACTGAACTAATTAACTGGGCAACGCATAAATACGATGCACATTGCTCGGCGCAAATGTAATCAGGAGAGGAACAAACAAGTAGTTCCCCAGCGGCGTGCAGGACAGGCAATCAGGATGGTCTCCCCGGGACTCGAACAGCGAACTCGAAGCTGCAACGGCATGGCGTACGTCCACTCCAAACAACAACGTGGTACTGTTTAATCAACTGCAAGATAAACAGCTATGAAAGGTCTATGACTCCGAGCTAGCCGTTCCACGTGTATGTTGCACTTCCATTCTGCTTCAGAAATAAAAGCACTCTCTCACTTCTTCTGATACAATTTGGGGTGTACCTTCTTTATACATAATTTTTTCATCATTAAAATTATTACGTTGCATTTGTGAAAACTTCCCACCTGGCCCGTATCACGGAACCAGAAAGTATTTTTTTTTAACTTATTGCTTTACGTCTCGTCGAGGGCGGGATGGGACTGGAGACAAGGAACGGGAAGGAATTAGGCCATGGCCTTTTTGAAGGAAGTATCCCGGCATTCGCCTGGAGTGATTTGGGGAAACCATGGAAAAACAAAATCTGGATGCCCGGACGGGAATTCAAACCAGCGTCCTCCCGAATGCGAGGCCAGAACGTTAACCGTTCACCCACCACGCTCGGTACCAGAAAGAAAAGTCTTCACTCGGCCTCGTCCTGCCATCCAGATTTGGGTTTTCCATGGTTTCCCAAATCACTCCAGGCAAATGCCGGGATGGTTCCTTCAAAAAGGCCATGGCCGAATTCCTTCCCATTCCTTGCCCACCATCCTTTCCCGTCTCTAAAGACCTCGCTGTTAGAGAGACGTTAAGCAGATAAAAAAAAAAAAACTTCACTCGGTGGCTGGCCGACCTTTCTGTCCGCCATCGTACATAGCAAGGTTATTCTACTAAAGGTTGGCCCCTAAGTGATAGGAACAACTATTGGTTGTTGAGAATAACGTCGCCATAGAACAAACAGAAGCAAGCGGCAAATGTACGGAGCACGCATATGTTCCAAACTATTTATCTTACGTGGAGGAAATTATTTCAAAGAAAATTTATAATTACTTGATGGTAAAATTGAAATACCTTTCTGTGCCTTTTTTTTCCGTATTTGGAGCGCATGATCTCAGCCACTAACGAGATTTTATCTTCAGTGCCGGGGTCACTTTTCTAGTTTTCAGTTTCTTATTTCCCTTTCGCAAACGAATAAATTGTTATCCTTACATAATTTTATGACATTCACTGTTACATCCTAATACTTGTCGACTATTTTGCCGCAAAGTGTTTTAGCAATATTCTTTGCATTTAACATCCGATCACAGCCATAAACTTATTTCTTAAAAACAAATAACAGTTTTCTGGAACAGCACCTGATATCACTGCTTTGCAAACATCATCCAAGTTCCACTTAGAATGTTTCTTACTTATTAGTATACATTTAATCCGATTTTTTGAAAATATGTTTTCATTACCTTTGTAGTAAATTATTTCTCTTATTCTTGAACGCTCTTTGTTTCCTGGAAGTTACTCTCAATTCCTCTGCAGATATTAGTTCAAGATCTTCGGAGTTAAACATGTAGCTTCCACATTTTTCGTATTTGCTTCATGGTCTGCCACCTGTGTTTTTAGATATTTTGATGCAATTAGCAACCTAAATGATAAAAGATTTTGGTTGGGAGCAAATGGAGATGAAAAGCTGGGTGAGAAGTATAGTGACTTGCATCAGAGAATAGGAAACTTTCAATGTGTTGGTAGGGTAGTGGAGGACTACAACAAATTACCTAAGAAGATAATGAGCGATAAAGGTACTCCACACTATGAAGAAATTAAATAAAAATACGTATGAAATGTAGGTAGGTGTGTAGGAAAATGGTCTCTATTGTTACTGGAGTATAATGTGCTACGTGAGGGAGGAGGGAAGGTTCAGAGGAGGCTCTAATGGGGCCACGTAGTTTATGGACGCTGCAGAAGTATTTTGGTTCCTTATAAGTCGTTGGGTAAGGATAGTGTAAGAACCTTCAGAAAATTAAAAATAAATCTGGAAATACGAAAGCTGATAATTGGATTCAGTCAGACAATATTTGGTCATATTTGAAAATAAGTAATTTCCCCTTCATCAGAAGCCCAAGTTGTGCATAAATTGGTTCTGACGTGACAGCTCACAATTAGCGCATTCCAGCCCGTATACAAACATGACAGTGGTCCTCTGATTAGAGCTTCTGGAGAATGACCCGAAACTAGTGTTGTAAAAAAACTTTTTTTTCTGACATGAAAAAAAAAAAAACATAAAAAAAACACGTTTTTTTTTCTGGGACACGTCTTTTTTTCATAACTATTAAATCTCAAATTTATAAGGCATTTATCGTTTAGTAAGACTGTTTTAGAGTTTATGCTAAGTGCTTATCTTAATTTTTAAATCTACTATAAATTCCTGGTTCAGCAGAAACGAAAATTACGAAAATATTGGCAACATTGACTGAAGTTTAATTTTACGAACGGGGACCCGAAGAAGCTAGGTTGCGCGAGAAGGAATCCCCGTTCCCCGTTGTTTGGATTGATACTCGCTATTTGAACCAGTGCTGCCAGCCCTGCGAATTTATCTGTAGACCTACTCATCTTTCCAAAATATTAGGAATTTTAAATTTATATACGGTTTTTTGTCTCTTTTTATTACTTATTGCGCTTTCCTTATATTCGTATACTTGTTAAACTCTCAGCGTATAGTGTCACTGAGTCAATAATTATCAATCGCTTCCATGCAACCGTTGGCGTAAACCAACGATTGAAAAAGAAATAAAGCTTCTATTTTGTATGATAATTGATTTAAATTCAAACTTAAAAGACCATAATACAGAATTATCGGCGCAGTCTTTTTGCACAGTGTGTACTTTGCTCACAATTTAAAATTGCAATCTCAAAATTTTTTGGTACAATACAAGAACAACCAGTAAAAGAAAAACTATTTGTGAAGTTATGGATCTAGAGGAGACAGAAGAAGAAACAGAAAATTCCGACACCATCCGAACTAGTGTTGGTAGTGCTGATACTAGTGAATGTGGTACTGAAATAGAGGATGAATAAAGTTATGTTACCTATATAGATACATTTATGAATCATTATGTAAGACATTATATGATACAGTAAGATTTAAAACACACATGAAAATTGTTAGTTCCGTAAATAAAACTATAATTTGTTCAATGTATTGTTTTCTGAAAAAAAATAGAGAAAAAAACAAGGGTGCTAAGTTTTTTTTAATGTTTTTTTTCACAAAGTGGGAAAAAAATGTTTTTTTTTAACTTGCAACACTACCCGAAACGTTAGGTTTGATTTATATCGCTGCAGTTTCATTCGGGTAAGCGCAAAAAAATAGCAGTAACAAAAATGACAGTATTTCATAAAATTTCGAATTTAGACATTATTTTGGATACATTTAAATTTTGCTCGTTTTAATTTTGAAAGCAACACTTTTTGTTCTCTATTCTGTTGGCTTGCTAGGCCTAACACAGAAGAGGATTTTCTGTCGGGGTTTACTCCCTTAGCCTTTGAAGATCCCTCTTCACCACAGCGCAGTGGTTTCCTTCTCATTTTCCCCTGAGACGTTGGGGTTGCCTCCTCCACCATCTACCCCATACCGAAGAAACTTCTTCTCTGCCGTAGATGCCGTTAAGGTCTTCACCCGTGTCCCTGGGCATGGGTGCTACGTTATACCCCGCAGGACTGGGTCCCCACCTGGATTTTGCCATTCTGCCATTTCAGACTACTGAGATGGAGAATGCCCACCCCCGCATCGTGGATGCACCAGGCAAGAATTACTCAAGTGGAGGATAGGGAAGGTGACCCTATCTCCCTTGAGCCGGATTAATGGCTGTGTATGGTGCCACAACCAAGACTTCGATGGTTTGGGCATGTGAAGAGAATGACTAGTAAAAGACTGCCAAAAACTTATTTGGAAAAAAGGATACTGGGCAAAAGACCAGTGGGAAGACCAAGAAGAAGATGGACAGACCAACTGAAGGAGGACGTAGAGAGAAGAGGCTGGAATTGGGAGTACATCACAGACAGAGAAACCTTTCTGGACAGGAAAAGGTGGAAAACAATCGTATATAATAACCAAGGCTCGTAAACCACACCCGGGAAACTGGAGATGGTCCCCAACGATAATGATGATGATGACATTTAAATTTTGGCTTTCAGAGGACTTCGAGCCAGGAAGATGAGTGGGAACGCTTGGGCCTAGCATATGGTAGGACGATGGCTCAAATCCTCCGATAATCCTGATTTCAATTTTCCAGATGAATGCCGGGATGGTTACTTCAAAAGGCCATGGCCGAAATCATTCTAGTGTCTTTTCCTCAATCCTTTCCCGTCTCTAATGACCTCCACGTCGACGAGACATGATAACTAACCAAAAAAGGAACTAAGTCTTTTATTATTACTCTGTTTTCTGTTGAATAACTATAATTTTTTTTATGTTGAAACGTACAATAACTAGATTGAAAATTGTGAATTTTCTTTAATGGTGGAACGTTATGAGCTTTCCCTATCTAGAGGTCAACACCAGAAAAATTAGATAGTTTAACATTTCCAGTCTGCAGAAAAATACAGCGTGCTATGAATGAGAAGACCCATGTAATCTCGAACAGATTTAAATGCAGCTCATTTAAATATTAAAGTCAAATGTTGTTAATTAATTTAGATCTACCAAAAATTACAGGAGCTTTTGTTACGACGGCAATGTTAATCACTGCTTATCACTTCTTGAACTGACAACAAACAAAAATTAATTGCTTTCAAAAACTCCATAATACTAAGCCTTCGTCACGCACCTGTGAGTATGCCTAACTAGCTTATTCTAACCCCAAAGACTATACATACTACGGCTTGTGGAATCCTTCAATACACAAATCAATTTACATACATCAATACAATGATTCATAAACACACAGAATTAATAAAAAAATTAAAATGATTGGTGGGGTGTGATATTGTAACAGCTTTTACATTATTGGTTCCATGCTTAAAAACAAAAAAAATTAACTATTTTTTGTTTAAACAAATTAAAATTTGTTATATTAAAAGAAACTAGATAGTTAAGAGATTTTTAATATAAGTCTTTTTTTATTTTCATGTTCACCGCTAATGAAGTAAAAATTTAAATAAGCTTGAGCCGGACGAGCGAAGGTCTTTGGCTGCAACATGCAGCGATGTTAGTGGAGCTGTTGCGTTTAAACGCCGGGTAGTTACTTTTTATCGTCCGCTTTCTCTTTTTCGGCCGGGAAGGGCACATTGTAGTTGACAGCTCATTTTTCTCCACATTAAGCTGACAAATTCCGTTTCCGCTCGGAGAGGACTAAGCGTGGAGAAAAAAAATTGTTTCATTAACTGTGAAACTAGAGAGGAGCGTAGGCGATAGCCTGCAATCGTGCGTTCCATCGCTGTTCGTTACGGTCCCTAACAGTGTAACACATTTTTATTTCATTAGCCGTAATTTCATTGCTGCAGAGGAAACCCCTTTTTTTCTATAGTCATTTAATATCGTTGACCATTGGCCCCCAGCCAGAGGGATTATAAATGTGAGTCTGGGAGCATCGAGTGGAATTCGATTATAGGAAAACGTTTAAGTCGTCGAGTAGGAAGAGACAAAACAAGAAGAACGGGTTAAGTCTTCGCCAATTATCCAGAACTTCGATTAATCTTTTTCTGAGACTTGTTTAGGAGTGGAATAACTGTTACTGTGCACTAATTAACAGGGAAAATACCACCAGCGGATATTCCCCAGACACTATTAATAACATTCAGTAGAAGGAGCCGATTAATTCTGCTAATTCATTCGCAAATTAAGTGGTTGTGTTTAGTGTTTAGCTGGTGTTATAAGCTAAAATTGGTCGTAATTACCAAGTAATGAACTGGAAAGTACTTATTTAAATTAACTTGCCTCCTAACCAGTGAAACCAAAATGTCATACTGGGTTCGGTTCTCGAGTTGAGAATGGCTGGTTTTATATTTTCGTAATTGACATAACGAGTATGATCCTTAACCGCTGGTGTTTTCTCAAGAGTAGCCAAGAAATGCCAAGAATGGGATCCACCCTCTCTTTTCTTTCGTCTTAATAAGTAAAATACACAGAAAACTATAGTCAACACAATTATCTGTATTTATAAAATAATATTAGACACACAGATGAAAGAAGCTGAACGAATTGGTTTGCTATTCTTCTACTGGTAATCGGAAATTGTTCTCTACTTTGCGCTCTATACTTTTTTAGAGTTAGGTTGTAGTGTACGGAAGGCCAGTTTTAGTATTCCAAGGTATGTAGTCTAATAGGTGGATTCTGAAATCATAGTTTTTTTTTTCTCCGCAATGAATAATTTTATAATACAAGTATTAAAAAGCTGACGCGAAACAAAAGCACTGACCCTACCGTGAAAGAGCATTTGAAGAAACCATTTGAATTTAATTTTTAACTATTTGAATAGTTAATCGTGTAAAGTATATCATTAAAGCAGCCATTACTTGCTTACGCTTTCAGATGTTTGCAAAATGGAGGAGAGTGATTTTTTGTTTTTGTTTGGAGGGTAGTGTTATGAAAGAGATCACAGACTAATACCATCAGGTTGTCGTATTCTGGACAGACATCGAATATTAACTTCATGTGAGTCCGCTTTCCAAATAAATCTTGTAATTTTGAACCCAACGATTGAGGAAAATAAAATTCACCTAACTTCGTCTTGACGTTCAGCAAAATAAGAATACTTAAGGTTAGGATCGTACGTGGAACATTTCTACGTTATACTTATTTATGAACAATGAAATGGTTGTGAAGCAAGAAACAGACTGGAATTAAACAATATTTTTTTTTTTTTTTTTTTTTTTTTTTTTTTACAGTTTAACGTCCCTTTTTAACAACGTGGTCTTCAGAGACGGGAAAGGATGGGGGCAAGGAATGGGAAGGAATTCGGCCATGGCCTTTTGAAGGAAGCATCCCGGCATTCACCTATAGTGATTTGGGGAAACCATGGAAAACCCAAATCTGGATGCCCGGACGGGGATTCGAACCGCCGTCCTCCCGAATGCGAGGCCAGAACGCTATCCGTTACACCACCACGCTCGGTATTAAACAATAAACCGATAGTTAACACTATACATGAGAAATCTTGATAGGTGTGAATTTTATATAATTTTCGATTGCATACGAAGTGTTTTGGCGTCAAAACGTAATTACTATAAAAGCTGAGATCCACCTTATGTCATGACTGTGGCACTCTCTCTGGACACAAGAAAATGGTGCAATATCACGGCAGAAACTTCTTTCTGTAATGAACATCAACTGGGATGATTATGTGTCAAACTTTACAGTCCTCAAAATAACACAGATGTACAGAATTGAAGCTCTCATCGTCAGTTACCAACTCAGATGGACATGTTCAGCGAATGAGTAACAGCAGATTCCGTCGCCAATTTATATACGGTGAGCTTAGCACTGACAAAAGACCTCGTGGTTCCCCTCTGAAGCGTTATAAAGACCAGCTTAAAAAGATCTTGAAGAGCAGGAACGCAGACCTGAACACCTGGAACTGCCTCACAGAAGACCGTACTCTCTGGCGCAAAACAACCTCCGTGGCTGTCGCACTGTTTGAGGAGGAGCAGCGAAGTTGGGCAGTGGTAGCTGGTAATAGATTGAAAACGCGACAAACCTTACCGCGTCCGCCCCCCACAATCGGGTGCAACAAGTGTGGACGGTTATTTTGTGCCTGGCTCGGCCTTCTCAGCCACCAACGTACACATAAACAACTGTATGCAAGTGAGAAACATAATTTCGGAAACGAGCATTGGTCGACCAAGGCCATCAAACAGAAATTTTTTACTACTTTTCTGGCCACCAATCAGCTAATCTACACTCCAGGCAAATGCCGGGATGCTTCCTTAAAAAGGCCATGGCCGAATTCCTTCCCATTCCTTGCCCCCATCCTTTCCCGTCTCTAAAGACCTCGCTGTTGAGAGACGTAAAGCAGTTAAAAAAAAAAGTTAGTCAAAATTAAATGCGTAGCGTCAGTCGCGGGATAGCTTAAGGACCAAGTCCGAAATGATTCTTAAGCCACCGGTCACTTAAGTGGCGTTGAGTCGGTTCTAATTCCGGAAACTTGGACAGGCTGAATGCGTAACCTATGTACTTGGTTTGGAACATGCAAGACCTTCACAGTTAACGTATTTATTTGAAACTTCATGTGACCACTATGATCTTAGACAGTCTGAAATAACAAATAACCTCTTTGTCTGAGAAAAATAAGACAAGAAATCTGTCTCTAGCGTAGCCAACTAGCTTTACAATTAAATAAAGTAAGAATTTAAACTCACGACTAAATTGTTAAGCAGTCATGGCATAAAACAGAGCGACTTATTTACGTATGTCTCGTAATAACTGTCAGCTTTGCAGAAAGAACTGGTTCAATAATTGCTGCTAAAACCTTTTTCAATTGTTTTTTGTATTTATTTTTTTGACAGGAGGTTAAATTGTGCGATATTACATACATCAGCCTAAAATTAAACAGAAGCATTGATCATCAGGTTAAAAGGTCATATAAATGTCCCCATAAATGAAAAAACTATGTTTCTATACCCAGTTACTATAACAGAAGTAGGAAACGCTATTTCTAAATTAAAAAATAAAATGTCCTGTAGTATTGATGGGATCCCAGACAAAATCATTAAACACAGCTCAGGATACATTGTTTCCCACCTTACAGATATTATTAATGATTCCTTTAGTGCAGGAATATTACCAACAGAACTAAAGTATTCAACAGTAACACCACTTTACAAAAAGAATGACAAATATAACATAAAGAACTACAGACCTGTGTCTCTACTACCTGGCTTTTCGAAAATAATTGAAAGAGTAATGTATGAAAGGCTCACTGATTTTCTCACTAGAAACAAAATACTAAGCAATTCACAACATGAGTTTAGGAAATATAGGTCCACAGAAACAACCATTTACAATTTTCTGAATACTGTTCTCAATGCAGTGGATATGGGTGAAATAAACAGTGGGTTATTCTTAGACCTGTCCAAGGCATTTGATCTTATTAGACATGACCTTTTATTAATAAAATTGTACAGATATGGTATTCATGGCAAAGCATATGATTGGTTTAAATCATATCTCTCCAACAGCTACCAGAGAGTAAAAGTATGTCATGACGGTAAAGAATATTTTTCAGAGTATCAGAAAGTTGACCACGGAGTACCACAAGGCTCAGTCTTAGGACCCTTACTATTTCTTATATATATATAAATGATTTACTAAATCATTTATTAACAGCCGATGAGATATTGTTTGCAGACGACACTAATATTTTTTATAAAAGGGCAGGATGAAGTTGACCTACAACAGAAAGTTGCTGCAACAACAAAAGAAGTGGAAAAGTGGTTCGAAGATAATTGCTTGATTGTAAATCATGTAAAGACAGTATGGATTAGTTTCACTCATATAATGAACAAAAATAACAGTAATAATTTGGTGAAGATAGGAGATGCCTATATAAAACAAATACATGACGCAAAATTTTTAGGAATATGGTTGAATGAACATTTAAAGTGGGATAAACATGTTGAATCACTGAATAAGAAGTTAAGCAAATGTTGTTATATTTTAAGAAGGCTTAAAGAGTGCTGCTCTTTGTAAACAATGTTGTGTGCCTACTATTCATATATGCATAGCTTATTAAGATATGGTATAATTATTTGGGGAAATTCAACACTTGCAAAACAGGCATTCATACTTCAAAAGAGAGCTATAAGAATCATGAAAGGTATGAAACGTAGAGAATCCTGCAGGGATATTTTTAATGAACTAAAAATATTGACTCTACCATTTATATACTTATTTGAGTGTATCTGCTTCCTGAAATCACATCAGGAATATGCAGCGCTAAATAAGGAAATACATAAACACGAAACAAGGAATAGGAACAATTTTCATATCGAGTGGCACAGAGAAAGCTCTACACCAAAATAGTGTACTCTCCCAGCCTAAAATTCTGTACAACTCTCTTCCTGAAAACATAAAACAAATATCAAATTTACATAATTTTAAATATAAGCTAAATTTTTTTTTTATTAGTCAGTAGCTTCTATAGTGTCAATGAATATATGAACCATCGAGAAATGAACAAACATAATTAAATTATTTAGTATTGTAACTTGTAAAGCATCGAAAAATTAATTTAACTTCAGTTGAACATATGTATTTCATATGCTGCTTGTATTGACTGTGCAATTTTAATTATGATAATGATATATAATTCTGTATTGTGTGAAAAACTTATATTGTAATGCTTGTTGTAATTACTAATGACTTGTCCTATGTCATAAATTATTACTTCATGAATAAAAAAAAAAAAACTCTGCAATTGTCTATAAGTAAAATAGAAAATAAAATATGGGTATCATGTTTTTAGAATAAAGAAATGTGTGGTTACATTTAAAAGAAAGCTGCTATGAGTATTTATCTTATATTTGAGAAGAACAAATTTCCTACTTTAAATGATTATTTTAAAATGTTTAATGCTGCATATGGTTCATTTCACAATATTATCCATTTTTGATGAAACTGTGACAATATCTGAGGAAGCTATATTAAATACTTGACAGCCAAAGTAACTATCTGCAAGCGTATATGCTGAGCGGAGAGTGTTGCGTACTGTCAAACAATTCCTGTTTCAATGCAGTAGTTTTTCTTTAGATAGCAGATATCTACAGCTCGCAGCGTTACTGACGATAAAGGAAATTAATTTCCGCTAATAGAAAGCGACTTGCGTAGATGCAAAAAATAGATAAAAGCACCAATGTCGACATTTGCATCGAAATGGAGTGGAAAAAAATGATTGGTACCTCATTCATCTCGAGCGGCAAATCCAATTCCGCAAATCCGCTTTGCGATTTTAACTGGTTCGTTACTCTACGAACTTACAAAGCGATTTCACACTAACTCCTCCAATTACTTTTTATCGATTTGTAACCACTGCTTAGTGGTGAGATCTGGACTTGCGAGAACAATTCTGTCGCTAAAACACGCGAGCGAAATGAGTATCTCATAAATGAGACGTACTGTGTTACAATGATTATCAATACATTTTACTGTACTCAGTGACCTGAACGCTAAGTGTAGATTTTGTTTGCGAGATGCGTAATTTGTGACTGAAGTTGTTACACGAGTGTTGCTCTGTATGTTTATGGAACGATGTACAAAGTGAAACTGTGTACCTGAAAAGGACAAGAAGTTTGCCTTGTTTAATGGCGCTATTCAACGGAGGTATCACCAGGAACAGGGCCGTATGCTCTCACTCCATACTCAATATGGCGACGTGTTTAGGGACAGAATCTGTTGACTAGGAATCGTGCACCATGTAACGGTTGTAGGGCTTTATTAAGTGAAATACAGATATTATTCAGGTATTTTACAATATTGGAAATCAGAGCGAGAGTAGAAGATATTAGGTGCAAGAACCACCTCGTAGAGCTGCATCATTAAATTGCTTCAGAACGAGAAATCGAGACTGAAAGTATAAATATCAGAGGAAAGAGAAAGGGGGACTCTTTCACCAGCTACCAGTGCCGAAGTGTAGTCGTAGGTAGGGTATTCTTTCACGAATTGTACGCGGAAGCGTGTACGTGAGAGTTTGAGTTATTTCATCATATGTTAGCGAAGGGCAGCTGAGACAGATCCTTTAAAACTTTAAAAGTAGGGAAGGTGTGTGTGTGTGTGTTATGTGTGTGTATGTGTTTCGTGTGTGTGTGTTTGTGTGTGTGTGTATGTATTCGTGTGTGTGTTTGGGTGTGTGTGTTTGTGTGTGTGTGTGTGTGTGTGTTTGTGTGTGTGTTTGTGTGTGTATGCGTGTTTGTGTGTGTATGTGTGTGTGTGTATGTGTGTGTGTGTGTTTGTGTGTGTGTTTGTGTGTGTGTATGCGTGTTTGTGTGTGTATTCGTGTGTGTGTGTGTTTGGGTATGTGTTTTTGGGTGTGTGTGTGTATTCGTGTGTGTATGTGATTGTGTTTGTGTGTGTGTGTGTGTTTGTGTACGGCTGTTATCTGATTTTGTCAAATGCGCATTTGAGCAGTTGATGGGAAGTATGTTTGGTCAATCGCATGTTACTGCGTTTCGTAGAGACATAGTAATATTGTCGTTTTATGAGGACTCTAGTAGTCACTCCAAGTCATGTTAGTACGTCGAGGCGAAGAGCGCAGCCACTGCCGTATTAGTGAGACAGATATAGGACAGTGGTTAGGGTTGCGAATGTTCCAAGATAATTAGTTGGTACTACTTATATTCAGAGAAGCCTGAAACCGCACATGTACATGTGTGTTGAATGGTGAAAAATGTCTCTAACTTTTCTAGTATTTCTTTGCTCGAATATGGTAGTGTAGTATGGGACCCACATTTTCAGTATTAAATACAGGACTGCTAGATTTGTTTCTGGAAAATATCGGAGAATGTAATCAGTAACAAATATGATAAAAGAGCTAGAATGGGAATCATTGCAAGACGGGATGAAGGTGAAGAGGATCATGGGAGTGTACAGGGCGTATACTGGCGATGAGGCGTGGAAAGATATTGGTTTAGGCATGAAAAGTAGTGCATGGAAGTGAAAAGATGACCATGACCACAATCTGACACTCGATTTCAGGCATAAGGATGTGGGAAGATTCTATTTTTTAGGTAAGGGTGTCAGGGATTGGAATAAGTTACCAAGGTAAATGATGAATAATTTACCAAAAACGTTGAAAGAATTTAAAATTTGTAGAGGGCAAATATAGGTTGGTGCAGGAATGGGGGAAGATTGGTGTGTAGGGAAATTGCTGCCGGAGTCTGTGCTCCATTGCAATTTAATTTAATTAAAAAAAATTTTTTATTAGTTGTGATATCCTTTCTGGCCTATTGTAAGTTTTAAAAGAAATTTGTAAGTCAGATGATATAGTTCAAAACACTCGTTATGGTAACCAGCTAACCCCATTACAGGCGCCGGACATTGTCACGATGCCGTAACAACTTGGGCCAACAGAGTATTTTATAACAAAGCTTCAAGTTTTTATTTATTTTATTTATTATTTTTTTTTTATCCCGTCCGGGCATCCATATTTGGGTTTTCCATGGTTTCCCCAAATCACTCCAGTTGAATGCCGGGATGCTTCCTTCAAAAGGCCATGGCCGAATTCCTACCCACTTTATAACAAAGCTTCAAGTCTTTTATTTATTTTATTATTATTTTTTTTTTATCCCGTCCGGGCATCCATATTTGAGTTTTCCATGGTTTCCCCAAATCACTCCAGGTGAATGCCGGGATGCTTCCTTCAAAAGGCCATGGCCGAATTCCTACCCACTCCTTGACCCCCATCCTTTCCTGTCTCTAAAGACCTAGTTGTTATAGGAGACGTTAAGCAGTTAAAAAAAATAAAATTGTAGTTTAAAAAACTAAAATCACGCTTTCGTAGTAATATGAACTAAAAGGTTAAAAATAATATTTAAATTTAAACATTTTGTTTAACAGTGATAGGACGTCCCACAATTCAGGATAAATTGATTTTTTTGAATAAGCTTAAAGTATAAAGTCACTGATTACAAAATTAACTTTAATGTAAAAAAGCATGGGGTGCTATTTCAATTGTCTTATATTTTTTGTCGTTGGCTGTTTGTGAAGACAGAGTCATTGTCAAAAGTTATGTAGAGCGCACCCCACGCTTTTTTAACATTAAAGTTAATTTTGTAATCAGTGACTTTATACTTTAAGCTTATTCAAAAAAATCAATTTATCCTGAATTGTGGGACGTCCTATCACTGTTGAACAAAATGTTTAAATTTAAATATTATTTTTAACCTTTTAGTTCATATTATTACGAAAGCGTGATTTTAGTTTTTTAAACTACAATTTTATTTTTAACTTTTTAGTTCAGATAGTTTAAAAAGTATGTTTCTTACAGTTGGCTTTTCTTCGCCAATCTCTTCTTTGTCTTTGAGTTGTAGTTTCATTATTAATTTCAATTAAATGGTCAACTCAACAAGAGATCCAATAGCACGGTAAACGAGGAAGGCTACTTTTCTATAATAGTATGAAGTAATATTTCGAATACTTACTATTCAACATCACGTTAAGCGACTTCAGACAGAGAAACCATTCTGGATAGGAGACAGCAGAAGACGATCGTCTATAGCAACCAAGGCTCGTAAATCACACCCGGGAAACTGGAGAACGATGATGATGATGATGGCTATATTGGGTGGGAAATCTCCGAAGGGTGTGGCCGCCAAATGACGAAGATTTCTCGAATCGCACCTGTGCACTAATGTTGCGGCTGCATTTGCCTAACTCAGTAATCCCATCAAGTATAGGATACACTGACAACGTGGTGAGAGTGAAATTATTGAATTTTTATCGGTTCTTAATAAGTGTGCAAAATTTAAAACGATTCGGACGTCAGGAAGCGGGTAAACACTAAAATGAAAGATTCCATTACATGGCAACCATTTTTCTATTGTTACCGTCAGAGTAATGAGAATAGCAGGACGTTGCTAGGAGACTACTGTATTGTCAACGGTTCTTAAAACGTGTGCAAAATTTTTATGTTTTTACTGTCAACGTAATCAGAATATCAAGACATAGCTATGAAATTATTGTATTGTAATCAGTTATCAATACATGAGCAAAATTTCAAACAACTCGGACACCTGGAATTGGGTTAAAATTATATTGCAAAATTCCACGACATTCAACCATTTTTCTGTTGTTACTGTCAAAGTAATGAGCATAGCAGGATATAGCTATGAAATTATTGTATTGTCACCGGTTCTTAATATGTGTGCCAAATTTCAAACAGCTCGGACATCGGGAAGTGGGTCAAAATGGAGTTGTAAAATTCCGTTACATTCATACATACATACATACATACATACAAGTCAAGCTAATATAAAGCGTGTAATAAAAAAAATATTTTTAATTTTTTCCGCAGGAAAGTTCACAAAAACATATTCTGTCGGAAGTTGTTGGTGTTATTAAATATTCGTATATCTATCCCAACTATTTCTTCTTTCCTATAATTTGTCTCGTAAAATAATCGTCACAGATTACACATACATAGTCAAAATTTGCAGTTACGTATGACCCATTAATTTTCTTTTGTATCATTTTTGGTAGTAGAATTTAATGATATTGTAGTGATTAATGGAAATTTATGGCAACTACCTACCGCAAAGTCAGTGAATCACTTATATTTATCCGATTTCTTATTTTGTCAACGGCGGTAAGGGGAAACGAAAGAAGTATAGCGGGCAACAAATAGTTGAAAATTTTGATTGAACTTCATTCGTGAAGCTGAAGAGGTAAACAAACGACTAGAAAAATTGGATGATTGAATCAAACTATGTGGCAGACCTGTGATAGAGAAAGGTGTTTGTTGTGAACTCAAAGATATGACATTACGAGGGAACAATTTGGTTTTCAGATCTTATAGATCATCGTCTCCGATCACCCTTCCTAAGGATGATTCCAGATGTTTGGTACTGGACATGTCGGAACATAACTCAGTCTGAATGACTGTTAGTTTTATTAAGTAGAGGCTGTCTTGTGATTGTTTCTTTGCAGCCCATTATTTTTAACTGACACCTTTCATCACCAGGGATATCTTTTTACGATGCAAGAAGCTAAGAAATAAAAAAAGTCGAATTTTCTGTGTCAGATGCAGTGCGCCTGTTTCAATTTGCCGACTCCGCGAAACACAACCAGTCTCTTCGCTACCTTGCATCGCCGCTACGAGGACGTCGTTCCGTCTCACAACTAAAGGTAAAAAAAAAATGGAGGGACGAAATAATGATGAAATATTCGTGTTTGCAGGGGTTGGCAGCACGCGAACGTGCGACGCCCCCTCGGCGCTGATGACAGACGTCATTATGCATACGTGACATAACGGCGGCCATTGTGATACGGGACAGAGAGCGCATTAGCGTGACTGGACGGGTGGCATGCAATTAGCACGGAGCACGTGACCCACTGTCTTCCTGTGACGCGCAGGTGCTCTGACAACCCCCTCAGTAGTACCAACCGTCAGACACCACTTTGATTTCTAAATTTAAAGGTTGTATTTAGTAGGAGCCCGTGCGAAAATTTAGCGAATGCTAACTCGTTAACTGAAACAAGTACGTAGCAAAACATTCACAGCGTTTGACGAAACTAATGGTGAAATTTTTTCCGAACAGAAACAAAAATATCTGAAAAGCTCCTTACTGTAGAACACACACAGTTTATCAATATCTCTGATATATGTCGTGCTGCTATCTAGCGGCAATGCGAACACTCCTTATCGACGCCTAGAAACTTGACTCTGCACTAACTCATCTTATAACAACAATTGTTTATTTGTGAACGGAGATATATAGCGGTATTGTGACCATGGCCAATGCAAAAATTTCGATATGTGGTGCATCTATCTAGCGGCAATAATATCATTCTGTATTGACACAAGTGAAGCGCAGAGCTTTACTCTGAACTATCGCACGCCACGTACTAGCGATCTTGTTTGTTCGTAATTTTCCCATTTACGGGTTGAATTTTGAAAAATTCCTTCCTTAACTAATGATGTTACCAAAGCAGAGAACTTAATATTTAAAATAACACCTCATTTAATGATTTTGGTTAAGTATGAAGAGAGAAGGATGACCCGTTACCAAAAAAAAACAAAAACAAAAACAAAAACACGTTTTAGTAATAACATATATTATTTTTGGGGTGAAACGAAACGAAATTTCTCAAGAAGGCCAGAGGAAATGAAATCAGAAATTAATCAGTTCTACTTCTTTTACTACAAAGAAATTTTCTAGAGATCTTAAGACTGAAATGGTTCAGTTACATGGGTAGAATGGCGCCTATCAGATTACATAAGGCGTATTTTATAAAATCTTCTTCTTCCTATGATACCACCATCGATTGCGGACCAAGGGGTTAGCATGGAGCATGTACCCTTCCATAGGATCTCTCCTGGGAAGATGAAGTGGGCTGGTTTCCCGTTGCTTTCTCCAGAGTGTGCTCGTATGTGTAGGTGACTGTCATAGAGTGTGTGCTCTGTGTAGAGTGTTGTTTGTGTTATATGAAATAAGAGATGAAGATGGGAGAGGGTAAAACTAGGTGCCGGCCCTTACAGGACTACTCTTCCGAAAGATACAGTGGCCGCCATTATTAGATTGTTGGTGGTTCAATTAATATGATAAATAACTAGTCCACGATACAGTTCAGTTTATTTTCATAAACACGACGTCAATGATACTGTTTACATGCATACATACAATCCAGCGACTGTATACAACACTTCTTCCACAGACAATACAGTTCTTTGCCGTCGTAAATTGAGTCGGTGAAAAACTCTCACTCTGTCTCGGGTGTTCGCTTTATATAACTTATAAGCTATATCGCCATTTCTAGAACACTTCAAAAGATTCCGACAGATATTCCTCGAACATTAACAATACTTAAACATGTTAAAAACAATCAAAATTAATACATAATCATTTACAATCAATACAAAATGGTCAGAAATGGAAATTAAAGATACTTGAGCACAAAATTATCCACAGAAATCATTTTAAACTGTAGAAAATTGTCCTTGAGACATGGTAACATGCCTTAATACTTGGAATTACAAACATTTAAGCAATTCTCTTGTACAATTCTGTCCTTAAACATATTAAATGGCCTCTAAATAATTTATTTTCATAAAACAAAGTCTATATACATTGATTTACAGTAAATTGAGAAACAAACATACAAGATCATATTCAACCAAACTCTAGCTTACTATAAATGCTTCATAAAATACAATTCCATCAACTGTGTCTATTACCCTCACTCCATACACACTGCAGAGTGGTTTGGTAATTAACCTAGGACTTTGACGCACAATCTGTGACTAGGAATTGTTCACCACCACCTTTCCTACCCTGTCGGCCAATTCCTGATGATGAAAATTTCTTCCACAGGCAGGACTCTAATCAGTTAATACCGTGACAGCGCCGGACACCAGCAGAGTGTCAGAGCCAACTGTGCCAAGAGGACGGGTTTGTAGAATCAATAACTGGAAAATGTCCGAGAGGAAGTCTATGATCTAACTGAACGGAGAAACCAAAAGCAGATGTGGCCAGTCGAAGTCTAGAGTGGGAGAGAATACTGTAACAGAAGTGATGGCAAGACAGGAGATTATACTCATATCAACATCTATTCCGATGGAGCGGATAATGGTTAGGATCTTTGAGGCAGAAATTCTTTTGACTCGATAAATGGGGAATGATTTCATTGAACAGAGCTACGGAAATGAGTGCTCTAAGTGATATTACCAAGCAATCACAAATGTTACGCGACAGAGGTATGTCAATGTTCGCTACGTCGACGTCGAGGTCATTAGAGTCGGGAGCCGATTGCGGACAAGGAACGGTAAGGAAATCGGCCATGGCCTCTTGAAGGACCTTACCCGTCATTTGCAACAAATACAGAAGAGAATAATTGATCTTGGCATACACGTGAAGCGAACAAATTACTCAAAAAGCGAAAGAGGTTACGTACTCAAAAAGAACAGGGAACCGAAGTGAACTGAAAAACAGGATAGAAGTGGGTGTGAAACTTGCAATGAGGGGTACATTTAATCACCTACAATGCAATTCGCTTTCTAACAGCCTGACTTATAACCCAAAAGTCAGCTCTAATGAAAACAGAAGGTTGACAAAATCTGTAACAAGGCTACTATATTTAACACTGATTTTAAAAATTCATTCATTGATGAAAGCAGGGATAACATGCACATTTCATCGCATCTTGTGGAGTTAGAGATGGATTCGTTACGAATAGATACTGCAGGTATTGTAATTGATTATAAGAGTAAATTAGGTAAGTGATGGAAGGAGAGCTGGTAGACATTTTCGAAGGTATTTCAGGCACCGTCAAGATTTCTATAACTCTTCTGTAAGTCAAAATAGGAAATTTTATTTTCCTTCAAAATTGAACTTAATAAACATAGAAAAATTATATTTGAGGCATGCCGAAGTTTGTACAGAATAATATTTACACCTAGATTTTGTTGTTGTTTTTGAAAAGTCAGGCAATTTTGGTGGGACTTTTTACCTGCCAGGTGACCGGGAATGTTATGCGTGATCAGTATAAGACCGACACTCATTCCCTAACTGGTCTGTCTTTTCAGAATTTTTTTTTGTTTCTAAGTGTAAACATTATTATTTGCAGACTTCAGCATGCATCATATATATTTTTTCTGTATTTAATATATTCAACTTTGAAACATAAAATTTACAAACTTAATAAAAAATCAACACGGATTTCTGAAGAAAAGATCATGTGAAACACAGCTGGCCCTATTTACACACGACGTAATGAAACTTATTGATGCAGGTTCACAAGTAGATGCAATTTTTTTAGCTTTTCAGAAAGCCTTTGATTCTGTGCCATACAACCTCCTTTTAGCGAAGCCTCGAGAGTACGGTATATCGGATCAGCTTTGTGAATGGAAAAAAGGGTTTTATAACTGGTCGGTCGCAGTATGTCGTCGTTGAAGGAGAAAGTTCTTCTAATCTAGATCTTACAGCGGATGTACCTCAAGGAAGTGTAATAGGACCACTTCTTTTCTTAATTTTTATAAACGACCTCGGAGACAAAGTGAAAATTATTTTTAGATTTTTTGCTGATGACGCGGTTATTTATAGGGAAGTGAGGAATTCGGCTGATTGCTTCGAAATTCAGCGTGATCTGGATGTTATTTTGGCATAGTGCGCTGAATGGCAACTTATACTAAATTGTAAAAAGTGCAAGACAATGAGCATAACTAACAAAAAGAATCTGATTGTTCAGAAATACGAGGTAAACAGTTCAGTTATTGATATGGTCGATCCTATGAAATATTTGGGTGTAACAGTACAAAGGAACATGTAATGGGACTTGCACATTAATTCGTTAGTAGGTAGAGCTAATTCTAGGCTGCGATTCATAGGTCGAATCTTGAAAAATTGTAATGAACAAACAAAGGAGATAGCGTACAAATCTCTTGTGCGTCCACATTTGGACTATTGTTGTGCCGTTAGGAATCCGTTTCGTAAGGGGTTGATTGACAGTATTGAGAAAGTACAGAGAAGAGCCGCCCGATTCGTGGCCGCTTGGTATAGTCCTTATGAAAGCGTCACAGAACTGATTAGTAGACTGGGCTTGGAGTCTCTGGTAGATAGACGACGCACGTTTCGTTTAAACTTATTGGTAAACATGCGTACTCCCACTTTCACTTACGAGTGTAGTGAAATACTTCTTCCACCAACCTATTTGAGTCGGAATGACAGGAAAGATAAGATTAGAGAAATAGGGTTTCGCACTGGTTCTTATATGAATTCATTTTTCCCTCATACCATTCGGGATTGGAATGCACAGCAAAGAGATTAGCTTTGGTGATGAACACCCTCTGCCACCAACAATTTTGTGAATTGCAGAGTATATATGTAGATGTAGAATAAATCGGCTGTGCCCCACTACCCATCAGCCAAGTTTTCGATATTGTACTCACACATTACAAAAGATGTGTTATACAAATGTTGACAGTGCCTCAAATACCTACCCAATAATGTCTACCAGCTCTAGGACTATAAATGTCTCCATGTGTCCGCCACCATACAAAATTCGTGCTATGTGCCTTAGGTTGTTGAGTTAGAGTATTTCTGAAGGCGGAAGTGTAGACTTAGCATTGAATCAAACGATTACGGAAAAACCCTATTCACCCTGATGGCGGTTTTTAAACTCTAGTCCGGGATAAAGGCGCTTTAATGACTATCCCACACTGCCAGACGAAGAGATTAACAGAGCGTGGGAATACACGGAGGACTGCGGCAAACCAGCCGGGAGAAATTTGACGACTCTATAATGACAACCATTCATTTACAAAGAGAGGCGTTAAGTAAAGGATCCGCACGTCCCTTTCAGTTGGCGAGGGCCTCATCTGCGGGATGAACCGCAGGTCATCTCTCGCCGACATTAATGAATGAAGGCAAACCCAGACCCAGGGCGCTCCCGGCGTATCGGCCAGGCCGGCGAAATTAAAAGCTGCGAGATGAAAAGTGCGGCGGGCATTGGATTCCGATAGAGGATAACCGATGCCATAACGCCTCGCTGCGAACAGACTCGAAATTCGTTGGACGGTGATGGATGAAGGTTCTCGGTTACATGTTGCCGTCATCAGTAGTCCAACTGGAACGCTGATAAAACCCTCCGAATTCGTCGAAATAACTAGCGGACCCTAGTTTTAGTACCAAGTATATACGTGGAGAAACAACAAATGTAATTATTATCTAAAAATATTCTCTTCTTCATACTAAAGTCAGAAAATTTATTTTGGTTTCACTTATGTTTTAACGGATTTATATGAAATTAAAGCTACGCACACAGGGGTATTTGACACAAAAAGCCGATCAAAAGTCATTTTTTTAAAGCAATTATCTACCTGACTCGAGGCAAATGTCTATAGAATAACAATCAGCTATGTTTTTTAAATAAGCTTCATACTCCACCCCGTGAACAGTCATCTTCTGAGCACATTCCAAGACCCATGTACTGTAACCAAGCAAATACAAGAAAATTATAAGTTGTACCAATTTAATTTGTGAGTGATTTTAAGTGAGTAGGGGTGATTTTAATCTTGGATATTGTTCAGCCAGGTACCTAGAATTGAAATAATAGTAACATACATCCAAAGGTATCGCACAACTTTATTTCTGAACATTTTTGTAAAATGACTCATTTTGTACTGATTTTTTTATTACGAAAAGTATTAAAGAGTGATTTTGTTATGTTTCCGGACCTTTCCCGAGTCTGATTTCTTGTATGGTATTAGTTTAGTGTACTATCTTGGTGTTTCGTTGAAAATTAGGTGCCAAACGTCTATTTATTCGAAAAAATTCTAGATTATTTACAATGAAACAAACTTACTTTTTTCCGTCACATTAATTCATCTAAGATTTTCTTTGTTATGGGCTCTTCTGGTATCATGCTCATGACCCGAAAAGTTATTTATGATATGAGTAAACACGAGGAAGGAAATTATTTCGTGCAAAAGTTGGAATTAGTCGAAGAAAATATTTTAAATCAACCGACATTCACGGTCGAACAAAAGCAACAGTTCGAACAAAAGTTTTCAAGGCTTAAATTGGAAATTAAAAGAAAATGGCAGGCTGCTAAGAGTACTGAGATTGTATTTTTAAAGAAATACCGTGAAAAATTATCCATATAAATACATAGGTTATTGTACATTACTATTATCCTAACCCACGAGGAAGTATAGAATTACATCAGTAAGCGTAAACTTAATCTGTGGTCGCAGCAAAAATTATAATTTCCGCAGCAGTTAATTAAAAGTAACATTTTTAAATGCTGATAGGGAATAAATCAGCTAAATGCAGTCAGATTTTAGTTGTGATATTAAGTTTACAGTAAATTTAAAGCTGCAGTTTAGTTACGCTTATGGAATTATTTAACCAATTGATGTAGTGTTTTAATTAACGACAACACGCTGTCAGGTTATCGTATCGACATTAGGCACCAAGATGTTTTCTGTAAATTAAATACAAGATTTCCGTTATGCTTATTGATATGTTAATCTATGATGTAATAATCGTATTTCGCTTTTTTTTTTTAATTTACTGGATTTCAGAAAACTGAATACATAAGTACTAAAAGTGAAAAAATAATATTAAATAAGAATAATAAACTCAGATGAGTATCAATTCAAGCATAAAAATGTCTACAGTAAATTAAATATTACTCATGCTTATTACGCTTGATTCATTTATCCCATTTATTTTCAGGTACTTCATTTCAGAAAAATGAGGAAATAAATAACCGAGGTCAAAAAATGAAAGAGAACCCAAAGAGTGGTAGTGTGATTTTTTTTGTCAGTATTTCTCGAAACGAATGCTCATCTGAAAGCTAGAGAGATTTGTGGCTCGCCAAAATTAGTGGTCATTAGGGGTTGGGGGAGGGGAAAGGGCTATTCCTCGAGATCTCACCTCACCAAGAGGGAAAGGGGGGGGGGGTGGAAGGGAGAGGTGGATTTCCGAAAAAATACCACACATAATTAATAGACGCCCCGCAATGATCTCTCACACTATGCTTTTATATCTATCTCTGCCAGGAAATAACGCCCTATATTAACGTATGCTGTAAATTCTCGCTACTTCCTTTTCTGACAAATAACTTCAAACAGCAACACATCATATCTGTTTGACAGAGTCCTGACAAAATATAGTGGATCACAGTATGACTACCGTCTCCCACACAAACCAATTTTTTCTTTCCTCGTTGCCATACGACCAAAGATATAATATTCTCTCCTTATTGCTCCTAGCCTGCCAACCCTCAAGAATGTAAAACTCTTTAACATTTAGAAATTTTTTCAAAAATAAAAAGAAATAACTATCATAAAGAATTACGTTTAGCAATAATACTATATGTGGAACGTGAGCAGACAGTTAAGTTGCTGCTCTCTTGAACTCCGGGACTAAAGATTGAATGAAGCATTCTACTGGTATATCGATGCTGTCAATATCCGATTGTGATGTTGTCATCTGGACATAATGTTGGCTGCACGGCTAAATGAGCAAGATAGGAAATCGAAACGTATCAAATCTGAAGTTCATTTTTCGAACCACGGACTTCTCTTACGAAGTCCAGAAAAAATAATCTCTTACTGAGATATCTGGCTCGCATAACTCTTTGGGTCTTCACCGTCTGGACCGTTCACATTCCACGAGTTAACTTGGTGAATGGTTTCGTAGTGTAGTTAACGGGACAGTGGATAGGCAGAGATACTTTGCGGCGTGGGAGGCGCTGTAGACCGTAACGCAATATGGGCGCCCTTAATTGCTTCCGGCCGGTGTTGGCAGCCTCGAGGGAGTCTCGGCCGGCGATTAAGGCGGTCCAGTCTCCCACTGGGACAACATCTCCCTCCAGGAACTCTGACTACCACTAAAACGAAAGACTGAAAGATGATCAAAACAGCTCTGAGCCATACCTATTTCATTGTGTCTGTTCATTTTCTGTCAGGAATAATTTATTTGTTTATTCCCTATTAGGATTTTGTTTACAAAATAGTGCACAAATTAAAACTGTTATTGGCAGAGTAAATGAGAAAATGCCTCATTAAAGGCTAAAGGAGCGTCCATTAATTACGTGAGGTGTTCTCTTAAATTTGACCCCTCCCCCTCCTCTTGGTGAGATCTGGTTGGGCTCCCCTAACGTGAAAGTTTTTTTTTTAACTCTAAAGCTGAAATAAAAAGTTAACGTGTGCTTTGTATCAACCACCTCCCTTTAAATGAGATTTGGCGAAATTCTGCCCGACCACCCATTTTTAAATTTATAGACCCCCCCCCCCAAACGGGGTGATTTTTAAGTGATTGCTCTGTGG
The DNA here is from genome assembly GCA_031002005.1 of Vandiemenella viatica. Classification (NCBI taxonomy): domain Eukaryota; kingdom Metazoa; phylum Arthropoda; class Insecta; order Orthoptera; family Morabidae; genus Vandiemenella; species Vandiemenella viatica. Next base: position 149,164,776 of record CM061914.1, on the reverse strand, counting down.
TAACCATATACTGATCAGAAACGACACAGATTAAAACCAAATGTACAATATGTATATAATTTGTATGCATAATTAATATCCCTCCAATTAAATTGAATCTGTTTATTTCTCATTTATTTTTCAGAATCCGTCACGCTTCATTCTCTGAAGCATCTTCAGCCTAAGTTACTAATTATATATACAGATTGGTTGTATTTCTATGAGTAAATCACTCACAACATCCAGTTGCATATGAATAAAGGTTATAATGACATTTAAACTACTATTAAGTTTAGCCTTAGCTGCCTTCGAAGACTAGAAATGAATGTCAGGGCCATTAGGAAATGACATCGGGAGATAAGAAGATGGATGAAAAACAACAGTAGAAAACCACAATAAATTATATTTCAAATTTCGGTTTGACCATAAACACTAAACAATAGTCAGGAGAATAATTATACTTGAAGACCTTTACAGTCTTTTCATTAAACTGAAAACAGGAGACTATCCGAACGAAGAAACCATAAAGGAATGTGAATAGAATAGTTGACAAATAAATCCATTGTTGTCTATTTATATGATTTCATCGAGTCGTTACTGTATAATTTGAATCAAGCCCAAAGAAAAATCCGAAGCACCTGTGGTTTCACATCATTTAAAGCATCTAGATACTGAGACAAAACTTAGGAACTAGGCTGTTTTTAGAATATTTTAGAATTTTACTATTAAAAACTCTTTTTGACATGAGGTCCATAGTTAAAACTTTGCGTTTCATTTCAGAAATATAAAGTGATGAAAATTAAATCCTTGATTGATCAAACCTTTTTCTTTAGAAACAAAACTAGTACACTGTGAAACAAACATGAGCTTTAAAGAGAGGTAGTGAAATTAGTTCAAATGTTATTGAGAATTTTTTTGACAGGGTGCTTTGAGCAGAACCCACAATTCATTGGGGCTTACTTTGTGATTTTGATGGACCAACTGTTTGGTGATCATATCACAAAATACGTGAATTAAACAAAAGGTCAAGAAAACGAAAAAAGCATGACGTTAAACATTTCAGGAAAAATGAAGTGCAGCGTTGGCCTTCTGTAATATTAATTCAGGATGTCTCTGAAGTAACAGCATAAATCAACTCTTGAAAGTTCCAGGAAGTAGCTACTTACGACACGAAATACAATCAGCAATCTGCAGCTTCATCACAGTTTCATTCGGCAGGTATGATGATTTAAAAGGCTTTCTGCAAGAAGACACTAAACATTATACCTTCTGACATGTTCGCAACCATCATTAAAGCGGAAGATTTGCAGGTCAACAGATTTTTTTTTAATCAATACAACTTCGAAGAATCGTCATCTACCCAAACGGCATGGCATGGACTAAATTGCCTGGGTGTCTTTATCCCAAAGTTTTGGGGAAGTTCTTACATAAAAAAATGCATCTCCTTCCATTTTAATATTCTCTCCTCATCGGTAGTGTCATTAGCGGATTAGTCTTATCCTGGCGTGTCTTTGTGGGAGCTTATAACTCACGGAGAAGTTTGTCAGGTCATCTTAAGTTGTTGTTTAGATGGACTGTGTTACCCAGGTTGGCAATAAACGGGTTGCCTGATTCGCTGCATTCCTTGTAGAATTTCGCAGCTAATTTGCGGAATCTGTCTTTGAGTCCACTGATTTCGTATAGACGGAGTGTTGGAGTTTCCCGCAACATTTTATAAGCGTCTCTAATGGCTCGAGTTTGTATAGTTTGTAGTAAATTGAGGTGTGAGCCACCAGCACTACCCCAAACTACTGCAGCGTAATCTATTATTGGCCTTATCAAGGCAATGTAGAGGCGTATCCCAAGATGCGGTGTTAATGATGATGAGGGGTTCAGAATGGGAAATAAATTGGGAAGGCCGACCTGTTACAGGACTCCACTGTTGTAATAAGACATGTGACGTCATTGTTTCCATTGCCGGCCGGAAGAGGTTTCAATAGTGTTATAACATTTAGCGGACTACTAAAAACGACGAAATTTAATGGCCCAATGACACGTTTTAGATCTAGATGGTTCTCGAGTCACTGCTGAGACATGATGTGTCGAACGAGCAACAATGTCACGGAATAAAATCAAATTCATGGAGAAAAATCATACTGCTACATTCTGACTATAGCTTGAGTTGGTACTGCAGCCCTCAACAAAAGCGACATTTCGTTACTGAAGTAGGACTGTTGATAATATATCGATATATCGAAGTATCGATATTATTTTTTGAAAATATCGATAGTTATGAGTGATATCTTTAGGACGATATATCGATAGTTCGTTACTGAAATCTGGCGTCGATATTTAAAAAAATAAGTTATCACTAGACGACCCGTGCGAAAATTTCGCGAATAAAGTGCGATGAATAGTGAGGTTGAATATAATGTCACCAAGTTCAGTCATTACTCTTCATACTCCTACTTCATTTATCGATTTTGGTTAGAAATCCAGGGAGATAAATGGCTCGAAACACAAAAAACGTATTTTAGAAATATTGACATTTTTGCGCTTTATGGGTCGAATTACAAAAAATTCCTTTCTTAGAATATAATGTTACCACGGCGGAAACCTTAGTCTTTAATACGATATGTCATTTATCTATATCGATTAGATATCAAGGGAAATATAAGGCTCGTGACACAAAAATACGTCGTAGAACAATTTATACTTTTTCCCTTTAATAGTTGAATTCCAAACACTTCTTTCTTAAAATATGATGTCAGCAAAGCTGAGACATTATTCCTCACAATCGTACTTGATTTATCGATTTTGGATGGATATCAAGTGATTAAGTGACTCGAGACACAAAAAACGCATTTTAGAAAATTTGACATTTTTCCCTTTTTGGGTCGAATTACGAAAAATTCCTTTCTTGAAATATAATGTTACCATGGTGGAGACCTTATTCTTTAATATGATACCTCATTTATCTATATCGGTTAGATATCAAGGGAGATAAATCGCTCGTGACACAAAAATCGGTATTACAAAAATTTATACTTTTTTCCTTTAAGGGTTGAATTCCAAAAACATTCTTTCTTAAAATATGATTTCACAAAGCTGATACATTACTCCTTATATTCCTACTTCATTTATCGATTTTGGTTAGATATCCAGGGAGATAAATGGCTCGAGATACAAAAAACGCATTTTAGAAAAAGTGACATTTTTCCCCTATAAGATCGAATTACGAAAAATTCCTTTCTTAAAATATAATGATACCATGGCGGAGACCTTATTCTTTAATATGATACCTCATTTATCTATATCGGTTAGATATTAAGGGAGATAAATCGCTCGTGACACAAAAATGCGTTATAGAAAAATTTATACTTTTTCCCTTTAAAGGTTGAATTCCAAACACATTCTTTCTTAAAATACGATGTCACAAATCTGAGACATTACTCCTCATAATCCTACCTCATTTATCGATTTTGGTTAGATATCCTGGGAGATAAATGGCTCGAGATACAAAAAAAGCATTTTAGAAAAAGTGACATTTTTGCCCTATAAGGGTCGATTTACGAAAAATTCCTTTCTTAAAATATAATGATACCATGGCGGAGACCTTATTCTTTAATATGATACCTCATTTATCTATATCGGTTAGATATTAAGGGAGATAAATCGCTCGTGACACAAAAACGCATTGCAAAAATATTGATACTTTTGCTCTTTAAGGGTCGAATTCCGAAAACTTTCTGGCTTAATATATGACGTCACTAAAGCGGAGATCTTAATCTTTAAAACGATACTTCATAAAACGGTTTCAGATAGGTATCCACGGAGATAACTGACTCGTAACACAGAAAACAGCATATTTAAAAAAATTACATTTTTGCCCTTTAAGGGTCGAATTTCGAAAACTTTCTTGCTTAAAATACGATTTAACCAAAGTGGAGACCATAAGCTTTAAAATGACACCTCATTCATTGATTTCGGTTAAGTATGAAGGAAGATATAGGCTTGTGACAAAAAAATACCTTATAGAAATAATATATATGATTATTTTCGTTTGCTGTGGATGACAATATGTCCCTCAACTTCTGTTACGCATAGAGATCAGCAAGCTTAAGTAAATCTTACTACGTTTCAATAATTTAATTTAATTGCAATGGAGCACACGCTCCGGTGGCAATTTCCCTACACACCCAACTTCCCCCTATCCCGGACACACCTATATTTTCCATCTACAAATTTTAACTTTAAATTATTTTAACGTTTTCGGTAAGTTATTCATCATTCCCCTTGGTAATTCATTCCAATTCCTGACACCCTTACCTAAAAAAGAAAATCTTCCCACACCCTTGTGCCTGAAATCGAGTGCCAGCTTGTGGTCATGGTCATCTTTTCCCTTCCATGAACTACTTTTCATACCTACTGCAATATCTTTCCATGCCTCATCGCCAGTATACGCCCTGTACACTCCCATGACCCTCCTCTTCCTCCTCCTGTCTTGCAATGAATCCCATTCCAGCTCCTTTATCATATCTGTCACTAATTGCATTCTGCGATAATTTCCAGAAACAAATCTAGCAGCCCTTCTTTGCATCTTCTCCAACTGCTGTTAATTTGGTAGTCTGCTCAGATGATGACAACAGTGAAGGCAAGGCATCGCTCGCCCAGAACGAATCGAACGCGAGCCCATTGTTTGAAAAGGGTGTGTGCGTTGTCCAGGGAAGTCCAGCTTGAAATTAATGTGTTAACACGAATAGTGGGTTGTGTAAATAACAAATAGTTGCTAATTAGAGAGCAAGAAAAGTAAGAAAACTCAGAATAAGCAATCAATATACAAAACAAAATCAAATACCACATAAAAAATCTTATGTAAAAAGTTATGTATCTTGACCATAATGGATGCCGTGATAGCTAAACTTTTACCTAAATAATTGCCCCAAATGTATTGCTTATCTATCTTAAGAATACACACAAAAGGGTTGCCTGGAACTTCTTTCGAGTTTTATAAATTTTATTAATTTTTATGAAACTTATTACACGCATAATGATCAATTAAAAAAAATAATCAACAAATATCACCACCAAGAGACACCATTTGAAAGTGAAAATTTGGTTAAGAACAATATCACACATGTATTTATCTGTGGACAGCCTTATTTTTATAAGATTTGTTTTTATGAAATTGCATTTATGAACGTGTCGATATATCGATACTTTTTTCCGATATATCGACATCCGATATTGATACTTTTTAAAATATTGATATATCGAAAATACGATATTTTAAAAATATCAACAGCCCTAGACTTTAAACACTTTCAGATCACACTGTTACTCATATACTAATTTCCAAGGCTCTGAACAGCTAAGACGACCATTCCAATGAGTTCTTTCACATTTCATTTATTGTCTGTGTTTATCATGACATGTAACGCCAACATTAAAATGTGTACGTGATTGTGAACAATTAAAGAAGAATAAGATTAACATATCAATTAATTGGCCGCATTAGAGTTTTATATGTAGTTGGCTACAATCATTTCGACTGCGAGAAAATATTCTGCTTCGTTCAGTGTGATTCCCGGTACAACAACAGGACAGATTTTCATAGTTTCATACGTTATGCAGCCCACGGCCAGGACTAAAATTAGGTATATCTTATCTCAAAGCAGCGTCCAGATACTGAGAAATAAACAAAAAAAAAAGTGTGTTCGTTTCGTGGATTTTGATGAATTTTTGAACACTGTACAGCACCTGGCTCCAAGAGTAAAGTAGGACATGTTTTATTTCGATATGACATCAAAAATCTAAGAAATTAAAATAAAAGAGAGGGCAAATTAATATATTTTAAAAGATAAGTCAACTCTCGCTATCGATAAATATGACGCCATACTAACCAACGGCATCGTGTTATTCGAAATTAAAACTGATATTCGTCATCTATGATTTATGACTTAGAGTCGTAGCACTATCGCATTCTTCACTATGTGTAGACTGTAAGTGAGAAGGTCAAACTATTTGTGATAGTAATTTCGATAAAAAGCCTGACTTCATCTCTTAAACCTTTATATAATAAAAAGCCTCAAGTAAACGAAGACACGGGCGGCGGCTAGTATATAAATAAGTTCATGGAAGTCATATACATTCCATTAACCGTTATTCATTTACTCTATCTTACAATTCAGATAGATACATTCAGTATGATTGTTAAATTATGTCGAACATATAATGCGTAATTAGGTAAATGAATCCGTCAAAAACAACTGGTTTGGTGAATTTTGTATTTTATTTGATTCCCCAGACGCGTTTCGCCCTTATGGTGTAGGGCATCTTCAGTGGCTGTTAAGTGTTTTTACATGTGTTGTTACAATAATTATGTACAGTACAACTCTTAATAAATATGTATATACATATGTACACACTATACTCAGAGATATAGTGGTATTCCTTTACATGTCGGTCTGGAACAGCACTTCACACTCTAACACATCATTGTTCATTGCAGTTTTCTTTTGACTATTGTTTCACTAGTTGTTTATCATGCTGCACTTGTTCTTATTGTGAATATTATCTGTTGATTGGATATGTGTGTTGCACACGGTTTGTTTTGATTTTTACTAGATGCTTACAGTAGTGCCAACTTAGTTCCCGTTGTTATTGTTTCTGCGTTGTACCTTCTATTAAATTATCTCTCTGTTTTTGTAGGTTGGATTTCAGCGGTAAACAATTGGAAATCGATTATGGGATGGCGTTTTCAAACCGATTTTATTCTGAGGATTTTTTTAAAAAAATCTTTTTTTTATCGTTTCTTTCTTCCCATTCAAAGATTAGTCCTGTCGAACTGTTCTGGCTTCAGGGACTGTTCCCATCGCTTCCTTCGTCTACCTATACTTCTTCTTCTTATCGGTGTATATTGTTTTACGACTTTTTGTAATCGTGCCTCATCAATTCCATACAGACAGTCTCTCCCATTAGTGCTGTGATTCTCTATCTTGTCATTGATACTATACGTTTCAAACTCCCTCTCTTATGGTATCATTTCTTATTAGGTCTAACTTGGTATACAGGTCTACCTTTACAGATCCTAGGAATTTCATCTCCGCTGCTTTTATGCGGCTTTTAACTCTTCTGTTTGTTACCTATGACTCACTTCCATAGAGAAGCATAGGAAATGCCTTCACTTTATAGAATTTCATCTTTATATCTCTGCGAGTCTTATTTCCTAAAGTTCCACACTTAATCTGAAACTTGTTAACTTTATTGTCAATATACATTTTATGTGATGTCACCACCGAGGTAGTAATAATTTAAAACTGGTTCAACCAGGTAACCATATACAACTATTTTTGTTCTAATGTGGTGTCGACCATAGAAAGCTATTATTTTTATTTTGTTCGTGGGTTTCTTCAGGTATTAGTGCTCTGAACATATTTGCTATTTATAATCGATTTTCAGTATCTATTTGATTGCTTTTACTTATTTTCAAGGGTAGTTCAATTATAAGGCAAAAATTCAGTACCAGGTTACTTTGGCTAATTAGTGTTGACCAGTGGATCCGAATTAGGGGTACGTGAGATTGCTTCAAGGGGTACGGGCAGTAATTTCTTGGATAACGTAATCACTAAGGTAATTAATAGAAACAATTACGCAAACATTATTTTCACCAAAATATATTTGTACGTGAGATTGCTTCAAGGGGTACGGGCAGTAATTTCTTGGATAACGTAATCACTACGGTAATTAATAGAAACAATTACGCAAACATTATTTTCACCAAAATATATTTGTACGTGAGATTGCTTCAAGGGGTACGGGCAGTAATTTCTTGGATAACGTAATCACTAAGGTAATTAATAGAAACAATTACGCAAACATTATTTTCACCAAAATATATTTGTACCATATTTGTTAATTTTTTGTGGCATTAGTTTTTTATTAAAATTAAAAAACCATTTTTATTTATCTTTTCAGCTGTAAGGTGTTCTTGATGTTGAGCTCATTCTTGAAGTGGTACTGGGGAAAAAGAAAATGGTAACCATGGGATTCGAGATGGCTGTATGTAATATTGTAGTGACTGATTTGTCGGATGGCTGTGTGTATAGTCTGTACTCGGTCACAATAGCTAAGACTTGCGACGTATTCTTCTTCCGCCACGCCGATAGTCTTCTGTTCTTGTCTGACACCTAAAAATATTAACTGTGGGCTGCATGGGAACGGAGAACATACGGCTTTCATTCGTCGAATGAAATACTGAAGTCGTTGGCCTTGATGTTTATTGCAACATTGAGTAATTACTCACAAGGAAAATACATCTCGACTCCACGTGACATAATGCCAGCAAACTAGGTATGTTGTAGTAATTATCCTACGACATGTAGAAGGCGAGAATCTTGGCGGGGATCGCGTCCAATCGCTATCGCCCGAGGCCGAGCTTGTCGCTCCTAGAGATCAGACGCGAATGGGCGGAAAGTTACAAGTTGTTCTCTGCAAGGTGATCTTCGCCACGCGTGCTATTCCGCCCGCGCGTAATATTTCCTACTGCGCAATGTCAGTATTTTAGCGTAGGGGCTAGAGTGCTGGCTCCACGTGCCGAAGGTCGCCGGTTCGAATCCGGCCGCGGGCATGGATGTTAAGTGTCTGTGTCTGTGTGTGTGTCCTGTCCGTCCTGTGGCGTCCGCACTTTGAAGACTATATAAACACTGGATTTAACTGATTCACTGGAAGCTTTAATATAACACATTGAGCTGGCTGTATGGCCTCAGCTGCCAAAAGCCATTAAAAAAAAAAGTCAGTATTTCCGCTCAGCGGTTTGCAGCACGTACGACTCGCTCAGACTCGACAAATAAAATAGAAGGTTTTAATATAATAAAATGCGTCCCTTACAATATGTTTCTTTAAAGCTGACTTCGATATTTTGAACAGTCTCTGTTGATTTAAATCTTGGCATATTTGATATTAATGAATGTCGGCGTACACCTCTGGCAACATCTGAGAGCACATATTGCTGCTGCGTTCTTCTCTCGGTTCTTTGAGGAGTGGAACGAATGCAGTTGAGTTTGAAAGGGCAGTCGTCTCGTGTTGGCAATTCCGCTAATTTAGAGGAAGCAGGGTTTTTGAACTTCAGCACAGAATACGTGCCCCAACTTTCCAGACTGACAGCGAATACCGACGTGACTTCCCTCTCCGAATAAAATTCGGTACAAGGCGAGCGAGGTAATTAGCCAAGTGGAGGAAGCGGTGAAACAAGCGGTGACGTATTCTGAGAGACCCTCGCAACGCGTCTGTCTGAGAACTGAGACTGCGAAAAATTTCATAGCTTCGCATCGTGACTTGCAGGGAAAATAACGAGGGGTTTCTCCATGGATAATCTACACGATAACAGGAACACTTTTCTAATTTTTGTTTTTTAATTGTTGTTGAGGTTTGAGCATATATACTTATTTACAAGCTGATTGAGTATTCGTGTTTAATATATTCTTTTCATTGCTTATTTTTTTTAACTGCTTAACGTCTCTTAACAGCGGGGTCTTTAGAGACGGGAAAGGATGGGGGGCAAGGAATGGGAAGGAAGTCAGTCCATTCCTTGCTCCATTTCCATTTGAAGGAAGCATCCTGGCATTTGCCTGGAGTGATTTTGGGAAACCATAGAAAACCTAAATCTGGATGCCCGGACGGGGATTCTATCCGGCGTCCTCCCGAATGCGAGGCCAGAACGCTAACCGTTACACCACCACTCTCGGTTTCATTGCTTCTACTTTACGCCTCGTCGACGTCGAAGTCATCAGAGGCGGTAAAGACTTGGGACATGGAATTGAAAGGTATTCAGTAGTGTACTTCTGAAGAAATCATTCCGGTAATCGCCTGGAGTGATTTTAGGAAAACACGGAAAATTCAATTCTGAATGGCAGGACGGGAATTCGAACCACGTCCTCCCGACTGCGTTGCCCTGGCATTACTGCTCATTCAGCACGCTCGGTGTTTTATACACAGCATTAATCTCCAGCACAAAAAACAGTCATACTTTCAAAATAAGCTGAACAACTGTCGAGTTTCTTATAGGAAATTACATCCCGAAGCCAGATAGAGAATTTAATTGAATTGCGATGGAGAGTAAGCTTTGATGGCCATTTCCCTACACACCCATTTTTTCCCTGTCCTGTACCCGCCCACTTATTCTCTCTACAAATTTCAACTTTAAATTCTTTCAGCGTTTTTGGTAAATTGTTCATCATCTCTACAGGTAATATTTTTCCAATCCCCTACCTCCTATTAAGCGAGGTAGGCAAAAAGTAGTAAAAAAGTGAGACGTGGAGCGTCAGTTGCAGCCAAACAAACGAAGAATCTCTGATCTTACTAAGTTCTGAATAAAGGACGAACTACTTAAACACTGTGGAGAAATTGTTGAAATTACGCAGCGTCAACAGCAACGAGCATTCGCGTGTGTTGTAACGATACCGGAAATTTACGTTAACCGAAGGGGGAGAGTTCAGTTGTGGTGTGGGAATTATTAGGATAATCATATTCATCGGATGTTGCATTGTACCAGAACTTACGCGCCATTTGCATAAGCACCAATAAATCCTAAGCCACTGCGTGTTGCCATCAATTAATCGATTTAGCGGGGCCCTTCCTGCGCACTAAATCACCTGCACACCCGTATGCAAATGGTCACTAACCTCTGCGCGACAACATGTGAGCGGAGACACACAAAAAATATATCGGGAATAGTTTTTTTACGCGTCTTCACGTTTTTTCGTTTCCCCTCCGGGATAGCAGGCTTTCGTGTAGGTGGACCGGAGGCATGCTGAGGAAAGAGGAGCCGGGGTAAAAGGCTTTCAGTAAATTAAAGTAGCCTCCATTACGAGGCGGAACTCCATTGAAAGGAGGCGGAAGCAATCAAATAAGCTGCCATAAATTATAAATTATTAATGGATTGGCACAAGGAATGTAATATGGGGGCGCATTAAAAAGAGGGTATTGATTTATGGGATACTCCGAAAGATGGCGCACCTGTCCACGGAAACCGTCGCTAATCATTTATGCTTCGCAGATGTTGAAAATGTAACAGATAGTACACCCACAGTGCTATATGAGAATCGGAACCCATCACACTTTCGAGTGCTCCAGTCGCGGAAATTTTATTGAAGATTTATTTAAATGCCTCAAAATACAAGATGTTGATTATCGAGCTAGAATCCAGTCGTTAGGAGTTTGTTAGATGTGGCAGATGCTTGGGCAAATCTTGCAGCTAATATATTTTCTATGCAAGAATTCTAGTACGGTTTTCCCTTTCAAAATCAAGAACATTCTATTCTGACAACTAATAAAAATATCTTCAGTAATTCCTAAACAGGTAGCAACACTCTTTCCTATATCTTGGGACAGTTTACTTTTCATAATTGAGCACCGTCAAAAAGAAATAAATAAGTATGTAACATCGAAGGGAATACGGCGCAATAACTTTTGGATGGAGAGTGATGTTCTGACAACCTTATAAAAGTACGAGAAAGTTCTGTATAAGATCAGAACGTGGAGATTTTGTAATTTATTCTTCGATTTCAGCAAAACAAAAGGATTTTTATTCTCTCAGTTGACATTAACCATATATAAATTAATTTCCATATTCTAGATTAATTTATGATATATCATCTTTAACTATTCTTGTTCATGATATTTTACCTGAGTGAAAAGGCAAGTCCTGGATCTTTTTTTTTTTTTTAATTGCTTTACTGCTCGTCGACGGCTAAGGTAATTAGAGGCTGGATGGGACTGGGAACAAGGAACGGGAAGGGATTCGGCCATGGCCTTTTTGAAAGAAGCATCCCGGCATTCACCTGAAGTGATTTGGAGAAACCATGGAAAACCCAAATCTGGATACCCGGACGGGGATTCGAACCCTCGTCCTCCCGAATGCGAGGCCAGTCCTGGATCTGTGTTCTCTCCTATACAATAGACATGTTCTTACAGGAAGATATCTTCTTGGTTCCTGCTGTTCTTGAAGTTTCCCCTTGTGTCGTCTCCCTTCCTCAGCTTGAAGACGAAAATCTAGAAATATCTCGACACACTTAAACACATTCAACATGACCTTGAACTAAATCTTTTTAACTGTTTGGTGCGATATTACACGTTTAATGTAGTTTTTAACCATGTACTTAGGACATTATCTTTGTCGACGGACGTATTGTTTACTACCTCTTTGTTGAACTATTATTGGTATGTACTTAAACTTCACAGATAACTATTTGTTATTATAACAATGGTAAAAGAAGTCAATTATACGATAAAATAACTGCATACATGGACGTCCAGGAACCCAGTCATCCAACAGGAGTCATTTTCTCAATACTTTTTTCGATAGTGGTTGGTTGAGTATTCCGGAAAAAAAAAAACAAACAAAAAACAATCAGACCAACGGAGTTGGTATGCTATACGCGACGGCTTATATTACTTTCATTGCCATTGATGTAATACGATGTCGCATTTTTAAATAGACAGGTATCGGGTTTGTTCATTAGACTCCCTACTATATAGGCTAACAGCTGTTGGAATAAGCGAAAACACCATTGGATTCCTGAGACAATGTTTGCGTAACAGAGAGCCGGTATTCCAGAAGGAGACGATCATTGCGGAGGTAGCAGAAAGGTCCCATCTTAAATACAACGGCTTATTATATGTATTAAACACTCTACTAACTACTATGCTATGATCACCAGCTTTAGAACAGACGTGACTATTTTAATTAAGAGGATAGTTGAAATTTAAATTATTATTTCAATATAGAGAAAACAGTAGAAGAAATAAACACAGAGGTTCGTAGTTTTACTTGTTGCGTAGAATCAAGGCTAATCCTTACCAGTCGTTCAGCTCCCGGTGAAATGTGTATTTGTTTGACAGATGTACCTGAAGCAAAAATTCTTTTGATCGTGGAGCAACACACTATTGTTAAACTATTTAAATTCTCAGACTATCCGACATTTGTGAAAGGCTTGAAACACAGTGTTTTGAGGAATGAATAGCGCTTCGACTTCAGAAAATACCTTTAGCACGATTTACCAAGATTTATTTTTTACTTATGGCTTTACACCTCTTCGTGGTCATTAAAGATAGGTTAGGACTGGGAACAAGGAACGGGAAGGCATTCGGCCGTGGTCTTTTGAAGGAAGCATCCGGGCATTTGCATAACATGATTTGGGGCAACAATGAAAAACCGAAATCTGGATCCTGGACGGCGATTCGAACCCTCATCCTCCCGGAAGCGAGGCCAGTGCGTCATCGCTCACCCACCACGCTCGGCGTTTTTCCTCGAGGCAAATGGATTATTCGTGCAAGATTTTTGAAAATGAGCGACACTTTAATGAGAAATGATTTTTGTGTATTATTCGTTTCATTTTTATTTTTTAATAACAAATAACATATAAGTCGAACTAACATGATATTTTTCGGTAGAAATATTTCCATGCCTTCATGCATGAATTATAAACCGGTGATTTGATATCTTAATAGTCCGTTCAGTTAAGAGAGGCGGCTCAAGGTCACTCTGCTCTATCCCCACTCCGCTGCCCTTACCCCCACATGCGAGGGAGAAAGAGTGCCGCCGACAAATTTACTACTCTTCTGTCTGCACATAAGGGTCTGCTTGGAGGAGTAGGCAACGGGAAAGGGTGGTGAGGTGAGGTGCGGGGCGAGGGGAAATGACCTTGAACCACCAGTTAAGGGTGAACAGAGTAAGGTAATAAAATTTGTGCTCAGTTATGAGTGAAAGTTACTAATTTAAATGATCAGTTAATTTAAATGATAAATTATTCGCGAGCTTTGTCGGAACAAACACCAGCCACGTCAGCTTGCCTTAGTTAGTTGAAACGGAAGGCAGAGGTTTTGACTTTCGAAACATTCCAAGAGTGCTACATTTTGATATGGCTTGAAGTTCTGAAATATTTTATCAGTATACAAGGCCAGGAAATACTTTGAAATTACCTTGATTAATTTTACATGCATGGATTTTTATTCGTTTAAGAATGTTGACTAAGTTACTGTATACTCGCGAAAGTTTTAGGAAACTGTTGAAGCGTTAGCTTGCCCATAATTTATTTTCAACATATATAAACTGTAGCTATTTTATTTATTTGACTGCTTCTGATATATTTGCTGCAGCGATTTATTTTCACACGAAACAGATACGCCTGCAGCGTTGCCCTTTTTTGGCGGTTCGCTTCAGCCAGCAAATTCTCCACTAAAAACAGATGGCGCTTTTTCGCTATCCGGCGACGTGCGTTGACACAAGATTTATCGACTCCCTTTCAGGGCTGCCAACCGCACAATTTATTTATTTTATTGTAGCGTCTCTCAATGGTAGACCCATTAGCGTTATGAAGCGGAAGCGTATTCGTCTGTTTGGCGTCCATTCAGTGGAGTCGAGGCCGATAGGACCATTGGAAGATGATACCAACTTTTCCTTAACGAGTTCCAGAATTTTGAAAGAAGTTTTGTGATACTTGATCCTAATTAACCACTGAAGTAACTACTCGGATATCCCGCCCGTAGGAATGAAAAACGAAAATTTATATTTTATTACGACAGTAAAGAACCACGTCGATAATTGGTAATTTCTGTTTTTAAAGTTTCTTTAACTCATTTTTAATTTGAAATTCTTATTTACATCTTCCTGATTTTTTCTGAGAATGTGGCTTACTGCCTATCACTATGAACCTAAAATTTTTGATAATAGATAAAATTTGCAACACTTCATCAACATAAATTACTGCAGCTAAGATATCTCAATTAACTTACACTTTTTGACTTGAATGTGTCTATGGACTCTAATTTTGCTTCTTGTCGCTAATATCTACAGTTAAGTATACACGAGAAAACTGAAGGTTTATAACCAATTGGTATGGCTTTACAGAACTCAATGGGCTGTTCGGTCGGCTAATGACAGATTTTACATTCGCCACATAATTCGCTTAACCTAAACCTGTAATCTTAACGGGTAAAGAGGATCTACAGTTTTACGTAGAACCCGAAACATGAGTCATCTTTTCGTGCCTTACATAAACAAAGCATTGTTTCTTCAGTGTTGGAAATCGGTTTAACGGCGCGTAAAAATTGCAGCCGAACCCGATATTAGAATCGTGGATCTTCCTATATCCAGTCACTCGCTTTAGCCAACTGAGTGACGTCAAGTTAAGGCTGATTTGATAGCCTACTAAGCCACATACATAACACAATGTGCAGATGCTTGCTGTCTATCTTTCCATGTACATAGAGGACAATGTCTTCTTTTTTTCCTACTTATGGCTTTACGCCTCGTCGACGTCGAGGTCATTAGAGGCGGGATGGGATTGGGGGACAAGGAGCGGGAAGGAATTCGGCCAAGGACTTTTGAAGGAAGCATCGCGGCAATTACCTGGAGTGATTTGGGGAAATCACGGAACACCCAAATCTGGATAAGTGAAACCTCAAGTTTGAGACTGATTTGATAGTCTACTAGGCCACGTACATAACAGAATGAGCAGATGCCTGCTGCCCATCTTTCCATCTACCTAGAGGACAATATCTTTCGGTGCATAGATTTCGTGTGTCAACTTGAATTCGGATCGTCACTGTGAACAAATGTATTATCTATCCTTGATAAATAAATAAATAAATGATAACACTTTAATTCAGATGTTAATTTATGTTGGAATTTTTTTTTTGAAATTTAATCTAAAAAATCTCATAATCTTATAACGTTGCGTCAACGGTCAAAGAGGTCAAGCCAAGGTCGATCTGAGTTATATCACAGAGGAGCAACCCTTGCTGAATTAAAAAATGTACCCTTAGCCCCGATGGAAACAATGCGTGTGAAAGAAAATAGGTGTAAAAATTTACGGTCACCTCTTCAATATAGCGTCACCCTATCATTACTGCTTAATTTTGTAATATGCTTTAGTTAAATACATTTCTCTCTAAAGATTGTTTCACCACAATGAATAAATTGAGAAAAGTAGGAAAATTTGGCTCCACCGCCTCGTCGCTATAAGGCGAACGAATTGTTTGATTACAACTTGGTAGTTAATGACTTTTCAGACTTGTCTCATTTCATAACTCTTTTTGAAAATTTAAATTTGTTAAATAACGGTTCAGCTGTCCTAATATTTTATATTTACTGGTCTCGCCTCATCCTTACAAATTAGTTATATTGTTTGAAAATCGATTTAACAGAAAACATTTTTTTCTCTTACCTTTGGCGAGATCACCCACAACTAAAATGTTTCTGTTAAATTTCTTAAGCAAGTAAACTAACAAAATAAATCACGTTATTAGTTTTATGGTGTAGCACCATGAATTTTTGGTTGCCTTATGAACAATTTTTAATTGGAGTCGTATTGCGTTTTTTCTTGAAGTTTTAATAAATATATGCCATTTGCAGATAAATTATAAACATTGCCAACTTTACCTTGTTTAATTAGGCTACTCGGCACCAAACGTCGAAGAGAAACGTTTCCTCTTATTACTGTTTTGGGGCAAAATTATTGCTCATCACCAACGTATCACTGAATTATAGCATTTTTAAACAATATGTGTTCAATTTCCTGTACAAATAATATATTTTATACAGGGAGAAAAATATTTTCACGCTACCAAATCAATGGTGAGACTATTTTATTTTGCGATAGTTGATACCTGTAGATGACGAGCTTCCATTGTTTCAGAGTTAATTCGTTAAAGTACAGGAACATAAAAGAGGGGAAAAAAATTCGAAGAAATATAAATAATGGCACAGATGAAGATAATGCTCATTTGATGTTTTTATGTTTAGATATGAAACTAATATTAAATACAGTTGGTAACCCAAGACCGAATTACTTTTTAATTTTAGCTGGAATTATTTTTCCTACATTCTTCAAAAGTGAATACCTGTGAAAATAATTTTTATATTAGTAAGAATTTTTTATTGGTATTATTATTTTCATTTTACTTTTAGTTTGAATGAAAAACAAATTAAAAATAATACCTTTATTTCGTGTGCTGCCATTTTTCTAAACTGGGAAAAGAAAAAGTGTGTAAATATTTTTTGCAGTACTAAATATGGCAGATGAAAATTTAATTTCGAAGTATATCAAGAATAAATAAATGTAGAATGGAAATATTTGATATGTCACGAGCGTAAACAGCAAGAATTGTTATATGATGCACGAAATATTCATTTGAGTCCCTATTTCTATCTGGACCAATTGTCACGACTCATTTTGTAATAACAACCACGGCTGCACTAAAAAGCTGTCAGTAAAACTAATTGGTGAAGTATTCAGTGGGCGGGCGCTTTTAGTACTTGTCAACTGCTCGCATGCACAATCTAACAATAACAAGTGGCGGCGAGCATGACATAATTTACTGGAATCGCCCAATCCTCGCTGCCATTGTCGTTAAATTTAATTCTTTTCGTACTAATCGCTGTTTATGACGCTTTGCTTTTTTCGTATTATTGTTTTATCACGTTTCCCTGGTGCCGTTCTGAACTTGATGGAAAATGCAACGAATGGCGTTCAGTGAATCATGTTCATTTCGAACTGCATTTTTAGACAGGACGATTTTAATTTTTCAGAACCTATATGAATCATGAGTAATTTCCCGCATCACGAAGTATTAACCATCTCACTTCTCGCCATTTGCGTGCTCTGTACGCCATCTGTATAACTCGTTGCGGATCAAGTACTACGCCAGATAGTGGATCTATACTAATATTATAAATGAGAAAGTAACTCTGTCTGTCTGTTTGTTACCTTTCTTGGGCTAAACGGCTACTCCAATCGTGATGAAATTTGATAAGGAGATGCTATTTGACATTAGGATTGACATGGGATACCATATTCTGTATAGATAACAACATATTGTCATTAAATTATGAAAACTATCTGAACTGTGAAAGACAAGCGCATAATATCTATATGTCTTGCTAATACGTAATGATAGAGAGCAATGGCAGCATAGCGCAGTGGTAAGGTGCTCCCGTGTGGCTCCGGGTTCAAACCCCACTGAGAGCAAAAATTTTTATGATTTTTTTTTTTCATAGTTTGAGCCAAGCCTAGGATTTTGTAGTAAGGATACCATGTTCTGGCAAATCTTTGGCAATAGAATAGTGCCCTAAGCGTTTACTTCATTCAGTGTATACTGGTTCCACAGGCAGTTTGTGTGTGATATAAACTAATAGTATTATATAGTCTCCGTCTTTTTTTACGTTCTGATGAGTATATGTGTATACCGATGACAAGGAAGTCCTTTGTATCTTTAGGAACGAAATAGGATACTTTTTTCCTATATGAATAACAGTTTCAGTCATGAGACAGGTTCGACGGTAGAACGATATATCGATGGCGTTCCCGACATATCTTAGGTAGCTTTCAGCTTTGCATATCCAATTCTAGCAATCAAATTCTAAATCCACTTTTACGAAAACGCGGGTAACAGGTAGTATTTGATATAATGCCAACAATAAAAGTTGCTCTAAATTTTCCTTGGCTGGAATATAGAATGTTTTGTAAGTGGTTTATTTGCTGAATTTGTTAAGGTACATTGGTTTGAATATCTCCGGTTCGAATCACGATCTATTTTTTGATTTTTATGGACCTGAAAACCGACCTTCACCTCTGAAAAAGTTACAAATTGATCAAGTATGCTAGGACGCTCCCTGGCCTCGATTAAACGTTAAACAGTAGGACGCCCTTATGTGATAGGGTGGTAAGATACAAGGTTATTAAAAGCAATAAAAATGTTGTTATTAACTAGAAGTGCAAATACATAACTGATAAACACATGCGTATGTATGTTTGGCTGGGACTCCTCGATAATTAGCTGAGTGTTTAACGTATCTTCAATTTGTCTCGCACTCCACTGCTATCGAGAAAACTTAACCTAACATCGTAATAATATATATGTATGTGCACCGTAGCATAATGACTTCACATTAACAAGCCATTAACTAATCGTCAACCAAACAATTTAATTTAATAAGTACAATATAAAATCTTTTAGTCTATCATAGTGTGTACTACGATATGTAATAATTTTATGCTATGGAGTCTGATCTGAAAACGATGTTGCGATGCTCGTTATGATACTGTGTCTCATCGAAAAAATTAAAAAATATACATTTTTTTTTTCGTAGAACAGAGTGAGATTTTGGGTCATCCTGGAGCATGTTGCTTATTGTTCGGGTCCCAAAATCAAAAGGTATCAGTAAATATACAGTGTTGCTTTTTGGGAACCAGGACAATAAATCTCGCCTGGTCTACAAGTTTTGATCTTCTAGATTTGTTACATTAGTCTTGTTGTGTTTACTTAATTACAATTTTTCTGTTTACTTTTACAAATTTTGAAAGAAAACCACAACCCGAAAGTTGGGTGGATCCTTCAGAAGGAGGCATACCATCTAAATGGTGTCAGAGGTAGGATGGCCAGTTCCTTTCCTCTGGGACCTACAGTTTAACGTGGAATCCGAAACACGGAACGACCTGGCATAGCTCATATGATCATTGGACAGGTGCTAGGAAAAATTTCAAAATCCTTCACTTGTTGGAGCGAGTGATGAGGGGAGGTATCAGAAAAGGAAGAGAATTTGGTTACAAAACTTTGGTCAGAAGATTGTGTAGAATAGGACCCAGATTTTGGGTATCAAATACAGACGTTGGAAGAGGTGCAAAGAAGAGCTTCTAGTTTTATCTCCGAAAATTATCGCAGAACACAACCAGTAACTGATATGATAAGACGGCTGAAGGCAGAAAAAGGGCGATGAAAGCCGTGGGAGTGTTAAAGGCGTATTTTGCTGATGAGACGTGGAAAAATATTGATGGAAGAATTAATAGAGGTATATGGAAGGGAAAAGATGACCATGACTACAAACTGGCACTGCAATTCAGTTATAAGCGTTTGGGAAGGTTTTCTTTCATAGATAAGGAGGTCAGGGATTTGAATAAATTACCAAGAGAAAAATGAGGAATATTTTACCAAAAACTTTAAAAGAATTTAAAGTTGAGATTAATTGAGGGGAAAATTAGGTGGGAAAAGGAAAGGAGAAAAATGGATGCATAGGGAAATTGGTACCGGAGGAAGCAGTCCGTAGCAATTATATCAAAAAAAAATTCTGTAACATTCCCACTGCCACCGGGATTTGAAACAAGAACAAGGCCATGAACTTTTTCCTAAAAAAAAAAAGCAACTGCCTTAACCGCTTAACTACTAGACTGCTCAAAAAATTTACTTTTTTACCCCCTTGTATAAGAAATTCTCTGTAAGTCCACGGATAAAAAAATTGGAGACATATAGAAAAGACTCAGGCCCCAGGCAGTATAATGTCGCATGTGTGTACTCTGGTAATGTAGATGAATGGGCAGACATACTTCTTGTCGCGACCTTCTGGATCTGAAGAACGGTTTCCGGAGCAGACCGCAGTGGACAGTGCGGGGTCAGCTCATGTGTCGACTTCCTTATCGACGCTACAGCGATCTGTACGCGAGCAATAAAGTCTCGTGAATTATGTGACGCGTAATGGTCGAAACGGAAAGCGCAAAAGTCGATCCTCGTGCGCCTGCGATGCCACCTATCACCGACCCGCGACACATTTACTGCCGACAGTGTTTTGTTGTGGGGCGGCGGGGTCAGCGCTTTTCGGAGGTCGTAATTCTAGTGTCTCGTTATACGCTTTCTCTCTCACCGCTTTTTTGTTTTTATCTTCGCCTGGCTTCAGAGATGTATGTTGCAGAGATTATAATAGCACGTGGCGCGGTACAGACAAAAGCTATTTGTATGCAGATAAATGACGAAGAGCGCGGCGTTATCGCCGTGAGAAAATTGGTCGCCGTGAAATAAATTATACGCGGAAGGCGCGTATGGGACAATGACACGAACGGAAATTCCATCTTGGAACATATATGAGCATATTTCAAAGAGATTCGGGATGTTTTTGTTTTATTAATTTTTAATTGCAATGGAGGTAACACTCTGATGGCAATTCCCTCAGTCATCAATTTACCCCTTTTTCATATATTTTTTTTTTAATAATTGGAATGTTAAATGCCTCCCCCAATTACTATTATGATTTACAAATTTTAATTTTAAAATCCTTAAGCGTTTTTGGAAAATTGTTCATCACTATACTTGGTAATTAGTACCGATCCCTGACAGCCTTACCAACAAAAGAAAAATTTTCCCACTCCCTGATGCATGAAAACGCGCGCAAGCTTGTGGTCATGGTCGTATTTCGCCTTCCATGCACTATTCATAATTCTTTGACCAACATCCCTCCAAGCTCCATCACCAACATATGCCCTGCACATTCCCAGCACTCACTTCACCCCCCTTCTTTCCTACAAAGAGTCCCAAGCCAGCTCCCTTATCATATCAGTTACAGACTGGGTCCTGCGATAATCTGCACGAACAAATCTAGCTGCTCTTCTTTGCAAACCTTCCAACTCCTGTATTTGATAACCAAAACTACACAGCCGTATTCAACCAATGGTCGGACCAAAGCTTTGTAACCCAACTCCCTAACTTCTCTGTTACATCCTCTCATCTCCAGTAAACGAAGGATTTTATAAACTTTCCCTACCACCTGCTCAATGTGCTCTGCCCAGTTGAGTTTGTTATCAAACGTTATGCCAAGATATTTACACTTCAAGCTTTCAAAAAGAAATTCTGACCCCACCCTATAATCGTAATTAATTTTTTTTTATCTTGTACCTGATAAGCTGAATTTTCTTGGCATTTATCTTCATTATATGCTGACCAACCCATTTAGATATTCTATCCAGAACACCCTGCTGCTGTTTATAGTCTTCACCTGTTTTGATCCTATTGTATACCATTATATCATCTGCAAAATACCTACATTCTGACCGTAATCCATCAACACAGTCATTGATTAGAATTAGGAACAGCAATGGTCCCAAAACACTACCTTGTTTCACTCCCATATTTACTTCCACCTCTTTTGATAATGTATTTCCTTCTGTAACACTTTGCTTTCTGGCTTTTAAAAAATCCTTTACCCAACAAGTAACTTTTTCATCCAATCCAATTGATTTCAGTTTATTTAAAACCATTTTGTGGCTCACTCTGTCAAATGCCTTAGTAAGATCTAGTGCCACACTATCAACTTGGCCTCCGTTGAGCAATTCATCTGAAATACCTTGCCCACCATCTGGGATTTACATGAATATCCTTGCCTAAAGCCATGTTGTCGATCTGAAAACCAGTTTCTTTCCTGACAGACATTTCTGATATAAATGCATATCAATCTCTCCATAATTTTTCCTATCACTGATGTCAAACTAATTAGTCTGTAATTTTCAACCCTATTTGTAACCCCTCCTTTATGAACTGGTAATACTGTCGTTCGTTTCCAATTCTCTGGTAAGCAGCAAGACTCCAAACTCATTTTTAAATAAAATTTCAAGGTAAGGTACAATATCATATCCCAAAATTGCTTAGTTCAACGAATATCTAGGTTAATGACCATGCAGATGGTTATTACAGAGCTTTATTTGTTAGAAACAGAAAATTCTTACATCAACATGTAGCACTCATACTTCACACCAGCTTATAAAAGTATTGCGCATAATTCTAGAGATGATATTGATTATCTTAGATATAATTTCGTAAGCTCGCTCATTCACTCCGCTAGATAGATATTGGCTGGTGAACAAAGATTACATTATGAATGTTTGGCCAGCCTGAATCAAGTGTAGGGTGATACTTTCGGAGCCAACGTTGCTGCGATGGATGATCGCATTCCCTTTAAACTAAGCAGAAATTCTTCAAATTTTGAAGAGTGAACCTCTTGGGACCAATACAAGTCAGGTTTGTATTTCAGCCAGTGTGAGTCTAGCAATCACTCACTACCTTTGAAATAGTTAAATGCGATAGCACGATAGCATCTGTCCGTGTTTAATACGTGTATTAATATTTTGAGCTTAAGAGATTTCTTAAAATTTTGCAGAGTGAACCTTTAGGGTGAAACACAGATGAAGTTGGTATTTGTCCAGATCTGTTCAATCTGTCATAACTTTTAACTCTAAGCCTGTTGCAGGAGACCCGAGGCCAGGGAGAAGACGATATTCATAATAACTGATGCAGAGGAAGAGACATGAATAGCATGGCTTGATGACACGGAAGCAGCTAGATGGAAGCTAGTTATGGAAAAAGTTGGACCTTAAATGAAAACATTATTTATATAAAAGTTATTTCTATGCAAAAGATGTGTTTGGTAACTTGCAATATCTGGGAAGCAGCGGAGAGAGAGTGTGTTAAAGTTAAACATGGAAAGTTTAGTTGCGGTCATATTATTATTATTATTATTATTGCAGCTATATCGATCCTTTTTTCAGGATGTAGCCTCTTTAAGCCTAATGATCTATACATTAGAATTTAATTCTACATAGTTTTGCTGTAGTTCTTTCCAGTAGAAGGCATGGGTAATATAAGTTTTAAACAAAATAATTTAAGGGTGGCGCCACGTCATGTTTCTTAAAACCGACGTTTCAACCCTCATTCTGGCGTCTTCTTCCAGGGCAGAACTGGAAGAAGACCCCCGAATGAGGGTCGAAACGTCGTTTTTAAGAAACATGACGCGGCGCCACCCGGATAGCCAAGAATCAATTGACTCTGGCCGCGGAAGCCTACGATTACAAAATAATTTAAGTTGTTTTCATGAGCGCTAAGTTACTGAAAACATTCATGCGGATAAAAGTAGTTCCACGTTTATCGCGATCCTGTGGTACCTGGACTAGGATTAAAACTAATATTACGTGGCATGACGTAAGTTTTTGAGATTTATTTTTTACTTTCAAGATGCAAAATTACTCAGGTCCTTAATTCAGTTTGTGGTTACGTGAAATGCAACTTGGATCAGGATGACAACTGAAAATTTTTGACAGAGCGTTGGGTACGACGAATTACATTGAGTGTTATTTCGTGACAATTCTATTTAGTTGAGCAACTGCAAAAAAAAAAAAAAAAGAAAGAAAAAGCACCCTTGCCAGAACACTCTATTGGACCCGTTATTTGAGGCTAGTTTCCTAGCAAAGAGTAGAGCTGAATGTGGAGGCTTTTCACAGAAAGTTACAAGGTCGATTAGAAAAGGGGGGGGGGGTGTCCGTCTGAATCTCACATCATTTTAGAGGGGGAGGGGGGTCCGACCAGATCTCACTAAGTCTCGCCAAACCGGGGGGGGGGAGGGTCCTGAATAACATCTCACGTAATTAATGGACGCCTCCTAAGGCTATACAGCCCCCCTCCTCTGCCCCTAACCCCGTTGTCACGGTTGAAACTAAGTTCCCTGGCTGGTGTTCACTTGGTCCCTAGTGACTCGAACGAGGAATAGAAGCAACAATACATTGAATATTACATACGTATATTATAGTTCTGAGAAACCTGACAGTGAGACTCCGTTCTCTGAGGCATCGCAGGTTCGGATGGAGGAGGTACAACGGGGCCGAGCACGAGCCCAGGTCTACGCCTGCCTGCCGTCCTGACTGAGGTTTTACGCAGCAATCAACGTGAATGCCAGGACGGTCCCCAATCTCCGACTCATGAACTATACTTTTTACCCAAAAAAAACCAATAAAAACACACACACACACACACACACACATACGTAATTACACATTTCGCAGACAGAAAACAATACTTCACTTCATCCAGTAGTTCGTAGTACGTCCTGGTAGAAGGTATAAAATGCATGGCGAGGGCCCGTGGCCGTAAAACCAAAGCTCCATATTTGACGACGTCAGTCATGAATAAAAGTCATCAAAGCCAGCCGACCCCTCATGCTGGGAAGTATGAGCAAGAAGAAGATCGTATTTCTGAGAAATTTTGATTATTAGCGTGCCCGTTTACGGAAAGTTTAATACAATCGGTTCGGAACCTACACATAAAAAAATAAATGTTCGGATGTTTGTCCTCTATGCGCTCCTAAACAATTCATCCGATTATGATGAAGAGATCAGTGCGTGACTGCGAAGGTTTCTTAGACCAAATATTAAAAAAAACACCCTTTCTCCCCCTTTTCCATCCCCTTAATTATTGTCAATGTTCTTTATACAAACCTACAATTTCTACCCGAGTTTGAAAGAAGTTTGCACACGTAGGCCTAAACTTAAATATATATATATATATATAAAACGAAACGGGAATACTTTCTACATTTGGTTTGCCTAAGCCCTACCCCTCTACCCCTATACCCCTTCCCCCGCTTATTTACATCAATCTTTATTGAAACCCATAGTTTTTATCCGATTTTGATGGAACTTTACACATGTATACATCAAAATATGAAGAAAAATTGCTTCTATATTTTGTTTACAAAACCCATTTACATTCCCCCTTTAACCCACACCCCTTGATTTTTTCCAATATTTTCTTATACATACCCACCAGCTTTTATACGATATCGATGGAAGTTTTCACACATATTCTTTAAAACAAACAGGAAACTACTGTCTACATTTGCTCTTTCCTCTTTTACGGCCCCTTAATTTTTACTGACCAAGAAATTCAAACTTTAATTTTGAAAGAAACTTATTTTAAAGTTTTTGTGGCAACACAGAAATCTACAAAAAATTTAATATAAGTGAAAATAATGTTTACATTTAATGTTAGCGAAATCTGGCAAAGTGGATGAATGGTGATGGAGAGTGTTTATTACAATCCGATAAAAAGGGATATAACAGAACTTTCATATCCAACTTCCTAGAAATGCTGGATACTTTACTTCTGCAGAAGACGGAAAGACCAAAAATATTGTATATCCTAAAGCTCCAGAACAAACTTTTTACGATTTACTTTATGCAAAAAAACCATAGACTTTCATTTGTTTTGTAGATATAAATGTGTCTGTTTTACGCCTGTGTGTCCACTTAGAAGAAAAACAGGCATTGCAACGTCTGCAGGGCGAAGCTACATACACGGGGCTAGCGAGCTGGCTTCGCGTTGCAGAGGTCGCCGGTTCGAGTCGTGTCAAGGGCATAGGTGGTTTTAATAAAATGTTGTGTCCGAGCCGTCTTGTCCTTTCACTTGTGCTCATGAATAATACTAGAAGATTCTATATACACAATGGAGGAATAAAAGAAATAAGTTATTGGCTGAATGGCCATGAGGTCAAATGCCATTAAAAAAAAGAAGGTAGTTACAGATAATAGTCGTTGGCGAAGGTGTCTTTTAACACAGTTTACCAACATAAGTATAGTAACTTAAAACCAGCGATACTATTCCCTTTCCCTGGTATCATGTAAGTAAATATTGGAGGTAAAAAATTGAATACTACTGTTTGTAAGAGCTGAAAACGCATGGTAATACTATTGTCAACTTCATAGACTACTATACAGAACGATAAATACTGGAACAATTTAAAATGGGAATATCGTAGCAATGCTTTAATTAAAAACAGATTAACGCTGCGAATATAAATGGCCAGTAAGCACGTAATTGCCGGAACACCAAATTATTAGTTAATATGTAATCATATTGACATTCGTCAATTAATCTCGTTAATGAACCGGAATGTTTAATGAACTGTTCTCCATAATGACTATTTGGTTTGTGATCTTTGGAGCGGACGATTCAAGTATGAACATTTCCAAACGAGAGAAAAAATTGACATTGCACTGTAAATCGGCTTTGAAATTAGCTCATTACATGTCAACAGTGATTTATCAACCAGTGTCCTTTGATAGGTGTAGCAAGCTACCTGTTGGTTCAGTTTTATACAAGCGTCTTCCTTTAAAACCGTAATATTCTTGCTGCATCAGACTTACTACTTTTTTCATCTTTACCCAAGGCGAAGCTTGCCTTACCGAAGTGCTTTGAAGATTCTGCGGCTCCAACTGCATATTAAACTGTAGGCCAGGCTGAAACAGGGGTGCTGCAACTTACAAGATAACACCTCATAGCTGATTGCTACTTTAAATTGAATGTTGATAACTTTCGCATAACAGACTGAGTAGAAGGCAGCCAAGCGATATCTATGGAACCGTTGCAAGAGTCTTTACAGGATCTTAAACATAATTGCAGAGAATTTACGTGCGTTGTATCGGCGGTATAAAGCGGACATCAAAATGAGCAAGACAAGAAAATTATTAAAGCATCAAGATAAAAGATATATATTACGTGTGAATTCGAGTTTAACCTAAGGAATTGTGTGATCAGCATTTTACTGATAAAAGGTGTATACAAATAAAAAAAGTGTTAATTTATTTTAATGCAAATTTACGTCTACTTCGTTTTCGTAAGTTACAATTGGTACATCATAAATTGAAAGTTACAAACTTGAAATTCACTCACCCCACCTTTAAAACCACACGAATGGCTTAATTTGAGAAGTTTTAAGGATGGACACACTTTTTTATTCTTTATTTTCGGAAATGTGCCATAAATACTGCAGGTGCAAAATATATTGACATGGAGCTAGGTGGTAAATCGTAAATAGTTAGTAAATCGGCATTAACAAAACCTTGCGGATGGTGATGTGTTCGAAATATTGTAGATAAATGTTTTGAGCGATAATGAAGAACATTAAGTCAGTAGTTGGCGTTTTAAACATTCAGAGTTCGCTGAATTATGTGTCATTAAAGCCAAAGATCGAAACAGTATTTTATTGCATTGTATAAATAATCGAAAAGTAAACATAAAATTGTCTGCCTTTAATAAAAAACTTGTGTATTTGGTTCAGCAGATATACAAAAATAACAAACGCTTGAAATAATAATGAAATTCTCACATTCCTGAATTGGAACTCAACGAACTGGCAGTTGCTGTACCCGGTTCCTTAATACAGGGCGTTCGCCGGAAAACGCAACCCTCCCAGTCTGTTGCCGTCGGCAACTTGCTCGGACAGCGGAGCCAACAGTTTCCGCCACACGCCACCGTGAATCACCGCACTGTTTAACACCTCCGCTGCCCCAACAGTGCAGTGCAGTGACCCTTACATTGTTAAGAACGGTTTCTTTGCATTGTAGATAGTTTGTGACTTCAGTCTCTTATTAATCAGTGTTGTGAATAAACGTTTCTTTGCGGTTTGGCTGGTTTGGGGCTTCATACTCTTACTAATCTGTACCGTGTTTGAGTGTGAGTAAAATTATGGTACGTTACAGTTTGCAACAAAGAATATTTCTCTACGATACATATGTGAAGAAGAAGTCGTTTAAAAAGTGTCGCAGTAAATTTCGTCGCGAATATCCTGGCGCTTTACTGCCAGCTAAATCAACAATTCTGCGTCTGGTTAAAAAAGTAAGAGAAACGGGTTCATTTTTTAACAAAAAGAGACTGTCGGTCAACCGTATTCTCACAGAGGAGAAAATTGACGATATCGCTTTTCGACTAGAACAGTCACCCAAAAAATCATTAAGTCAGTTAGGGCAGCGTGTGTCTCGAAATATGTTCAGAAGATGTGAAATGTGCATTACACAAGAGTGTCAACACTTCCAGCATCTTTTGTAAGGTAAGCTAATGAATTACGTCACATTTAAATGCTTAGCACATACAAGTTTATGAAATAGTCCGCGGCCGACGGTCGAACAATGCCGGGAGCTGACCGCTCGCTCGCCGCGAGCAGTTTCTTCCTTGTAGCGCTAACAGTGGGTTGCGTTTCCCGGCGAACGCCCTGTATTATTAGGAGAGTACCGTCATATGAAGACAGATTTCGTAAACTAGAGTTTTAAGTTCTAAAACTTACACATTTTGATGGTTCAAAAGGGTACTGACGAATAATTTTCAAAAAATATGAAATAATTATAATTAAAATTCATAAATATCAAAAGCAGGCGGATGGCGAAATTAAAATTAATAATAAAACAGGAAGAGGAAAAAATGGTTGTGTTGGGAAATTACCAAGGGAACATGAACTACATCACAATTTAAAAAATTTAATTATACTAACTCACTATTCCAATCTGATGAGTCAAATATCCAATTTTGTGCCGAAAACTCAGCTTTCATGGTGGGTTGTCGGGGTTTTGTATGGTACTGAAGCCCTTATCTTCTTGAATTTAATTAACTGCCAAGAGATTTATTTCACCTTCAAGATGCTAATAAAACTGTTACTGGTTGCCAAAATATTGTTTCATTATTTTTTGACAGTTTAAACTACTTCAACTTATTAAGAGAGTTTTTCATCAGTTTCGTGAATTGTCACATATAAAGAATAATGTAACTCCAGTAGCTACTTCAAAGAACTTAATAGGACGTGGAAAAACAGTATGAAGATACGCTCGTATTTTGAAAGTTTACTGATATCTTTCCCTATTTCATACATTGCCTAATCAAGCTTTACTGCGACTACTCATATTTTGATCAAAGAAAGAAATCGCCTGAATATTTCCGAAAGAGGTGACCTTCCATTATTCCTTACAAAAATGGAGCCAGATATACAGCATTTAGTTTAGTAGCATCATCCTCAGGGATTTCATTAATTAATTAAATATGATTTCACCACATTTCATGCTTCCGAGTACGCGATGTGTAAATAAAATGCTAGATTTAACTACAACAAGTTGTTTCGTAACTTAGCGAAGATCCAATATAAAGTATTTGGCAACTAATTTTTATTATATGCTTCAACTTGATGTAACTCTGCTTTGTAAATTTTACGAAATAAAATAACTTCCCCACCTTATAAATCACTATTACTGTGGACCCGGCGGGTGATTAGAATATTTTATCACAAACAGAGATACAAAAGTTGGCAGCTGGTAAAAAAGATTGACTACCAACGTTTAAACACATCTCGATAAAACTGTAAGTGACAATTATTAACTGTAGCCGCATTAATTCTGGATATCGCACGCAATAGTTAAAACATATGCATTGAAAAAGATTATTTCTGATAACGTTTCTTGTTGTTGTTGGTAGTAGCTGCGTTCGAGGAAGTTCGCAAATGGAGGGCAGCCTTTCAGCATAACGACGCGACTCCTTTGATACGCATTGCCCTCGAGTTCCTCTTGTTAGGGACTTTCGCAATGCCCTGGAACGGATACCTATACCTGGCAGATTCTCGCAGCAATGTACAAGTCCCATAATCCTTTGATGTAGATACGGTATTTTATTTCAATAATATGATTTCACCACACACATCTCCCTAAAAAAAACTGAGAGTTGTTTTTGATTATACAGAAATGTGATTAACTGTGTTTTTTAGGCGCTGAAAAATGATAGAAATTAAAACAAAAATGTCTTAGTATACTTTAATTTTGCTATTTGATATGGAGCTGGCATGAGGCAGAAGTGAAATATCTTTAAACGTTTGACAATCCTGCGCGATTTAAATGAATCCGTCAAACGTAAATGAGGAATTTTTTTTAGAATTACTAGAAATATAGTGCAAGATTTAATAAAATTCTATTTAGAAAATTGAACTAGCTACTCAGAGCTGGGAAGGCATAAGAAAGCGATTAACTTTAACAAAATTAGTATATTTTTTCAAAAGATAAAAGTATCTTACATCAATTTAAGCTTAAATCTTTATAAACCATTGTTTTCATGAATAAATTATAAAATAGAACAAATCTAATTAACATGTACAAAAACCCAACACACGGAACAACTGAAGATGCATCAGAGAATGAAGTGAAACGCGTTCCGGAAATAAAACAACAAATTCTATTGCATTGGCCTGAAAATTATTCACAAAAGTTGATCCTATCGCAGTTGAGGAAATGGCCCACAATATCCAGATTTATCTTACATCACATTTTATATGAGGTTACAGAAACAGATTTCTGGAGTAGACAAGTGAAGGCTGCATGTTTTGAGGGTCGGGTTGTACAATTTTAGACTCATTGGAAAATAAAATAAAAACCAATCAAATGGAGAATAGGGGTACAGATTAATCAGAGTATTTTTGTATTTGATCAAAATTTTTCTTTTACGTGAAGAATATATGTTTCTTTTGATATGACAATTCGGAATGCGTTTATTACAGTAACTCGAAAACTAAAGCCACAGTTGGGTCACATACACAAAGGTCTCTTAAACTTCCAGTGCAATAAAATGATTCTCACACGTTCTGAGCAGACCCAATGTTATTGAACTAATTGGTACACAAGTATAGAATATTAATCCACGTTTAATGTTCGAAAACTTAACAATTTTTGATAGAACATGCACCGATTACCCTTCAACTAAGTTATTTGATAGGGTGCATATTACCTTTCGCTCTAAGCGCAATGCCGGTCTCAATTACGACAACTTTAAAATAACAAACTCATCCAAAAAATTATTGTTTTCGTAACTCCATAAAGTTTCAGCGCAGCTCACCTTCATAAACTATTCACGGTTTGTACCTGCTATATTATATACATTCAAAGTTTTTACCCAACATTTTTGCTAATATTCTGAATATTAATGTTCGTTGATTTTCGTTAAGACTGATACGCATTATTCAATTATAAATGTGCCGTTTTCACACATGATCGATGATTATAAGATATAAGTAGCGTAACATTTCGTTGATTCGAGCGTTTTGCAAATAAAACTTGTGTAGGAAAGATTGTTAATTGAATACATAGTCCGACCGATAAGACCTGATGAACAGGTCGTGTATTTAAATATTTATATCCTTCAAATCAAAATGACGAGTTGACATAGACAACGGCTGTTCCAACCCACTCTGAAATTCATCGTGCTGGCGGGTCACAAAAACTGTGTGACTGCGTGGAATCCACTTCGACGCAGAATATTATTAATCAGAGTAATCAGAAAGGGTGATTGCTTCCATTGTTCTGCAGCTGTGATCTGCCTTTAAGCTCTTTTTGGAAAATACTTCTTTGCAAAAGAAAAAAAAAAAGAAGTATACACTGTTGTAACACTTTGCAAATTTACGTGTTAAAATTTTGGCATTTTCTATTTTTCCAGTTATGTTAAATTTTTTTCCGGTAGCTCAATGGTCACTCGTGATGGTTTCAAAACTAAAGTCTGCCTCATTTTATGACACTGAAGATTCCTATAGTTACTGGTTTGCTTTTTTTCCCTCTGTTTATACCAAGCATTTCTTAGATTAAACTTAAAATGGAATAATTCACCTTGATGGGAATGTTAGAAGTTCATTCTTTACTTGTGACATGCAGAAGAGGATAGGCTGAAAATTTCTTTTTATTGGTTTATGTAAAATCTTCTGAAGTTCGCGTTTTTATGTACTCTCCTCTCTCTACTTGCTTGTTACCTCGTTTCAGTAACCATGACAATCATTGCTCAACACAATTAATAAAAATAAATTAATCGTGATATAGGACTTCGAAGTGGAACCAAATTGTACCAACTGAAACAAGACTTTTCACAGTTATTTAAGCAAAGGTTAACACAATCAATAAAACAGTTTGTATTTATGAAGAACCGGTAAATAGTCTTATATAAATGTTACTGATAAAACTTTCATTGCATTACGTATTGGTACGCGATAGGACAAGGAATTATTTGTAAGAAGGATCTAAAAAGCTAACTTAGTCTGCAACCTGGAGGTTGGTTAGATTCTCCCGAAGAAGGCATGCCATTGTGTCTGAGGTAGGATGGAGAGTTTTTTCCTACAATTAAACGAGGAATCCGAAATATGGAACGTCCTATCGTAGCTCATATGATCGAACGCAACTCTTTAAAATTTCTGGCCCTGTCGGGATTTAAACCCGGAACTTTTGAAAGCAAACGCTTTAATCACTGAGCTATCAGACCGCTCAACAAGGAAGTAAGGTTGGTTTAAAAATGTTTATGAAAACATGAGAAAACATGTATTCTGTAAACTAATTTATTCTGATTGATTATGAGCTCTGACTGATAATGAGAAGTGGAGGAGGGGGGGGGGAACACTTTAAATTACGAGGGAATAACTAAACTATTGAGTATTTTAAATATCTGCTGACCCATAATTAGTTGAAACAAAACTCTAATCATGAAATGGTATTTACCGTTAATTATATATGTATAGCAGATTTTATAACTTTTAATGCTTATGCAGAAATTTCGCCAAATGTAGGAAACATTAAGCAGGGACCACACGCTTGCCAAACCTCGTCAAATTGTCACAAATTGAAACGTGTGGATAGGGCGCTTGTACGCTTGCAGGCACTTGTGGCTGATCCGACCGAGTGTCGGTTTTTTTTGGCACAAATCAAAGGCGTTTGCGGCAAGTGCTTGCGAAGCGGCTACACGTTTGTGTGGTCTTAGTATTGTTTGTGCCCTGGCGGCGGATAAAACGTGCGTTTCTTTTTGTTGTGTAAAAGTGCTTGTTCAACATGTTTGGAGTCGTCTTAGTGAAGTTTTAAATAAATCTGTCATGCAGATTTTTTTTACTCTCACATTTCGTAAACATTTAAAGAAAAAACAAGATTCTATCCGCTCTGGCTCAGGAATAAATTTATTAATTTAGCTGGTATAGTACAGCTTCTCTGAAGTTGAATTTCCTGTAGAAGTCATAGGTGAAATTTCATTCAGCGAATATTCAGAATCAGCATATCTCATCAGGCAGAAGTTATCTAACTGACCAGATGGCTCAAAAAGAAGCTCATTAAATGTTTCTTCCATAAATTCTCTGTAATCAAAAATTAATGGATAAAGACATTATAATGCCGTTAAAACAATAATTATTATAGAATTATAATTATAAAACAATATACTTATTAAATGAAATACATACATGAAGCTAAACAGTAATCATAGTTACATGAATGAAATGTAAATTAAATGATACGGTTTCTATGGATTTATAACATCCACGATCTTCTTTGCCGTCTTTATCGTTTTTTTTTTTTTTTTTTTTTTTTTTTTTTTTTTTATATATATATATAAAAATAGGTTAGGCTAAAAGTTATGGCGGACACAACCTAGACGTCCGTCATGCTTGCTTCTTCACAACATACAAGCGCACAAGCAAGCGTGTGGATGACGATGTTTGGCTCCCCAAAATTAACCAAGCGTTTGTAGAGGCTTGGAGTTTGTGACAAGTGCCAAGCGTGTGGTCCCGGGGTTATAATAAAGGATTCGGTTGTACAATGAGCCACTAGACGCAGTTTTTTTAACATTGCACTGTGCCAGTACAAAGAAGCTATTACACAGTAATGTACATATAGAGCATAATTAGTCTTAAATAATTGCTATAAAAGCCAGCAGAGATTGAGACGTAAAATAGAAACACAAGTATGATACAAGTTTTACGCTCAGGAAATATTTATCAGGGAACGCTGATTGCTTGTGTGACGCAGTGCCTCTAAAGCAGTCCTGGTCCGGGCGCCGCGCCGGTCTAGATACTACAAAGCGGTGTGGCTGTCACGTGCGCGCCTGCCACACAGTAATTGTGCTGCGGTGAGAGGCAGCGCCGCAGGGTAGGCTACGTGCGGTGCACAGGTGGCCGCCTGATATTGCGTCAGCCCGCGCTGCGTAGGCGAAACGCGGGCTCTCGTCACCGCAGCGGCTGCAACTCTTCTAAAACAAACCCGAAAGTTTGGTACATAAAACGACGCTGTTTGAATTTGTGCTCACTGAAATGACAGTGTGAAGCTTGGCATAGCACTTGTTTGAAAAGATGAGTCGCTGTGGCTGCTGCCTACGCATTATTTTCTCCGAACTACTGTATTAAAAACCTGTTTACTTTTCCCTTTAACGGGAAACTGATCACTCTGGTGTCGCTTAACTGTCCATTCGTCTATCTGCCCATCTATCCGTTTGTCATTAACTCTAGTAATTAAACGAAATTATTTTCAGACTTCAAATTCGGTACATGTTATGTGACACGTTTATCCAACATCAATTATCGTACTTAATTTTTTTTTAACTGTATTTTACGGGGATTATGAGGAAGTAAGGGGATTTAAAGTTTTTGTCGATGTTCAAAACTCATTCAATAGAGATGAAAATTATTTTTTCAACTTATTTAATTGGCTGTCTATCAAAGTTTCATACAATTTTTCAATCACTATACAAAAGCACTGTTACCTAATGATGGAATTAGTTCCTTATATCGACCATACCCTGAATTTATGTTTTTTTGCTATTTATTAATTGAAAGTGCTCTTAATTCCTAGTTGACTGCATCCTATTGTTCCTATAATATATCTGATTGGAACTGAATTATAGAAACAGCCCTGTGAGTTTCAACTTGGTGCGACTTTATAGATCCATGGAGTCGATTCTTTTAGCTATCCAAAATTTTTTAAAGGAAATTATTGTTGTGCCACGTGGCTGCACTCTGAGCTTCCAAATGCTAACGTTTTTACAGAAGAGAACTATAAATGTATGAGATTCGAGTCACATTTGAAAGACCTTTTTATTTATTTAAAAATGAAACTGGAAAAATCGAAAAAACTACGAGTAAGAAGATATGGTTAACTAATTCCTGACTGCTCAATCGTTCACAGTAAATTCGAGTACAGTCCATATTGTAAGTTAATGAGTGTGTTGGTAACATTTGGGTAGTTATTCGTCCGTGTGATGGGCTCGTTAGTGTTAGCAGACATTTTTATGTCTTTCAGAAGAATAGATGTGAAGTATTGGCACTGTGTATCACACCCCAGCTTCCTCCATCTACCAACACAAAATACACATAGAAAAAACCACTTGAATACATACAACACAACTTACAAACACGAAGGAAAACAACTAGCTGTTATACCTTCATAATTGGGCTTAGTATGTTATCTAAGAGAGCTTGTGGATTGAGGTCCACAAAATGCATCTCTTAACCGTAGACTTGTATAATTATCATTTTGGACATCATTTGGTCTGAAGTGCTGTTTCCTTAACCAGTGGACCTTCACCCCTTGAATTTTGAGTAGTGATTCTTCTCTTTATTAAACTCTTTTGGACGTATACCTGTATCCGGATTTCTAAATTGTGTAATGCTTTCAGCCAAAATAGTAAAACTTATTACGCTACAGTAAAATCACAACATCCACAAAGAGTAATCACCAGATCGGCTGATTAAAACACATTCGGAATTCTTTTCGTTGTAAGTAACAGCTCGTAAAGCTCGCAACCCTTCTAACCTCCCCACCAAGTCTGTTCAACCTGATATAAAATAAATACGTCTTGTAAAAACGAAGACTATCCCGGCGTACGACTGCAATGAAGTCTTCACGGGTGTACCGCCGGATTGTGTTGTGGAAACACGATATTTCGCGGACTAGCTCCGCTGTCTTCTTCAGGTGTAGAGACATTTGCACTGGTCGGCTGACCCACAGATACTGAGATTGCTCGGGTGCCGCACTTCCTTATATACGTGTCCGCGTCCGGCGGCTGGCTGCCAGTTCTCGTTGCGGCCCGAACTAATATGGAGCCCTCTATGGCGGCAGCTGGACAGAGGTACAACGTTCTCTGCGGATTCTTTCCAAGGCTGGTATAAATACGTCTTGTTGGCCACAAAATTTTCACTCTGATGCTGAGCAAAGAACCGAATGCGGATCTCTATCTCCGTCATTCCCAGTCCGGAAAGCCACAGTTATAGCAGTGTAGCTGAGCGGTCGTTTTATTTCCATTACAGCTCTCGGATTCTTGGTACTATTAACATGATAGGAAGTAAATTTACTTCCATTCTCACAAATTGAACTCAAATAGGCAAGTCCTAAATCAGCCATGAAAGGCTATCCGAAGATAACAGGTAACTGAGTATAAGTCATGATTTCTAGACAGGTGGTTTTACTCCTGAAGAAGACCACAATCATTAGTCGAAACGTCTTGAAAAAGGACGAGTGTTTAGACGTAGTGTAAACTCTCCAAATTATTGACAACAAGTTAAGGTATTTCTTTAAACAACACCTGCAAATATTTATTCGTGGTCTAATCACATATTTTAATTATTACTGCGGGCACTGCTGTGAAAGATCTCTTTTCTCGGAGCAGTCCCTGTGGGTTGAAAGGAAGGAAGGGAAGGGGAGATATCGACGCCTATCGATAAATGGCGCCCATTCGAAAGGTCGTACCCACCTAACTCTGTGAATCGAGAGAAGCAGCTACTGATAACACGAGCAAATCCCGTACAAGCAATAACCCTCTCAGCTTATCAGCGGCTCTAGGGAGCGGCTCGAAGCAGACGGTTCTCGAACTGACCAGATACTAAAAGTTTTCGTAGACTGCCAAGTCGTTGCTACCTTGTCTGTAGTGATGGCACGATGACAACTTGTTTTAATTCGGCCATTTCATCCTTTACTCTGCGAGAAACCTGGAATCGCTTCATCCTAGTTCAGTGGTTCCCAATTAAGTTTTCCTTAGTTCATGATAGCGCTTAATCTGGCTTACCCTTTATAGCTGAAATGATAAATAAAAAATGAAAACCGTTTTCCGCGATTTATTAAATTTTAATCCAATAACAAACGTCACAAAACAACCAACAAATATCTTTGGCGATAGTTATGTTTTCTTAATTATTTTTTAATTATCTTAATTATTACTTCAACAAAGAGATTTCTGCGCGAGCCCTTTGAAGCAACTTCACGTACACCTGGGGGTGTGCGTACCACTAATTGTAACCACTGTTTAACTAAATACTGTGTAA
Organism: Vandiemenella viatica; assembly: GCA_031002005.1. Taxonomy (NCBI): domain Eukaryota; kingdom Metazoa; phylum Arthropoda; class Insecta; order Orthoptera; family Morabidae; genus Vandiemenella; species Vandiemenella viatica. Next base: position 149,127,314 of record CM061914.1, on the reverse strand, counting down.
CCAAAAGAGTGCCCTTAAGGTAAGTACCAGTGACCTTTTAAACACATTAACCAGTACTATTAATTAATTTGGTGTGTATAAGGTGTAGAATGATTTCATATATTCAGGTTTACGAATAATTAACATTCGATTAAACGGTAGATTATCTGATTTGACTGCCATATGAAATAATCGGGAAGGTGTGTATTAATGATTCTAATAATTACTGTATGTTTATAAGGTTAAATTTTGCCATCAGAGAGTGAAACATATTTTCTATCCTAAATATCTTGGCATCACCTTAGACCGTTCCTTAACATTCAAAAAAACTCCTGGAAAACACAAGTTAGAAACTTAAAACACGAAACAACATCATGAAGAAGCTAGCTCTGGTACTTCGTGGGGAGCTGATGCGGACACACTACGAACAACCGCTCTCACTATGGTTTACCCTGTTGCTGGCTGAGTACTGTGCTCCAGTGTGGCAACGTATTGCTCACACTAGAAAAATCAACGTCCATCAGAATGAGTGAATGAGAGTAATAACTGGCACCCTATAATCCACCCCAGTCCCCTGGTTACACCTAATAAGCAAAATATCACCTCCAGAGATAAGACGCCAAGAAGCAACGGCACGTGAGTGGATAAAACTACACCATCCTGATCATACTCAGGATCACCCAATCCACGAGGTCCTAAATGACTTACTCCCCATTCGTCTTAAATCCAGAAATCCCGTATAGCAAGATGTATTTGACTTTGATGTCAAGGAAAAATGGCGACAAAGCTAGAACTCCTCATCTGTGAAACATCCAGATATTAAAGATCACACAACTGGACTACCGGGATTCCATCAAATAGAGACCAGTGGGTCAAACGAAACCACCCAAGAACAGGCCATGCGAAATACAACGCCATGTTGTGTAAGTGGGGTCTTCAGGATTCTCCTGCATGTGACTGTGGAGTTCCTTCCCAGAGTGTGGAGCATATTATCAAAGAATGCCCTCTACGGAAGTATGATGGACCATTTGAAGATGTTTTCGGAGCTACAACTTTCTTCATAGAATGGCTGGAAGAACTGGACATCAATTTGTGAACGCTGCCGACGTACTTGTCATTGTATATATTTATATGTATTATATTAGTTGCATAGCCATACGACAAATAAATAAATAATAAATGTTAAAATGTGCGCACAGAATCAGTAAAAGTACACCACCAGAATCAGAAACCGAAAGCAACATACGGACCAATTCGAGAAATGTCTCCTACAATGCAAAGATTCTGCTCATATCTAACGAACGGCTGTTTCAATTTAAAATACTGCAATTTGCGGCAATATTACCATTTAGTATAACTTTAAATAAGGCACATGGAAATGGTTAAGATACTGTCGTATTAATTTAAAAGAATTATACAGTCACTTGTATTAAGGCGAAATAGAATGAGAAAATTTTATTTTGAAGGTGAGGTAGTCAGGGAATGGAATGAATTACAATGGAAATAATGAGGTTAGGAAGAAGAGAACACCGAAGGCGTTGCTCTCTGAAAAAAAAAAAAAAAAAAACCTATCAGCAATATTCACATAGGAATGATCGAGAAAATAAAAGAGAAAATAAGATAAGAGAAATCAGGACCAGAACCGATTAATTTCTATAATCATTTGCTCAATTAGGGAATGGAATAGGAGGGATTTATTGAGCGAGAAAACTTTGAATTCGATAAGAGTAGATCTCGATAAACTGCTCCGGCCATCCTGATCTGGGTTTTCCATGGTTTTCCCAGATCGCTCCATTCAAATGCCGGGATGGCTCCTCAAAATAGCCCATGGGCGCCTCCTGCCATATACCGTGTATCCCTTCCTATGCATAAACGATTACACATTAGGATTGGTGCACCCTTCGCCACCCACTTTTAGTGAATCGTGGAGTAATAATAATAATAATGAAGAGAAGATGAAGAGACTACCATCAAACAGCTTGAGACACTCAACGAATGTGCAGAAAACGTAGGGTTACAAATCACATTCGAGAAAATTGAATTCATATGTTCAAAGACAGAAATAGCACGTTTGACAACAAAATACGGTAAAATCAACAGAGTCCCATACTTTAAATACCTCGGAGAATTCTTTGAACCAACAGGCCTTGAGAAAATCTCGCAGCAAAATCGCCCCCAAGAAGTAAAAAAAGCGTTAGGGTTAGTCCAAAATCTCTACAACAAAAAATCCATGTCAAGGCAGACCAAAATTCGGCACTACAACACAGTCATATAACCAACAGTAATCTATCCAAGGAAAACGTTAACACTTAACAGAAAACATGACCTTGAAGAAATAAAAAAAAGTAGAGAGAAAAATTCTAGGAGCAATACTCACTAAAGATCAGACTACAATCAATCAAAATAACAGAAAAGTTTTCAAATATCGAAATTGACATCAAGAAAAGGTGAATGAAATTCTTTAGTCACCTTAAAGGTTACCAGAAAATCGATTGACAAAAAAGATTATGGATTATGTAACTTCACTTAAAAATCCAACACCTTGGCTGAATGAAAGTCGGAAGGATCTTAAAAGTTCAAACATAGTAGCAACAGACATCATAGAAAGAAACACGTTCAAACAAAAAGTAGACGAATGGAAAATTATAACTGAGCAACCAAAACAAAACAATACAGACCAAAGTGGTCGGACGAACGTAAACACGCTTTCTATGAAAGAATGAAAGGCTATTGGAACAATAAGAAGAACTCAAAGAAAACTTGATTGGGTCATATGTTTGATGTCTTCGATTGGGAGAATTCGCCAATAATAATAATAATAATAATGAACATTTTACCAAAAACACTTAAGGAGTTGAAAGTTTGAATTCGTAAATGGCAGGGATAGATGGGAGGTGAAAAATTGTGACATGGGAAGGTGTGGGTATGAGGATATTAGCACCGGGGAGTGTGTCCTCTCTATTACAGTTGTAATTTAATTGAATTAAGTCTACATTGACATCATATAAGGGTCATATACCACAGTAATAAACAACGGCAAACGCAGATTCTGTATTAAACACTGATATAATGCTCTTCTGTAGTTCACTTCCTTCATTAGGGGCAAATCACTTTCTACTTAATTTTAATTAAACAGAGTGCGAGAAAAAGTGGATTAAATACAGGGCAACCAATTAAGGAATCAAAGTTAAAAGGGTGATTAATTTGAGAAGCCAATTTAAACGCACTAGCCACGCACAAACAGCGAATTAATTAGAAGCTCGCTTTGTTAAATGAAAGAAGTGAATATGCCTTCTGAGTTTAACGTAGTGGAGGAAGCTAGAAGAAACTTTCCCCTCCTGTCACAAAGGCACGACGCGGCCATTCGATTTATTGTTTCAATCGTCATTCGTTCCTTGACAAGATATTTCCCTACAAATCTCCAGGCACTTAAAATGCAACTAACTGTTTCCTGTAATTTTGTTCACTAGGTTTTTTAAAAATTATTTTATGAAGGGTTATAAGATTAAATCAGGCGTTCTATCAAAGTTACTCGAAAAGTCAATTTAACACCTCCGTATTTACAGTCAACGCATCAACGATTATGTGGCAAATATCGTGAAAAACCAAGTGGTTTAATTATTTTTAGATATGAGTAAAACAACTGATGATGTTGAATAGCAGGTTCAGTTAAATGTTTGTATACATTGCAACACACGGGGAGACAGGTGATTACAATAAAATTTATTACACAGCTTATGGACATCACAATATAGAACTAACTGGAATTACAGAACTCTATGTGCATTTTGTGAGAATTCAGTATGGCGTGAAGCCGGCATGTACTGCATTCAGAGCCTCTAAAAGTCGTGGCATGGAATCAAAGAGAGCCTGCAGATGCAGTTGGGGAACACACTACCACGTGGTTTGTAGGTGACGAGCCAGGTGAACCTGCAGGTCAGGGAAGCAGTAGTAGCCGTCGCTCTTCGAAGAAGGCTGCACATTCCTGGCATTGTACTGCTGAAATATGGCATGAAGAGCTGCCTGCAGGAGGCGCAGTGTACATCCCTTATGTGGCGGATGCTGTTCAGATTTCCCCCAATACGTTGGAGGCGAAATCTCATGTTTTATTCTATTGCACCCCATACTATCACAGTTGGCGTTTATCCGCTATGCACATCAGCACTGCAGTCCTCCCGATTGCGTTCATCACCGTAGTTTTTAACAAGTACGTGGTCATACTTGTAAGACAACTTGAAGCGACATTCGTCTGAAAACACATTTAACAACTCAGCATGACAGTTTCTGATCAGCAGGAGCCGGCACAGTTTCATGCGTACCACCAACCTAGCCCTCATCAGACAGAGTCGAACAGACACGTAGCCTTGTCAACACCCGCCTAACGTAAAGCCAACACCTTGGACGAAGCTGTTCTGTCGGTTACGGCCTTATGGTGTTCATTCCATGCTATGGTCAAATTGTGTGGTCCAGTACCTGTTCGTCGCTATGTACGACCCTCATCAATCCACTGATTCCAAATAGGGATGTAACGGATATCCGCATCCACAACTGCGGAACGTTCGCGTGAAATCCTACCTCCGCTTCCGCATTCGCAATTTTAATGCGGATGTATTGCGGATGTTTTGTTTATGTTGTGATATATATTACTCTTTTGACGAGATCCTGCCCATTGTCGATTAGCTAACAACAACTTGTTTTTTTTTCTTACACTCTTGCAATAATAGTAACAATGAACTGAACGCTGTTATTACCTAAGCGACAAATTTACAAATATCTACTTACATGTTAGGTAAAGCGGCCTATTCACGGTTCAACTTAAAGGACATCTGCGTAGAACTACCGTAGGATGCGCTCACCCATTCACTCTACTTGAATGGGTCCAATAATGTTCTAAGCAATCCTTCCAACTCATAATTTTTTGCCACACACTAGTGTCCTTATCACACACTCGCAGGATGTTTCCTCCAATCATCATCTAACACCATAGTCTGTTGGACGGCAAGGACCCGTGTTTGTTGTCTAGGAGTCAAACAACATCCAACACATCCTACATGTAGTCCTGTAACGCCTTTCACGGCCTATCAAGAATCCTTCATGGCAAAATCGGATCATCGTAGGTCCTACAAGTTGGTCTGTGAATGGGCCACTATGGCGGTGGATAGGCGGTTGGCGGGCACGGAGAATTGCGGTGACGTGACCTTAAGCTTGATGCATGAATTAGTTGAGCTACGAACTCCGCAAAATTCATATGATAAAGATTTTTTTTTTTTAGGCGCTTATGTAGTTATTTAAATAATGTAATTCACTTCTGAAATCATCTCATGTTTTCTGTTGTTGAGATATGAGGCAAAAATGAATCAATAAGGCAGTATTATATGGAAGTATACTTATAAAAAAATGTAGATGCATAAAAACTATAATTTTATATTTTAAATGTATTTTTGATAAAATATTAAGAGATAAGTAATTATAAATTTATTTTTTCCCCTTCGCATCCGCGGATGTCATGCACTGAACATTCGCATCCGCAAAGTTCCAAACACCGCATCACTGTCGTGGTTACGTACCCTGTACAATCCACAATGTCACTGTATCTACCAATCATTCTGCCACGATCGAGTTCTCTGACATACTGATATTGGGCTCTAGTTCGTTTTCACCACGTTCGACGGCGCTGCACTTACTAAGCTTCGCGTAGTGTCCGGACACACAAAAGAGGATGCTGCTACCATCTCTGTATAATTTTAATCACTTTTAATGATTCCTCTGTTTCACACATCCTCTGATTTTAGAATTATTTATACCATTTCACAAACAGTAGCGTATGATGCCGTTAGTACGAAACCCAGCAAACATTTCGAATACATAAATAAGTTATCTTTAAATGGATACGTTACTCCCAAATGAAACATGCCTTATTATACTACTGGGCTGTGCAATGTTTGAAACCTCATCAAAATCGGTCCAGCCTTTTTTTGCGTGACTCACGTTCGACTAAACAGAACGACATAGAAACAGATACTTTTTTCTCCGTTGGTGGGCAAAGATACACTAAAACTCATTTTATTTTTAGAACCCTGGTCGATACAAAATAAAAATCCTATGAAAATCCATCAAATGTTTTTCCCTGAATCGCACTCAACAAACCAGAATTTCCTTCTCGCAGTCGAAGTAATTACAGCTGACTATATAATAAAAAATGTAAGTTGCAAAGCTATCGACACTTTTAATTATTGTCCAATCGACGTCGTCGCTTCAGTATAAAAATTAGAGCTTATAAATAAGAGTGGATTCATCATAGGGCTGTTGATATTTTAAAAAATATCGGATTTTCGATATATCGATATTTTAAAAAATATTTATATCGGGTTCGATATATCGAAAAAAATATCGATATATCGACCCCATTATATAAAACAATGTTACAAAAACAAATCATTTTAAAAAAGGGCGAAGTCTTGTGGATATTTAATGATGAAGAGTTGTGAGATATTTTTCTGTATGATGTTTTGATTTTCTCAAAAAAAAAATAGTTTTTCATGACGTCACGGATAAATACTTTTTTTAAAAATTGTGATTTAGCCATTATACTACTACTTTACTAAAAGGAAAGGCAGAATGTTTATGATTTACTAGAAGACTTGTGAATCCAGAAAGAGCATCGAGGGAAATCTTGGCTTTTGTGAGTTTAAAAGCTCAATAATACAACATTGTAGAGGCATTTATTTATGTTGATGTTCTATTATCAGAGTTTGCATAGTGACCAAGTCACTTTTTTTACAAGTATTGTTTTATGTGGAATTTAATTTCTTTTTGTAGGTTGATAGCTTATTCTGAGTCTTCTTACTTTTTTGGACCAAATGTTTGCACCTTAGCAAAGATTATGTATCCGAATTTATCAATATTCCTGCTTGCATCCAATTTCCATATCAAAATACTTTCCTCGACAACGCACGCTCATGTAAAACAATGGGCTGGAGTCCGATTCGTTCTGTGCGAGCTTCGCCGTGTCTGCATTGTTACCATCGGTGTAGGACTACCAATAACTTCCAAATTAAATGTAGTTACAAAGAAAAATTAATTGTGTTTTTAATGCTCCTGATCTTTGTGCAAAACTGAAATTCAACGCATATAGCCTCATCAAGAAGAAAGCAATTAACCTACAAATTTTCTCTAAGGCGTTTCAGCTTTTAGATTGGCATTGAAAAAACACAGGAACTTTTCTTATACTATGGGGATGAAACAAAGTATGTGTACCAAATTACCATTTTCTAGGACAACTGGATGTTGCATAGAATTATGATGAGAGAACGTCATAGTTATTTAAAAGAGTTTCAGATCCAAAAAAATTCCAAACTAAGGTGGTGAATGAAGTAAAATTTTGCACCAAAACTCATGTCAGAAACTTCATTGGACATACTTTTCAAGAGCATGAACTCATGTTTTTCCCGTTGTTTCTTCTACTATGAATGCAGAACTCCCTACATTAATTGAAAATTTCCCCTTCTTTGATATTGCTTCGCAAATGGGTAACGCTTTACCATAACACAATTTTTTAAAGCTGAGATTCTAGGTGGAATGCAGGATTTAGGGCGAGGGGTGGGGGCAAACCGAGGTACTTGCTCTGGGCGATAATATCGTGTCCAACAATGCGTTTGACAAACAGTTAAAGTGGCGACATCAATGCGTTTGGCCAACAATCAAGGAGGCGATTCTTGGGGTCAGGCTGGCAACAATGTTTGAAGAGGCGGCAATCTCAGTTTTTCCCCGCCTTGGAAAAATCCTAGAGCCGCTAACGTCAAGGCAGTTCCCTTGTCGTCAATGTTTTTTAAATGCACCAATCTATGATAATAAGTTTTTAGCATAGCGCTTTGTAAAGGCAATCCAAAAGTGGTAGATTCTTTTTTTCAATTTCTTATCTTAATAAATTCGTAAGTGATATAACAAAACTGGCTGTAACATAATTTTGGAGCTCAATTCTTCTGTTGGTATGGAACAAGAAACGTATCCAATTCGCGCGAAATATTTAACTGTGGAGTGCCAGATAAAGGCTTATAATTTCCGGGACATTTCTGTGTCTAAAAAGTATTTTAGCGGTATGTTTAAAGAGTGAACAAAATGCAAATTAATAAAAAATTCTATTTTAGGTAAATATGTTATCTAACGTATATATAGCACCTCTTTTAACTTTATTAATTAAACTATGGTAGAAAGTAAACATCAGGTATTATGAATCAAAAGGAAAAATACTAAACTTAAAACAAAAATTTACCACCTCGTTAGGAATTTTTTACTTTGGTACAAAATCAACATCGGGTATTATTAATCAAAATCTCAAAAATATTAAACCAAAACTGAACACTTCTGTTAGGCTCATTAATTAAAATTAGGCAGAAAATCAACATCAGGTTTTATCAACAAATAAAAAAATTAGCATCTATCTTTTGCTAAATCAAAATCAACATCAATCCAAATAGATCTTAATCATCTACTTTTAAAACATTTAATTCTAGATTTTGCCATTTTCATAAATATTTCTCCGTCACTGCTTTGCAAAACTGATAAAATTTCTCAGCAAGAGTCTTCAAAATTGATTGAGTTTGCAGTTCAGCTTTGATCGAATCCATGAACGTTCTGTTTCACTCTTATTTCATAAATTATTCAACGGACTAAAACTTGTCTCTTAAAAGTCATTGCTTGTTGGAATTGACAAAACAAAACCAACTATTTTTTTTTAAATATTCAAAATCATTAAAAACGCTTGTTCTAAAGAAATTGGCCCAGATTTTATGGTTTGGAAAGTCTTTTGGAAGGACCTGAAAAACACGTTTCAGACATGTGAGCTCTGTATAAAGGAAGTTAATGTTAACTGCATCTAGAATTTTCAAATTCCCAGAAAATTCAAAGAGTATTTTCCTGTCAGTTTCAATTCCTCTGATTTAAGGGACATTCCATCCTCCCGCTGCAAGCATGGGATACTTGGCTTGGCCTCATGACCACCGTGGTGAACTGAGTTTGAGAAAAAAACTAGTATGCGGAAATTCCGGGACAGTAACGCATAATTCCTGAACACGAGATCAGACACAAAATTCCGGGACATTCCCGGATTTTGCGGCTATCTGGCAACCCTACCCATACATTACGATTAGTTTCTTAATGCTAATACTTTTGCATTGATTGAAGACAAATTTTAAAAACTTTTCAAAATGTCCAGACAAGAATTCTAAGGAATATTGAATGAGTTATTTTACCTTTGTTTTTTACTTCTCCACAGGCCCGCCGCTAGCTGTTTGAGCGCCCGCGTGCAATAGCGATTATGCCGCCCCCTGTCCAACTACAGCCAGTGGTGGATCTAGGAAATTTCCGAAACGGGTCAAAAAACTGTGAGATTGCCGCCCCCATTGTTGCCTTCCCGAGTGTCGCCGCCGACCGCCCGAAGCAGCTGTTGAGCTAAAAAAAAAGGAGGTCGCCCGCTAAATAATATGCTGCCTGGCACGCCCTCTTACGGCGGCCCTGCTTCTCCATGTGCTCGTATCATTCATTGTTTCTTAAAATTCTATCTATGAAAATGTATTGCATGTGCAACACAGGTAATCGTTTTCCCTCCAATAATAACTTGGAATATTCTACCAGGAAAATAACCACTTATTTTAAAAAATATCGGACTCCGATATCCAGATTTCAATATCGATATATCGATATATCGTCCTAAAAAATATCACTCATAAATATCGATAGTTTTTTAAAAAAATATCGATATATCGATATTTTATCAACAGCCCTAATTCATCATCATCATCATCCTCAACAGTTTCGAGCCTCTGGCCGGGTCTGCTTTATGCACAAGCCTCTCCATTTCCTTCTTTCATCCCACCACTTTGTTCCAGTCCTCTCCTCTCTTCCGTACACACTCCTCCACTCCTTTCAGCCATTCATCTCTTGGTCTTCCTCTGGGTCGTTTACCATGCATCTTAATTTCGTAGATTTTTCTTGGGATTCTCTGAACCTCCATTCTCTGTACATGTCCGTACCATCTCACTCTGATCCTCTCTACCCTTTCCTGTAGGGGTTCCTCTTTCATGGTGCATCTAATCACTTCATTTTGTCCATTTTAGTAACTCCCATTATACCTCTTAAAAACTTTATTTCGCTTGCTTGTACTCTGCTGATGTCCCGCTTTTTCATTGTACATGTTTCAGCAACATAAGTCACGAAATAACCATAGTATGTATGATAGATTACTCTCTTGCTTCTCTGTGGAACATTTTTATTCCATATCAAGGTTCTAATGCTCCTTAGAAACGCCTCTGCTTATCTTCCTCTTTCACTTATATCATTATCATTTCCTCCACATTCCTCTAATACACTCCCCAAGTAACGATTACACAGTTCAAATTTACTGTACTAGATGGCCTAAGCGAAAATTTCGCAAATATGATAAACTAGCTCGTACTCGCGACTTCGTACGCGTGGATTAAGAATTTTTTTTTGTCAGAATTGAATATAGAAAGTTGTTGGTAACGAAGGGTTGGTCCCAAACAACATCGAGTCGACATAATATGACAGGAAAGCCATCACAATATCATTCTACCGTCGAACCTGTCTCTTGAAGAGAATCAATTTCCAACATATTTCTGTCACCATTCGATAAGGTCTCAAAATTTCGTGACTACAAACTGTTAATCATACTGGAAAAAAAATATCCTGCCCTCTTCATACAGATTTCCTTATAAAATTCCATCACAATGATATAGCCATTTAGTCGTCAAAACGTAACAAAAGCAGAGATTTACTTCCGTATTTATAGTATTATTACTGCGGTTCACACACACTGACTGCGAACAACCCCTGAGGGATCATTATAACGTAAAAAAAGTGTACACCTACAGCATTGCAAGACTACCTATGATTTGCATCGCATTGCACCCCTAACTTTGTAATATCTACAGTTTAACATTCAATCCGAATAACCGACGGCCCAGGCGTGACTCTTACGATCAAAAACAGTTTTTAAAAACCTTAGCCTCCACGGAGATTTGAAGCGGAGACCACGACCCAAACATTAGTAAGCCAGCGCTTTAGCCACTGAGCTACATGACCGCTACACGGAAAAATAGTAGAGAGACCTCCATATCCAACGCGTCTATCTATCGCCGATCAGTAGTATTTCGCAATTATGAGACAACATGTATTATTTATACAGATAATTTTCAACCAAATGTAGACAGTATTTTTCTCCTTGTTTCAAAGGATAAGTGTGCAAAGTTTCATCGAGATTGGATGAAAACTGTGGATTTGTATGAAGAACAAACAAAGAAACAAAACACATACATAAACACACACACACACACACAGACACACACACAGACACACATACACACATACACACAGACACACAGACACACATACACACATACACACATACACACATTCACACATACACATATACACACACATACACACATACATACATACATACATTCATCTTTATATATTTAGATAGTATGGCGGCCGCGTAGCTCAGGTGGTAGAGCACCAGACTGCGGCCCGGACGACCGGGGTTCAATCCCCGACAAAGCCGAGAATTTTCCCTCGAAGCTAAACGTCCGGAACGGCTGCCAGACCCACCAAGCCCACTATCCAATGAGTACCGAGGAGGAAACTCCGCGGGAAGGTAAAGAACGGCGCTGATCCCATCACATTCATTCTAGTGCCGAAGGTTGTACAGGGACTCCGTGAATCCTACGGGATGCGGCAGGAGCCGTCGGAACCCCGTGATCTTTACCTTACGAGGAATAGTAACATTGGTGGTTTGTAATAAAACGAAAGAAGAACTATTTCAACTGTAGCAATTGTTTATTTCTTCAGTATTACGTTCATATCGAAATGCTTACAGCATATTGCGAAACAATTAGAGAATACCTTTTGAACGCGTAAAACATATGCATGACAAACTATCACTGACCTTAACGGAATACAACTAACCCAAAAAAAATATCCATATCTCTGTTACATGTGTTGCTGTGATCGTAGCGCGTGAGAAAATTTCTTGGATAAAATGATTAGATAGGAATTGTATAGAGAAACAGAAATATTTCCGTATCAGAAAATTATATTTGAAATTCTACTTATTGTACAAAAAAAAAAAA
>CM061914.1:149089002-149114186 GCA_031002005.1 Vandiemenella viatica | reverse complement strand
TTTCAACAACACACTAGCTTGCTACAAATGCTTAATAAAATACAATTCCAGTTAAAGTTTAGGTTTGAGGGCTGTTACACGGTGTAATAGCTTCTTTGTACTGGCACAGTGCAATGTTAAAAAAACTGGAAATCTAGTGGCTCATTTTACCACCGAAGCCTTTATTATAATGTTTCCTACATTTGGCGAAATTTCTGCATAAGCGTTAAACGTTATAAAATCTGCTATACATATATACGTAATTAACAGTAAATATCATTTCATGATTAGATTTTTGTTTCTACTAATTATGGGTCAGCAGATATTTAAAATACTCAATAGTTTAAATATTCCCTCGTAATTTAAAGTGTCCCCCCCCACCCCTTCCACTCCTCATAATCAATCAGAATAAATTAGTTTACAGAATCAGAGAAGTAAATACATGTTTTCATAAACATTTTTAAACCAACATTACTTCCTTGTTGAGCGGTCTGATAGCTCAGTGATTAAGGCGTTTGTTTTAAGTTCCGAGTTTAAATCCCGACAGGGCCAGAAATTTTAAAGAGTTGCGTTCGATCATATGAGCTACGATAGGACGTTCCATATTTCGGATTCCTCGTTTAATTGTAGGAAAAAACTCTCCATCCTACCTCTGACTGAATGGCATGCCTCCTTCGGGAGAATATAACCAACCTCCAGGTTGCAGACTAAGTTAGCTTTTTAGGTCCTTGCTACAAATAATTCCTTGTCCTATCGCGTACCAATACGTAATGCAATGAAAGTTTTATCAGTAACATTTATATAAGACTATTTACCGGTTCTTCATAAATACAAACTGTTGTATTGATTGTGTTAACCTTTGCTTAAATAACTGTGAAAAGTCTTGTTTCAGTTGGTACAATTTGTAATGTTCCACTTCTTAGTCCTATATCACGATTAATTTATTTTTATTAATGTGTTGAGCAATGATTGTCATGGTTACTAAAAGATGGTAACAAGCAAGTAGAGAGAATAGAGTACATAAAAACGCATACTTCAGAAGATTTTACATAAACCAATAAAAATAAATTTTCAGCCTATCCTCTTCTGCATGTCACAAGTAAAGAATGGACTTCTAACATTCCCATCAAGGTGAATTATTCCATTTTAAGTTTAATCTAAGAAATGCTTGGTATAAACAGAGGGAAAAAAGCAAACCAGTAACTGTAGGAATCTTCAGTGTCATAAAATGAGGCAGACTTTAGTTTTGAAACCATCACGAGTGACCATTGAGCTACCGGAAAAAAATTTAACATAACTGGAAAAATAGAAAATGCCAAAATTTTAACACGTAAATTCGCAAAGTGTTACAACAGTGTATACTTCTTTTTTTTTTTTGCAAAGAAGTATTTTCCAAAAAGAGCTTAAAGGCAGATCACAGCTGCAGAACAATGGAAGCAATCACCCTTTCTGATTACTCTGATTAATAATATTCGAAGTGGATTCCGCGCAGTCACACAGTTTTTGTGACCCGCCAGCACGATGAATTTCAGAGTGGGTGGGAACAGCCACTGTCTATGTCAACTCGTCATTTTGATTTGAAGGATATAAATATTTAAATACACGACCTGTTCATCAGGTCTTATCGGTCGGACTGTGTATTCAGTTAACAATCTTTCCTACACAAGTTTTATTTGCAAAACGCTCGAATCAACGAAATGTTACGCTACTTATATCTTATAATCATCGATCATGTGTGAAAACGGCACATTTATAATTGAATAATGCGTAGAGTGAGCTCCATTACAATCTATCAGTCTTTACGAAAATCAACGAACATTAAAAATGTAGGTCATTCAGAATATTAGCAAAAATGTTGGGTAAAAACTTTGAATGTATATAATGTAGCAGGTACAACCGTGAATAGTTTATGAAGGTGAGCTGCGCTGAAACTTTATGGAGTTACGAAAACAATAATTTTTTGCATGAGTTTGTTATTTTAAAGTTGTCGTAATTGAGACCGGCATTGCGCTTAGAGCGAAAGGTAATATGCACCCTATCAAATAACTTAGTTGAAGGGTAATCGATGCATGTTCTATCCAAAATTGTTACGTTTTCGAACATTAAACGTGGATTAATATTCTATACTTGTGTACCAATTAGTTCAATAACATTGGGTCTGCTCAGAACGTGTGAGAATCATTTTAATGCACTGGAAGTTTAAGAGACCATTGTGCATGTGCCCCAGCTGTGGCTATTAGTTTGGAGTTACTGTAATAAACGCATTCCGAATTGTCATTTCAAGAGAAACGAATATTCTTCACGTAAAATAAAATTTTTGATCAAATACAAAATACTCTGATTAATCTGTACCCCTATTCTGCATTTGATTCTTTTTTTTTATTTTCCAACGAGTCTAAAATTATACAACCCGACCCTCACAACATGCAGCCTTCACTTGTCTACTCCAGAAATCTGTTTCTGAAATCTGATATAAAATGTGATGTAAGATAACATCTGGATATTGTGGGCCATTTCCTCAATTGCGATAGGAACAATTTTTGTGAATAATTTTCACGCCAATGCAATTGAATATGTTGTTTTATTTCCGGAACGCGTTTCACTTCATTCTCTGACGCATCTTCAGTTGTTCCGTGTGTTGGGTGTTTGTACATGTTAATTAGATTTGTTCTATTTTACAATTTATTCATGAAAACAATGGTTTATAAAGATTCAAGCTTAAATTGATGTAACTTTTATCTTTTGAAAAAATATACTAATTTTGTTAAAGTTAATCGCTTTCTTATGCCTTCCCAGCTCTGAGTAGCTAGTTCAATTTTCTAAATAGAATTTTATTAAATCTTGCACTATATTTCTAGTAATTCTAAAAAAATTTCCTCATTTACGTTTGACAGATTCATTTAAATCGCGCAGGATTGTCAAACGTTTAAAGATATTTCACTTCTGCCTCATGCCAGCTCCATATCAAATAGCAAAATTAAAGTATACTAAGACATTTTTGTTTTAATTTCTATCATTTTTCAGCGCCTAAAAAACACAGTTAATCACATTTCTGTATAATCAAAAACAACTCTCAGTTTTTTTTAGGGAGATGTGTGTGGTGAAATCATATTATTGAAATAAAATACCGTATCTACATCAAAGGATTATGGGACTTGTACATTGCTGCGAGAATCTGCCAGGTATAGGTATCCGTTCCAGGGCATTGCGAAAGCCCCTAACGAGAGGAACTCGAGGGCAATGCGTATCAAAGGAGTCGCGTCGTTATGCTGAAAGGCTGCCCTCCATTTGCGAACTTCCTCGAACGCAGCTACTACCAACAACAACAAGAAACGTTATCAGAAATAATCTTTCTCAATGCATATGTTTTAACTATTGCGTGCGATATCCGGAATTAATGCGGCTACAGTTAATAATTGTCACTTACAGTTTTATCGAGATGTGTTTAAACGTTGGTAGTCAATCTTTTTTACCAGCTGCCAACTTTTGTATCTCTGTTAGTGATAAAATATTCTAACCACCCGCCGGGTCCACAGTAATAGTGATTTATAAGGTGGGGAAGTTATTTTATTTCGTAAAATTTACAAAGCAGAGTTACAGCAAGTTGAAGCATATAATAAAAATTAGTTGCCAAATACTTTATATTGGACCTTCACTAAATTACGAAACAACATGTTGTAGTTAAATTCAGCATTTTATTTACACTTCGCGTACTCGTAAGCATGAATGTGGTGAAATCATATTTAATTAATTAATGAAATCCCTGAGGACGATGCTACGAAACTAAATGCTGTATATCTGGCTCCATTTTTGTAAGGAATAATGGAAGGTAACCTCTTTCAGAAATATTCAGGCGATTTCTTCCTTTGCTCTAAGCATTAATAGTAGCAGTATAGCTTGATTACACAATGTATGAAATAGGGAATGATATCAGTAAACTTTCAAAATACGAGCATATCTTCATACTGTCTGTCCATTTCCTATTAAGTTTTTTTTTGAAGCAGCTACTGGAGTTTCATTATTCTTTATAGGTGCCAATTCACGAAATTGATGAAAAACTCTCTGAATAAGTCGAAGTAGTTTAAACAGTTAAAAAATAATGAAATAATACTTTGGCCACCAACAAGAGTTTTATTGGCATCTTGAAGCTGCAATAAATCTCTTGAGAGTTAATTAAATTCAAGAAGATAAGCGCTTCAGTACCGGACAAAACCCCGGCAACCCACCATGAAAGCAGGAGCGCCCAGTACTGGGCTGTAGGGACCACTATAAATGCATTTTTTTAGTTTTCGGCACAAAAATGGATATTTGGCTCATCATATTGGAATAGTGAGTTAGTATAATTAAATTTTTTAAATTGTGATGTAGTTCATGTTCCTTTGGCAATTTCCCTACACAACCATTTTTTCCTCTTCCTGTTTTATTATTAATTTTAATTTCGCCATCCGCCTGCTTTTGATATTTATGAATTTTAATTATAATTATTTCATATTTTTTGAAAATTATTCGTCAGTACCCTTTTGAACCATCAAAATGTGTAAGTTTTAGAACTTAAAACTCTAGTTTACGAAATCAGTCTTCATATGACGGTACTCTCCTAATACGTAATATTAAGGAACCGGGTACAGCAACTGCCAGTTCGTTGAGTTCCAATTCAGCAATGTGAGAATTTCATTATCGTTCGAACAGCGGATATTTTAAGCGTTTGTTATTTTTGTATATCTGCTGAACCAAATACACAGTTTTTTTATTAAAGGCAGACAATTTTATGTTTACTTTTCGATTATTTATACAATGCAATAAAATACTGTTTCGATCTTTGGCTTTAATGACACATAATTCAGCGAACTCTGAATGTTTAAAACGCCAACTACTGACTTAATGTTCTTCATTATCGCTCAAAACATTTATCTACAATATTTCGAACACTTCACCATCCGCAAGGTTTTGTTAATGCCGATTTACTAACTATTTACGATTTACCACCTAGCTCCATGTCAATATATTTTGCACCTGCAGTATTTATGGCACATTTCCGAAAATAAAGAATAAAAAAGTGTGTCCATCCTTAAAACTTCTGAAATTAACAATGCAGGCCATTCGTGTGGTTTTAAAGGTGGGGTGAGTGAATTTCAAGTTTGTAACTTTCAATTTATGATGAACCAATTGTAACTTACGAAAACGAAGTAGACGTAAATTTGCATTAAAATAAATTATCACTTATTTGTATTCACCTTTTATCAGTAAAATGCTGATCACACAATTCCTTAGGTTAAACTCGAATTCACACGTAATATATATCTTTTATCTTGATGCTTTAATAAGTTTCTTGTCTTGCTCATTTTGATGTCCGCTTTATACCGCCGATACAACGCACGTAAATTCTGTGCAATTATGTTTAAGATCCTGTAAAGACTCTCGTAACGGTTCCATAGATATCGCTTGGCTGCCTTCTACTCAGTCTGTTATGCGAAAGTTATCAACATTCAATTTAAAGTAGCAATCAGCTTTGAGGTGTTATCTTGTAAGTTGCAGCACTTTCCACCCCTGTTTCAGCCTGGCCTACAGTTTATTATGCAGTTGGAGCCGCAGAATCTTCAAAGCACTTCGGTAAGGCAAGCTTTGCCTTGGGTAAAGATGAAAAAAGTAGTAACTCTGATGCAGCAAGAATATTACGGTTTTAAAGGAAGACGCCTGTATAAAACTGAACCAACAGATAGCTTGCTACACCTATCAAAGGACACTGGTTGATAAATCACTGTTGACATGTAATGAGCTAATTTCAAAGCCGATTTACAGTGCAATGTCAATTTTTTCTCTCGTTTGGAAATGTTCATACTTGAATCGTCCGCTCCAAAGATCACAAACCGAATAGTCATTATGGAGAACAGTTCATCAAACATTCCGGTTCATTAACGAGAGTAATTGACGACTGTCAATATGATTACATATTATCTAATAATTTGGTGTTCCGGCAATTACGTGCTTACTGGCCATTTATATTCGCAGCGTTAATCTGTTTTTAATTAAAGCATTGCTACGATATTCCTATTTTAAATTGTGCCAGTATTTATCGTTCTGTATAGTAGTCTATGAAGTTGACAATAGTATTACCATGCGTTTTCAGCTCTTACAAACAGTAATATTCAATTTTTACCTCCAATATTTACTTACATGATACCAGGGAAAGGGAATAGTATCGCTGGTTTTTAGTTACTTACGTTGGTAAACAGTGTTAAAAGACACCTTCGCCAACGACTATTATCTGTAACTAGCTTCTTTTTTTTAATGGCGCTTGACCTAATGGCCATTCAGCCAATAACTTATTTCTTTTATTCCTCCATTGTGTATATAGAATCTTCTAGTATTATTCGTGAGCACAAGTGAAAGGACAAGACGGGACGGACACAACACTTGATTAAAACCACCCATGCCCTTGGCACGACTCGAACCGGCGACCTCTGCAACGGGAAGCCAGGCCACTAGCTCCGCGCTAGCCCCACGCTACCTAGGCCTATGTATCTAGCTTTGCCCGGCAGACGCTGCAATGCCTGCTTTTCTTCTAAGTGGGTACACATACATAAAGCAGACACATTTACATGTAACAAAACAAATGAAATTCTATGGGTTTTGGTGCATAAATTAAATAGTAAAAAGTTTGTTCTAAAGCTTTGGGATATACAATATTTTTGGTCTTTTCGTCTTCTGCAAAATTAAAGTATCGAACATTTCTAGGAAGTTGGATATGAAAGTTCTGTTATATCCCTTTTTATCGGATTGTAATAAACACTCTCCATCACCATCCATCCAGCCAGATTTCGCTAACTTTAAATGTAAACATTATTTTAATATGTATGTAGATTTCTGTGTTGCCACAAAAACTTTAAAATAAGTTTTTAAAATTGAAGTTTGAATTTCTTGGTCAGTAAAAATTAAGGGGATGTAAAAGAGCAAATGTAGACAGTAGTTTCCTGTTTGTTTAAAAGTATATGTGTGCAAAATTCCATTGATATCGTATAAAAGCTGTGGGTATGTATAAGAAAATATTAGAAAAAATTAAGGGGTGTGGGTTAAAGGGGGAAAGTAAATGGGTTTTGTAAACCAAATAGACGCAATTTTTCTTCATATTTTGATGAATACATGTGTGAAGTTCGATCAAAATTGGATAAAAACTATGGGTTTCTATAAAGATCGATGTAAATCAAGCGGGGGAAGGGGTATAGCGATAGAGGGGTAGGGCTTTGGCAAACCAAATGTAGACAGTATATCCGGTTTTTTTTTTTTTTTTTTTTTTTTTTTTTTTTTTTTTTTTTTTTTTTTTTTTTTTTTTTTTTTTTTTTTAAGTATAGACCTACGTGTGCAAACTTTTTTTAAACTCGGGTAGAAGTTGTAGGTTTGTATAAAGAACATTGACAATAATTAAGGGGATGGAAAAGGAGGAGAAAGGGTGTTTTTTTTCTAATATTTGGTCTAAGAAACCTTCGCAGTCACGCATTGATCTCTTCATCATAATCGGATGAATTGTTTAGGAGCGCATAGAGGACAAACATCCGAACATTTATTTTTTTATGTTTAGGTTCCCAATCGATTGTATTAAACTTTCCGTAAACGGGCACGCTAATAATCAAAATTTCTCAGAAATACGATCTTCTTCTTGCTCATACTTCCCAGCATGAGGGGTCGGCTGGCTTTGATGACTTTTATTCATGACTGACATCGTCAAATATGGAGCTTTGGTTTTACGGCCACGTGCCCTCGCCATGCATTTTATACCTTCTACCAGGACGTACTACGAACTATTGGATGAATTGAAGTATTGCTTTCTGTCTGCGAAATGTGTAATTACGTATGTGGGTGTTTTTTTTTGGTAAAAAGTGTAGTTCATGAGGCGGAGATTGGGGACCGTCCTCGCATTCGCCTTGATTGCTGCGTTAAACCTCAGTCAGGACGGCAGGTAGGCGTAGACCTGGGATCGTGCTCGGTCCCGTTGTACCGCCTCCATCCGAACCTGCGATGCCTCAGAGAACGGAGTCCCACTGTCAGGTTTCTCAGAACTGTAATATACGTATGTAATAATATTCAATGTATTGTTGCTTCTATTCCTCGTCCGAGTCACTAGGTAGCAAGTGAACACCAGCCAGGGAACTTAGTTTCAACCGTGACAACGGGGTTAGGGGCAGAGGAGGGGGGCTGTATAGCCTTAGGAGGCGTCCATTAATTACGTGAGGTGTTATTCAGACCCTCCCCCCCCCCGGTTTGGAGAGACTTTGTGAGATCTGGTCGGACCCCCCCTCCCCCTCTAAAATGACGTGAGATTCAGACGGAGACCCTCCCCCCCCTTCTAATCGACCTTGTAACTTTCTGTGAAAAGCCTCCACATTCAGCTCTACTTTTTGCTAGGAAACTAGCCTCAAATAACGGGTCCAATAGAGTGTTCTGGCAAGGTTTTTTTTTTTTTTTTTTTTTTTTTGCAGTTGCTCAACTAAATAGAATTGTTATGAAATAACACTCAATGTAATTCGTCGTACCCAACGCTCTGTCGAAAATTTTCAGTTGTCATCCTGATCCGAGTTGCATTTCACGTAACCACAAACTGAATTAAGGACCTAAGTAATTTGGCATCGTGAAAGTAAAAAGTAAATCTCAAAAACTTACGTCATGCCGCGTAATATTAGTTTTAGTCCTAGTCCAGGTACCACAGGATCGCGATAATTGTGGAACTACTTTTATCCGCATGAATGTTATCAGTAACTTAGCGCTCATGAAAACAACTTAAATTATTTTGTTTAAAACTTATATTACCCATGTCTTCTAGTGGAAAGAACTACAGCAAAACTATGTAGAATTAAATTCTAATATATAGCTCATTAGGCTTAAAGAGGCTACATCCTGAAAAAAGAATCGATATAGCTGCAATAATAATAATAATAATATGATCGCAACTAAACTTTCCATGTTTAGCTTTAACACTCTCTCTCTCCGCTGCTTCCCAGATATTGCAAGTTACCAAACACATCTTTTGCATAGATATAACTTTTATATAAATAATCTTTTCATTTATGGTCCAACTTTTTCCATAACTAGCTTCCATCTAGCTGCTTCCGTGTCATCAAGCCATGCTATTCATGTCTCTTCCTCTGCATCAGTTATTATGAATATCGTCTTCTCCCTGGTCTGGAGTCTGCTGCACCAGGCTTAGAGTTAAAAGTTATGACAGATTGAACAGATCTGGACAAATACGAACTTCATGTGTGTTTCACCCTAAAGGTTCACTCTGCAAAATTTTAAGAAATCTCTTAAGCTCAAAATATTAATAAACGTATTAAACACGGACAGATACTATCGTGCTATCGCATTTAACTATTTCAAAGGTAGTGAGTGATTGCTAGACTCACACTGGCTGAAATACAAACCTGACTTGTATTGGACCCAAAAGGTTCACTCTTCAAAATTTGAAGAATTTCTCCTTAGTTTAAAGGGAATGCAACGTTGGCTCCGAAAGTATCACGCTACACTTGATTCAGGCTGGCCAAACATTCATAATGTAATCTTTGTTCATCGCGTACGTAGCGGCCAGAGAAATTAATACAGATTAATAAATAGCTAAGCAAATATCCATTTAGGTAACATATTGAAACCTGACATTGACATTAATGATCTAATAATTCACGAATAGCGAACACATTGATGAAAGTGGTCAGTTCAATACATAAAATACAAATAAACCGTAATGTATATATACTTTTGTCAAGCAGCAAAATTAGCGAAAGTTTTAATTAAAGTAAAATTTAGCCGACATAACAATTGGCATTCATTGTTACAGCAGAGACCATGAGAAATTTGAGTTTTTCTAAAACGTTTATGTTGATTTCATCACGGACGTGTTACTGAAAAGTAGTTCAGCAGCAAAGTTTTTCCAATTTTTTTAAGGATAAAAGCTACTAAAAGCATTTTTAAAGAATGTCAATTAATTTTGTAGCAGTTGCTTAGCTATTAAACTGAGCACATACCCTCTAATTTCTAACAATATCTCTGGTCGCTTTTAATTTGATAGCAATGGCTGGCGTGTGAGATCACCGTTCACCAGCCAATATCTAATCTAGCGGAGTGAATGAGTGAGCTTACGAAATTATATCTTAGATAATCAATCACATCTCTAGAATTATGCGCAATACTTTTATAAGCTGGTGTGAAGTATGAGTGCTACATGTTGATGTAAGAATTTGCTGTTTCTAACAAATAAAGCTCTGTAATAACCATCTGCATGGTCATTAACCTAGATATTCGTTGAACTAAGCAATTTTGGGATATGATATTGTACCTTACCTTGAAATTTTATTTACTAATGAGTTTGGAGTCTTGCTGCTTACCAGAGAATTGGAAACGAAGGACAGTATTACCGGTTCATAAAGGAGGGGTTACAAATAGGGTTGAAAATTACAGTGTAATTAGTTTGACATCAGTGATAGGCAAAATGATGGAGAGATTGATATGCAATTATATCAGAAATGTCTGTCAGGAAAGAAACTGGTTTTCAGATCGACAACATGGCTTTAGGCAAGGATATTCATGTAAATCCCAGATGGTGGGCAAGATATTTCAGATGAATTGCTCAACGGAGGCCAAGTTGATAGTGTGGCACTAGATCTTACTAAGGCATTTGACAGAGTGAGCCACAGAATGGTTTTAAATAAACTGAAATCTATTGGATTGGATGAAAAAGTTACTTGTTGGGTAAAGGATTTTTTAAAAGCCAGAAAGCAAAGTGTCACAGTAGGGAATACATTATCAAAAGAGGTGGAAGTAAATATGGGAGTGAAACAGGGTAGTGTTTTGGACCACTGCTGTTCGTAATTTTAATCAATGACTGTGTTGATGGATTACGGTCAGAATGTAGGTATTTTGCAGATGATATAATGGTATACAATAGGATCAAAACAGGTGAAGACTATACACAGCAGCAGGGTGTTCTGGATAGAATATCCAAATGGTTTGGTCAGCATATAATGAAGATAAATGCCAAGAAAATTCAGCTTATTAGGTACAAAGATAAAAAAAAAAAATTTATTACGATTATAGGGTGGGGTCAGAATTTCTTGTTGAAAGCTTGAAGTGTAAATATCTTGGCATAACGTTTGATAACAAACTCAACTGGGCAGAGCACATTGGGCAGGTGGTAGGAAAAGTTTATAAAATCCTTCATTTACTGGGGATGAGAGGATGTAACAGAGAAGTTAGGGAGTTGGGTTACAAAACTTTGGTCCGACCATTGGTTGAATACGGCTGTGTAGTTTGGGACCCACATTTTGGTTATCAAATACAGGAGTTGGAAGGTTTGCAAAGAAGAGCAGCTAGATTTGTTCGTGCAGATTATCGCAGGACCCAGTCTGTAACTGATATGATAAGGGAGCTGGCTTGGGACTCATTGTAGGAAAGAAGGGGGGTGAAGTTAGTGCTGGGAATGTGCAGGGCATATGTTGGTGATGGAGCTTGGAGGGATGTTGGTCAAAGAATTATGAATAGTGCATGGAAGGGGTAATACGACCATGACCACAAGCTTGCGCGCGCTTTCATGCATAAGGGAGTGGGAAAAATTTTCTTTTGTTGGTAAGGCTGTCAGGGATTGGAACTAATTACCAAGTATAGTGATGAACAATTTTCCAAAAACGCTTAAGGAATTTAGAATTAAAATTTGTAAATCATAATAGTAATTGGGGAAGGCATTTAACATTCCAATTATTTTTTAAAAAATATGAAAAAGGGGTAAATTGATGACTGAGGGAATTGCCATCAGAGTGTTACCTCCATTGCAATTAAAAATTAATAAAACAAAAACATCCCGAATCTCTTTGAAATATGCTCATATATGTTCCAAGATGGAATTTCCGTTCGTGCCATTGTCCCATACGCGCCTTCCGCATATAATTTATTTCACGGCGACCAATTTTCTCACGGCGATAACGCCGCGCTCTTCGTCATTTATCTGCATACAAATAGCTTTTGTCTGTACCGCGCCACGTACTATTATAATCTCTGCAACATACATCTCTGAAGCCAGGCGAAGATAAAAACAAAAAAGCGGTGAGAGAGAAAGCGTATAACGAGACACTAGAATTACGACCTCCGAAAAGCGCTGACCCGCCGCCCCACAACAAAACACTGTCGGCAGTAAATGTGTCGCGGGTCGGTGATAGGTGGCATCGCAGGCGCACGCGGATCGACTTTTGCGCTTTCCGTTTCGACCATTACGCGTCACATAATTCACGAGACTTTATTGCTCGCGTACAGATCGGTGTAGCGTCGATAAGGAAGTCGACACATGAGCTGACCCCGCACTGTCCACTGCGGTCTGCTCCGGAAACAGTTCTTCAGATCCAGAAGGTGGCGACAAGAAGCATGTCTGCCCATTCATCTACATCACCAGAGGAATACACGGTAGATTTATCCCTCACACCCATGCGATATTATACTGTCTGTGGCCTCAGTCTTTTCTATTAGTCTCCAATTTTTTCCGTGGACTTGCAGAGACTTTCTTATGCATTGGGGTAACAAAATAAATTTTTTGTTAAGTGGTTAAGGCAGTTGCTTTTTTTTTTTTTTTAAGAAAAACTACATGGCCATGTTCCTGTTAAAAATCCCGACGACAGTAGGAATTTTTTTAAATTTAATTGCAATGGACTGCCTCCCACGGTGGCAATTTCCCTATACATCCATTTTTTTCCCTTTTCCCACCTTCTTTTCCCCTCTATTAATCTCAACTTTAAATTCTTTTAGAGTTTTTGGTAAATTATTTCTCTTGGTAATTTATTCAAATCCCTGACCTCCTTACCTATGAAAGAAAACCTTCCCAAACGCTTATAACTGAATTGCAGTGCCAGTTTGTAGTCATGGTTATCTTTTCCCTTCCATATACCTCTATTAATTCTTCTATCAATATCTTTCCACGCCTCATCAGCAAAACCGAGCGTGGTGGGTGAACGGTTAACGTTCTGGAATCGCTTTCGGGAGGACGCGGGTTTGAATCCCCGTCCGGGAATTTAGATTTGGGTTTTCCATGGTTTCCCCAAATCATTCCAGGCGAATTCAGGCATGCTTCCTTCAAAAAAGTCATGGCCGAATTACTTCCCGTTCCTTGTCCCCAGTCCCATCCCACCTCTAATGACGTCGCCATCAACGAGGCCGTAAGCAAAAAATCATCAGCAAAATACGTCTTTAACACTCCCACGACTTTCATCACCCGTTTTCTGCCTTCAGACGCCTTGTCATATCAGTTGCTGATTATGTTCTGCGATAATTTCCAGAGATAAGAACAGCAGCTCTTCTTTGCCCCTCTTCCAACGTCTGTATTTGATACCCAAAATCTGGGTCCTATTTTACACAATGGTCTGACCAAAGTTTTGTAACCCAATTCTCTTCCGTCTCTGGTACATCCCCTCATCACTCTTTCCAACAAGTGAAGGATTATAAAAACTTTTTCCTAGCACCTGTCCAATGATCATATGAGCTATGCCAGGACGTTCCGTGATTCGGATTCCACGTTGAACGTTAGGTCTCAGAGGAAAGGAACTGGCCGTCCTACCTCTGACGCCAACTACTTGGTATGCCTCCTTCGGAAGGATCCACCGAATGTTCGGGTTGTGGCCTATGTTAGTTTTTTTTTAAATGTAAACGTAAACAGAAAAATTGTAATTAAGTTAATACCACAAGACAAATGTAACAGATCTAGTAGACCAAACTTGTAGACCAGGCGAGATTTATTGTCCTGGTTCCCAGAAAGCAACACTGTACATTTACTGATGTAAATCACAGTTTCCATGCCTTTTGATTTTGGGACCCGAACAATAAGCAACATGCTCCAGGGTTACCCTAAATCTTACTCTGTTCTACGAAAATAAAAAATGTTTATTTTTTAATTTTTTCGATGAGACACAGTATCATAATGAGCAGCGCAGCATCGTTTTCAGATCAGACTCCATAGCACAAAATTATTACATACCGTAGTACACTCTGTGATAGCCTAAAGGATTTTTTATTGTACTTACATGGCTTGTTGCTGAAATTAAATTGTTTGGTTTACGATTAGTTAATGGCTTGTTAATGTGAAGTAATTACGCTACGATGCACATACACGCAATCGATTTCAGGCACAAGGGTGTAGGAAGATTCTCTTTTTTAGGTAAGGGTGTCAGGGATTGGAATAAGTTACCAAGAGAAATGATGAATAATTTGCCAAAAACGTTGAAAAATGTTGAAAAATGTTAAAATTTGTAAAGGGTAAATGTAGGTGGATGCAGAAAAGGGCGAAGAAATTGCCACTGGAGCATGCGCTTCATTACAATTTAATTTAATTTTGTTTAAATATGATTACGATGTTAGGTTAATTTTTCTCTAAAGCAGCGGAGTTCGAGGCAAATTGAAGATTTGTTAATCACTTGGCTAAATATCGAGGAGTCCCAGCCAAACATACATACACATGTGTTTATCAGTTATGTATCTGCACTTCTAGATAATAATAATACTTTTTATGGCTTTTTATAACCTTGTATCTTACCACCCTATCAGATAAGGGCGTCCTCCTGTTAAACGTGTAATCGAGACCACAGAGCGTAATAGCATACTTGATCAATTTGTAACTTTTTCAGAGGTGAAGGTCGGTTTTCAGGGACATAAAAATCCAAAAATAGATCGTAATTCGAACCGGCGATATTCAAACCCTTGTCACGTACCTTAACAAATTCAGCCACTAAACAGATCACTTACAAGCCATTATATATTCTAGCCAAGAAAAATTTAGAGCAACTTTTATTGTGGGCATTATATCAAATACCCGCGACTTCGTACGCGTGGATTTAGAATTTGATTGCTCGAATTGGATATACAAAGCTGAAAGCTACCTAAGATATGTCAGGAACGACATCGATATACCATTCTACCGTCGAACCTGTATGTTATTCATACCGGAAAAAAGTATCATATTTCGTTCATAAAGATACAAAGTATTTCCTTGTCATCGGTATACAAATATAGTCATCAGAACGTAAAAAAAAAAAAAAAGACAGACTCTTACTTTCGCATATATAATACTATTAGTTTATATCACACATAAACTGCCTGTGGAACCAGTATACCCTGAACAAAGTAAAGGCTTAGGGCACTATTCTATCGCCAAAGATTTGCCAGATCATGGTATCCTTACTACAAAATTCTAGGCTTGGCTCAAACTATAAAAAATAATTCATAAAAAGTTTTACCCCCAGTGGGGTTTGAACTCGAAGTCACACGGAAGTTTTCTTAAAAAGCAAGCACCTTACCACTGCGCTACTCAGCCAACACGTTCTAAGATCTGGAGGGGGGGGGGGGGGGGGGAAAAAAAAAAAAAAAAAAAAAAAAAAAAAAAAGTTACGCAGTACCAATACATATAGATATTATGCGTTTGTCTTTCACAGTTCAGATAGTTTTCATAATTTAATGACAATATGTTCTTAACTTTACAGAATATAGTATTCCATGTCCATCCTAATGTTAAATAGCATCTCCTTGACAAATTTCATCACGATTGGAGTAGCCGTGTAGCCCAAGAAACGTAACAAACAGACAGATAGACAGAGTTACTTTCGCATTTATAATATTAGTATAGATCCACTATCTGGCGTAGTAATTGATGGACAGAGAGTTATACAGATGGCGTACAGAGCACACCAATGACGAGAAGTGAGGTTGTTAATACTTTGTGATGCGGAAAATTACTCATGATTCATACAGGTTCTAAAAAATTAAAATCGTCCGGTCTAAAAATTGAGTTCGAAATGAACATGATTCACTGAACGCCATTCGTTGTATTTTCCATCAAGTTCAGAACGGTACCAGGGAAACGTGATAAAACAATAATACGAAAAAAGCAAAGCGTCATAAACAGCGATTAGTACGAAAAGAATTAAATTTAACGACAATGGCAGCGAGGATTGGACGATTCCAGTAAATTACGTCATGCTCGCCGCCACTTGTTATTGTTAGGTTGTGCATGCGAGCTGTTGACAAGTACTAACAGCGCGCGCCCACTGAATACTTCACCAATTAGTTTTATTGACAGCTTTTTAGTGCAGCCGTGGTTGTTATTACAAAATGAGTCGTGACAATTGGTCCAAATAGAAATAGGGACTCAAATGAATATTTCGTGCATTATACAACAATTCTTGCTGTTTACGCTCGTGACATATCAAATATTTCCATTCTACATTTATTTATTCTTGATATACTTCGAAATTAAATTTGCATCTGTCATGTTTAATACTGCAAAAACTTCTACACACTTTTTCTTTTCTCAATTTATAAAAATGGCAGCACACGAAATATAGGTATTATCTTTAATTTGTTTTTCATCCAAACGAAAAGTAAAATGAAAATAATAATAGCAATAAAAAATTCTTACTAATCTAAAAAAAAAATTTCACAGGTATTCACGTTTGAAGAATGTAGGAAAAATAATTCCAGCTAAAATTGGGTTACCAAATGTGTTTAATATTAATTTCATATCTGTTTAACTAAGACAATTTATTTTAACAAAAATCCACTGGCCGCTGCAAAACCATGAAATATGGTATGTAAACATAAAAACATCAAATGAGCATTATCTTCACCTGTGCCATTATTTACATTTCTTCGATTTTTTTTTTTTTTTATTTTTTTTTTTCTCTCTCTCTCTCTCTCTTTTATGTTACTGTACTTTAACGAATTAACTCTGAAGCAATGGAAGCTCGTCATCTACAGGTATCAACTATCGCAAAATAAAATAGTCTCGCCGTTGACTTGGTAGCGTGAAAATATTTTTCTCCCTGTATAAAATACATTATTTGTACAGGAAATTGAACACATACTGTTTAAAAATGCTATAATTTCGTGCTACGTTGGTGATGAGTGATAATTTTGCCCCAAAACAGTAATAAGAGGAAACGTTTCTCTTCGACGTTTGGTGGCGAGTAGCCTAACTAAAGAAGGTAAAGTTGGAAATCTTTATAATTTACCTGCAAATGGCATATATTTATTAAAGCTTCCAGAAAAAATTACAAATTGTTCATAAGGTAACCAGAAATTCATGGTTCTACACCATAAAACTAATAACGTGATTATTTTGTTTGTTTTCTTACTTACGAAATTCAACAGAAACCATTTTTTTTTTTTTTTTTTTTTTTTTTTTAAGATGATTCATTTGTTCACAGTGACGATCCGAAGTCAAATTGGCACACGAAATCTATGCACCTAAGGACATTGTCCTCTAAGTAGATGGAAAGATAAGCAGCAGGCATCTGCTCACTGTGTTACGTACGTGGCCTAGTAAACTATTAAATCAGTCCTAACTTGAAACCGAGAGTGGTAGGTGAATGGTTAACGTTCTGGTCTCGTATTCGCGAGGACGCGGGTTCGAATTCCCCTGCGGGCATCCAGATTTTGGTTTTTCATGGTTACCCCAAATCACTCCAGGCGAATGCCGGGATGCTTCTTTCAAAAAGGCTATGGCAGAATTCTTTCCCGTTCCTTGTCCTCAGTCCCATCACGCCTCTAATTACCTTAGCCGTCTACGAGGCGTAAAAAAATAAAAAATATTTGATGTTTCACTGGTCGTCACTCAGTTGGCTAAAGCAAGTGACTGGATATAGGAAGATCCACTATTCGAATACCGGATTCGGCTGCAATTTTTAAGCGCCGTTCAACAGATTCCAAAAGATTTTTTGTTTTAACTGTTTAACGTCTCCTAACAGCGAGGTCTTTAGAGACGGGAAAGGATGGGGCACAAGGAATGGGAAGGAATTCGGCCATGACCTTTTTGAAGGAAAAATCCCGGCATTTGCCTGGAGTGATCTGGGAAACCATAGAAAATCCAAATCTGGATGCCCGGACGGGGATTCGAACCGCCGTCCTCCCGAATGCGAGGTGAGAACGCTAACCGTTACACCACCACGCTCGGTGATTTAAAGTACAGAAAAAACAATGCTTTGTTTATGTAAAACATGAAAAAATGCCTCATGTTTTGGGTTCTACGTAAAACTGTAGATCCACTTTACCCGTTAAGATTACAGGTTTAGGTTAAGCGAATTATGTGGCGAATGTAAAATCTGTCATTAGCCGGCCGAACAGCCCATTGAGTTCTGTAATGCCATACCCATTGGTTATAAACCTTCAGTTTTCTCGTGTATACTTAACTGTAGATATTAGCGACAAGATGCAAAATTAGAGTCCATAGACACATTCAAGTAAAAAAGTGTAAGTTAATTGAGATCTTAGCTGCAGTAATTTATGTTGATGAAGTGTTGCAAATTTTATCTATTATCAAAAATTTGAGGTTCATAGTGATAGGCAATAAGCCAAATTCTCAGCAAAAAATCAGGAAGATGTAAATAAAATTTCAAATTAAAAATGAGTTAAAGAAATTTTAAAAACAGAAATTACCAATTATACGTTCGGTTCTTTACTGTCGTAATAAAATATAAATTTTCGTTTTTCATTCCTACGGGCGGGATATCCGAGTAGTTACTTCAGTGGTTAATAGGATCAAGTATCACAAAACTTCTTTCAAAATTCTGGAACTCGTTAAGAAAAGTTGGTATCATCTTCCAATGGTCCTATCGGCCGCGACTCCACTGAATGGACGCCAAACAGACGAATACGCTTCCGCCTCATAACGCTAATGGGTCTACCATTGAGAGCCGCTACAATAAAATAAATAAATTGTGCGGTTGGCAGCCCTGAAAGGGAGTCGATAAATCTTGTGTCAACGCACGTCGCCGGATAGCGAAAAAGCGCCATCTGTTTTTAGTGGAGAATTTGCTGGCTGAAGCGAACCGCCAAAAAAGGGCAACGCTGCAGGCGTATCTGTTTCGTGTGAAAATAAATCGCTGCAGCAAATATATCAGAAGCAGTCAAATAAATAAAATAGCTACAGTTTATATATGTTGAAAATAAATTATGGGCAAGCTAACGCTTCAACGTTTCCCAAAACTTTCGCGAGTATACAGTAACTTAGTCAACATTCTTAAACGAATAAAAAACCATGCTGTAAAATTAATCAAGGTAATTTCAAAGTATTTCCTGGCCTTGTATACTGATAAAATATTTCAGAACTTCAAGCCATATCAAAATGTAGCACTCTTGGAATGTTTCGAAAGTCAAAACCTCTGCCTTCCGTTTCAACTAACTAAGATGGCAAGCTGGACGTGGCTGGTGTTTGTTCCGACAAAGCTCGCGAATAATTTATCATTTAAATTAACTGATCATTTAAATTAGTAACTTTCACTCATAACTGAGCACAAATTTTATTACCTTACTCTGTTCACCCTTAACTGGTGGTTCAAGGTCATTTCCCCTCGCCCCGCACCTCACCTCACCACCCTTTCCCGTTGCCTACTCCTCCAAGCAGACCCTTATGTGCAGACAGAAGAGTAGTAAATTTGTCGGCGGCACTCTTTCTCCCTCGCATGTGGGGGTAAGGGCAGCGGAGTGGGGATAGAGCAGAGTGACCTTGAGCCGCCTCTCTTAACTGAACGGACTATTAAAATAAGATGCTGCAAAGATACTAGAGATATCAAATCACCGGTTTATAATTCATGCATGAAGGCATGGAAATATTTCTACCGAAAAATATCATGTTAGTTCGACTTATATGTTATTTGTTATTAAAAAATAAAAATGAAACGAATAATTCACAAAAATCATTTCTCATTAAAGTGTCGCTCATTTTCAAAAATCTTGCACGAATAATCCATTTGCCTCGAGGAAAAACGCCGAGCGTGGTGGGTGAGCGATGACGCACTGGCCTCGCTTCCGGGAGGATGAGGGTTCGAATCGCCGTCCAGGATCCAGATTTCGGTTTTTCATTGTTGCCCCAAATCATGTTATGCAAATGCCGGATGCTTCCTTCAAAAGACCACGGCCGAATGCCTTCCCGTTCCTTGTTCCCAGTCCTAACCTATCTTTAATGACCACGAAGAGGTGTAAAGCCATAAGTAAAAAATAAATCGTGCTAAAGGTATTTTCTGAAGTCGAGAGCGCTATTCATTCCTCAAAACACTGTGTTTCAAGCCTTTCACAAATGTCGGATAGTCTGAGACAATAGTGTGTTGCTCCACGATCAAAAGAATTTTTGCCTCAGGTACATCTGTCAAACAAATACACTCTTCACCGGGAGCTGAACGACTGGTAAGAATTAGCCTTGTTTCTACGCAACAAGTAAAACTACGAACCTCTGTGTTTATTTCTTCTACTGTTTTCTCTATATTGAAATAATAATTTAAATTTCAACTATCCTCTTAATTAAAATAGTCCACGTCTGTTCTAAAGCTGGTGATCATAGCATAGTAGTTAGTAGAGTGTTAATACATATAATAAGCCGTTGTATTTAAGATGGGACCTTTCTGCTACCTCCGCAATGATCGTCTCCTTCTGGAATACCGGCTCTCTGTTACGCAACATTGTCTCAGGAATCCAATGGTGTTTTCGCTTATTCCAACAGCTGTTAGCCTATATAGTAGGGAGTCTAATGAACAAACCCGATACCTGTCTATTTAAAAATGCGACATCGTATTACATCAATGGCAATGAAAGTAATATAAGCCGTCGCGTATAGCATACCAACTCCGTTGGTCTGGTTTTTTGTTTGTTTTTTTTTTTCCGGAATACTCAACCAACCACTATCGAAAAAGTATTGAGAAAATGACTCCTGTTGGATGACTGGGCTCCTGGACGTCCATGTATGCAGTTATTTTATCGTATAATTGACTTCTTTTACCATTGTTATAATAACAAATAGTTTATCTGTGAAGTTTAAGTACATACCATAATAGTTCAACAAAGAGGTAGTAAACAATACGTCCGTCGACAAAGATAATGTCCTAAGTACATGGTTAAAAAACTACATTAAACGTGTAATATCGCACCAACAGTTAAAAAGATTTAGTTCAAGGTCATGTTGAATGTGTTTAAGTGTGTCGAGATATTTCTAGATTTTCGTCTTCAAGCTGAGGAAGGGAGACGACACAAGGGGAAACTTCAAGAACAGCAGGAACCAAGAAGATATCTCCTGTAAGAACATGTCTATTGTATAGGAGAGACTACAGATCCAGGACTGGCCTCGCATTCGGGAGGACGAGGGTTCGAATCCCCGTCCGGGTATCCAGATTTGGGTTTTCCATGTTTCTCCAAATCACTTCAGGTGAATGCCGGGATGCTTCTTTCAAAAAGGCCATGGCCGAATCCCTTCCGTTCCTTGTTCCCAGTCCCATCCAGCCTCTAATACCTTAGCCGTCGACGAGCAGTAAAGCAATTAAAAAAAAAAAAAAAAGATCCAGGACTTGCCTTTTCACTCAGGTAAAATATCATGAACAAGAATAGTTAAAGATGATATATCATAAATTAATCTAGAATATGGAATTAATTTATATATGGTTAATGTCAACTGAGAGAATAAAAATCCTTTTTTGCTGAAATCGAAGAATAAATTACAAAATCTCCACGTTCTGATCTTATACAGAACTTTCTCGTACTTTTATAAGGTTGTCAGAACATCACTCTCCATCCAAAAGTTATTGCGCCGTATTCCCTTCGATGTTACATACTTATTTATTTCTTTTTGACGGTGCTCAATTATGAAAAGTAAACTGTCCCAAGATATAGGAAAGAGTGTTGCTACCTGTTAGGAATTACTGAAGATATTTTTATTAGTTGTCAGAATAGAATGTTCTTGATTTTGAAAGGGAAAAACGTACTAGAATTCTTGCATAGAAAATATATAGCTGCAAGATTTGCCCAAGCATCTGCCACATCTAACAAACTCCTAACGACTGGATTCTAGCTCGATAATCAACATCTTGTATTTTGAGGCATTTAAATAAATCTTCAATAAAATTTCCGCGACTGGAGCACTCGAAAGTGTGATTGGGTTCCGATTCTCATATAGCACTGTGGGTGTACTATCTGTTACATTTTCAACGTCTCATCTGCGAAGCATAAATGATTAGCGACGGTTTCCGTGGACAGGTGCGCCATCTTTCGGAGTATCCCATAAATCAATACCCTCTTTTTAATGCGCCCCCCTATTACATTCCTTGTGCCAATCCATTAATAATTTATAATTTATGGCAGCTTATTGATTGCGTCCGCCTCCTTTCAATGGAGTTCCCCCTCGTAATGGAGGCTACTTTAATTTACTGAAAGCCTTTTACCCCGGCTCCTCTTTCCTCAGCATAGCCTCCGGTCCACCTACACGAAAGCCTGCTATCCCGGAGGGGAAACGAAAAACGTGAAGACGCGTAAAAAAACTATTCCCGATATATCTTTTTGTGTGTCTCCGCTCACATGTTGTCGCGCAGAGGTTAGTGACCATTTGCATACGGGTGTGCACGGTGATTTAGTGCGCAGGAAGGGCCCGCTAAATCGATTAATTGATGGCAACACGCAGTGGCTTAGGATTTATTGGTGCTTATGCAAATGGCGCGTAAGTTCTGGTACAATGCAACATCCGATGAATATGATTATCCTAATAATTCCCACACCACAACTGAACTCTCCCCCTTCGGTTAACGTAAATTTCCGGTATCGTTACAACACACGCGAATGCTCGTTGCTGTTGACGCTGCGTAATTTCAACAATTTCTCCACAGTGTTTAAGTAGTTCGTCCTTTATTCAGAACTTAGTAAGATCAGAGATTCTTCGTTTGTTTGGCTGCAACTGACGCTCCACGTCTCACTTTTTTACTTACTTCAATTTTGCCTACCTCGCTTAATAGGAGGTAGGGGATTGGAAAAATATTACCTGTAGAGATGATGAACAATTTACCAAAACGCTGAAAGAATTTAAAGTTGAAATTTGTAGAGAGAATAAGTGGGGCGGGTACAGGACAGGGAAAAATGGGTGTGTAGGGAAATGGCCATCAGAACGTACTCTCCATCGCAATTCAATTAAATTCTCTATCTGGCTTCGGGATGTAATTTCCTATAAGAAACTCGACAGTTGTTCAGCTTATTTTGAAAGTATGACCTTTTTTGTGCTGGAGATTAATGCTGTGTATAAAACACCGAGCGTGCTGAATGAGCAGTAATGCCAGGGCAACGCAGTCGGGAGGACGTGGTTCGAATTCCCGTCCTGCCATTCAGAATTGAATTTTCCGTGTTTTCCTAAAATCACTCCAGGCGATTACCGGAATGATTTCTTCAGAAGTACACTACTGAATACCTTTCAATTCCATGTCCCAAGTCTTTACCGCCTCTGATGACTTCGACGTCGACGAGGCGTAAAGTAGAAGCAATGAAACCGAGAGTGGTGGTGTAACGGTTAGCGTTCTGGCCTCGCATTCGGGAGGACGCCGGATAGAATCCCCGTCCGGGCATCCAGATTTAGGTTTTCTATGGTTTCCCAAAATCACTCCAGGCAAATGCCAGGATGCTTCCTTCAAATGGAAATGGAGCAAGGAATGGACTGACTTCCTTCCCATTCCTTGCCCCCCATCCTTTCCCGTCTCTAAAGACCCCGCTGTTAAGAGACGTTAAGCAGTTAAAAAAAATAAGCAATGAAAAGAATATATTAAACACGAATACTCAATCAGCTTGTAAATAAGTATATATGCTCAAACCTCAACAACAATTAAACAAACAAAAATAGAAAAGTGTTCCTGTTATCGTGTAGATTATCCATGGAGAAACCCCTCGTTATTTTCCCTGCAAGTCACGATGCGAAGCTATGAAATTTTTCGCAGTCTCAGTTCTCAGACAGACGCGTTGCGAGGGTCTCTCAGAATACGTCACCGCTTGTTTCACCGCTTCCTCCACTTGGCTAATTACCTCGCTCGCCTTGTACCGAATTTTATTCGGAGAGGGAAGTCACGTCGGTATTCGCTGTCAGTCTGGAAAGTTGGGGCACGTATTCTGTGCTGAAGTTCAAAAACCTGCTTCCTCTAAATTAGCGGAATTGCCAACACGAGACGACTGCCCTTTCAAACTCAACTGCATTCGTTCCACTCCTCAAAGAACCGAGAGAAGAACGCAGCAGCAATATGTGCTCTCAGATGTTGCCAGAGGTGTACGCGACATTCATTAATATCAAATATGCCAAGATTTAAATCAACAGAGACTGTTCAAAATATCGAAGTCAGCTTTAAAGAAACATATTGTAAGGGACGCATTTTATTATATTAAAACCTTCTATTTTTTTGTCGAGTCTGAGCGAGTCGTACGTGCTGCAAACCGCTGAGCGGAAATACTGACTTTTTTTTTTTAATGGCTTTTGGCAGCTGAGGCCATACAGCCAGCTCAATGTGTTATATTAAAGCTTCCAGTGAATCAGTTAAATCCAGTTTATATAGTCTTCAAAGTGCGGACGCCACAGGACGGACAGGACACACACAGACACACGACACTTAACATCCATGCCCGCGGCCGGATTCGAACCGGCGACCTTCGCACGTGGAGCCAGCACTCTAGCCCCTACGCTAAAATACTGACATTGCGCAGTAGGAAATATTACGCGCGGGCGGAATAGCACGCGTGG
Organism: Vandiemenella viatica; assembly: GCA_031002005.1. Taxonomy (NCBI): domain Eukaryota; kingdom Metazoa; phylum Arthropoda; class Insecta; order Orthoptera; family Morabidae; genus Vandiemenella; species Vandiemenella viatica. Next base: position 149,089,675 of record CM061914.1, on the reverse strand, counting down.
CGAAGATCACCTTGCAGAGACAACTTGTAACTTTCCCCCATTCGCGTCTGATCTCTAGGAGCGACAAGCTCGGCCTCGGGCGATAGCGATTGGACGCGATCCCCGCCAAGATTCTCGCCTTCTACATGTCGTAGGATAATTACAACATACCATAGTTTGCTGGCATTATGTCACGTGGAGTCGAGATGTATTTTCCTTGTGAGTAATTACTCAATGTTGCAATAAACATCAAGGCCAACGACTTCAGTATTTCATTCGACGAATGCAAAGCCGTATGTTCTCCGTTCCCAGCAGCCCACAGTTAATATTTTTAGGTGTCAGACAAGAACAGAAGACTATCGGCGTGGCGGAAGAAGAATACGTCGCAAGTCTTAGCTATTGTGACCGAGTACAGACTATACACACAGCCATCCGACAAATCAGTCACTACAATATTACATACAGCCATCTCGAATCCCATGGTTACCATTTTCTTTTCCCCAGTACCACTTCAAGAATGAGCTCAACATCAAGAACACCTTACAGCTGAAAAGATAAATAAAAATGGTTTTTTAATTTTAATAAAAAACTAATGCCACAAAAAATTAACAAATAGCTATGGTACAAATATATTTTGGTGAAAATAATGTTTGCGTAATTGTTTTCTATTAATTACCTTAGTGATTACGTTATC
>CM061914.1:149049102-149088002 GCA_031002005.1 Vandiemenella viatica | reverse complement strand
CGCCGATATTGGTAAGTAAATTATTGTTATTTAACTTGTTTTTCTGAGTTTTAAATTCTTTCACATATACTGATGAGTTTTTTTTCTCTCTGCTTCAGACTTTGATGAAATTCTCGCTGAGGATGATTTCGGTAATGATAATTTTTTTTAACGTAACTAGATTATGAAAAAAATGAAGCGTAGTCTATATTATAATTTATTTGTTCGCAGGTGATTTGGATATTTCCTGCAGTGACCTTTTTTATTTCAGTACGTATTTTATCTATAGATTATTTTTTTCCATGTCTTTATAACTATTGCTAATACTTTTTTTTTTCTTTTCAGATGAACCATCACGCCCAGAGAAGCGTAAGTGCAATTCTGAAGAATTAAGTAGCCCAAAAAGAGCTTGTGATTGCTCACAATGGAGCATTGACGTGATGTGCCGCAGAGGCATGCGCCAACTCCACCACACCACAACCACCAGCACAACTGGAATATCGGTAAGTCCAGTACATCAGTAATTTACCTATATATTTTATGCGTACAAAAAATTATGTTTTTCATGATACTAAAATATTTCTTCTTTTTTTATGTTTCAGAGGGGGCGGTCGACGCCCGGCCAACGAGGCAGTTCCGCCACCAATATGGCGACCATGGGAGACATCGGAACCTAGCCGACCGCCCGCCACAGCAGCAGCGGGCCCCCCAGCCGCCAGCCGACCATCGCCCGGCTCCAGGCCGCCATCGCCGGGACCCAGCCGCCAGTCCGCCGCCATCGCCGGGACCCAGCCGACAGTACGCCGTCCTTCGCCCGGCTCCAGCCGGCAGTCGCCGGTCCTTCGCCCGGCTCCAGCCGCAGTTCCACCCATCGCCCGGCTCCAGCCGGCAGTATGCCAGTCCATCGCCGGGGCCAAGTCGGCAGTATGCCGGTGCAGGGGCGCCTTATGCAGTCATGATCATGGCAGCAACGATAGGTGAGTCAGCAGTTATCGCGCTTAGTCCTTGAAGACAGGCTTAGTGCATTTAAAAATAGAATTTATTCCGGGTCAATTTCAAATTCTCAAAATTTCATAGATCCAATGAATTTCATTGATGCTTGCTTTAAACTTGTTGCCGGTAAAGTTCGCGAAATTGTGGATAATCGGTTCCTCCCCATCTGTAAAGGTGCAGGTTGGACTGATTAACACATATAAAATACAGAAGGAAATGATTTTGGAAACCGCCCGTATGTGCTTTTTAACTAAAATGCGTGAAGTCACAACAAGCACTTGCCTGTCGGATTGGTATGAAAAATATGTGAAGTCGGAGCCTCAGAAGTAAAATTGTGTGAGTTTCAAGAAAGGACAAGTGGTCAAACTCTCGATAGAATAGAATCCCTCGACATTAGCATTTCTAATTTTCAACCCTTTCTATCGGTGGGTCTTCCTATGTTGCATCTGCCAGCTTGATATCTGTAGAAGAATGCCTGTCATCAATGTTGAAAACAAGAATGACGAGGTTGTGCTTTCTATGGACAATTCTTGCATATCACGTAAAGGCGCTAGAAAAAACTTACAAGGGTTAGCAATATAAGAAAGTACGTTCACTCTATCCCCCTCGATTTTCAGGTATGAGTTTCCGGTAAAACTCTCCGACATTTCTAAATTTGGAGAGGCAAAATCCAGACTATTCTGTAAATGTTTTCGGTCTGGATGAAGTTAAAGGTAAACATGTAGTTTCCGGGGCCCTCCATCACACTGCAGACAAACGCGTTCACCACTATAAACATGTTGATGATTACCGACGGCAGTGGAAAAAATTCCATTACTGTTGGATTCACAACTTGTCGGCGTTAGTCAAGTCTTCATTTAACTAATGATAAACGTGCTATTTTATTTGTGACAGATGTCTGCAACATTTTGGACGCAAAGATCTCCTGGACCGCCACGAGATTGACTGTGCAAGGGTTGATCCTGTAAGAGTGGATTTACCCCGGCGACGACGAATAAAACTTTAAAGTTTAAGGATTTTGTGCACCAAGAGCGTGTACCCGTCGTCGTTTACGCGGACTTTTGAAAGTTTATTGCTACCTTATGATTCTTGCAGTCCCCCACCCAACGCCTCTCACACTACTTTTAGTCCAGAAACATGTCCCTTTCCGCTGCCGCATACCAGGTCGTATTGTCCATCGTACCTAGTCTGTCGCGTTTCAACTCCTTCAGGGGAAAAAATCCTGAAAAATGGCTTGTTGATCGAACTCGTCAAACTTGCCAAGAAAGTTGATAAAATTTACAAGAGGTGCATTCCTCTTGTAATGACAGACGAGCAAGAAGCAAAGTTTGCTGATGCTACGGTATGCCACATCTGCGAAGAAAGACATTGAACCGGGGACCGTCAAGGTCCGCGATCATTGTCATATCACGGGTGAATTTAGGGGGGCTGCACATAATGATTGCAATTTGCAGTATAAGACTAAAAAGTACATACCCATTTTCTTTCACAATCTTTCTGGGTATGATGCTCATTTCATTGTAATGGCATTATCAAAACTCGATTCCGAAGGAATGGACGTGCTTCCCATCAACACAGAACGTTATATTTCTTTTTCGAAAAAGATTGAATTACACTTCAATCACGTTAAGGTTTCTGGACTCATACCGGTTCATGCAGCTCCCATTAGATAAACTGGTTGGAACCCTTGAGGACGGACGACATGGACATTACTAGTGCTCATTTCACCGACCCGAGAAGTTCCAATTAGTTAAACGGAAAGGTGTCTTCCCTTACGAATACATGGATTCGTGGGATAAGCTCACCGAGGCCACGCTTCCTCCAAAATCAAAATTCTACAGTTCGTTGTCGGAGTCACACATTTCTGATGAAGATTACGAACACGCGACAAAGGTGTGGCGGACCTTCCAGATCAAGACTTTGGGCGAATATGCAAGTCTGTACATGGACACAGATGTGCGGTTACTTGCAGATCTGTTTGAGAAATTTAGGAGTGTATGTTTGGGGAAGTACACCCTGGACCCCGCCCACTATTTCACATCCCCAGGCCTTTCGTGGCAGGCTATGTTAAGGAGCACGCGTGTCGAACTGGACCTTCTGACGGATATCGACATGCTGCTCTTTTTCGAACGAGGTATTCGCGGAGGTATTTGCCAGTGCGTCCACAGGTATGCGAAGGCAAATAACCGGTACATGCCGGAGTACAACCGCGAGGCGTCTGAAGATTTTATAATGTACTTCGACGTAAACAATCTTTACGGCTGGGCCATGTCGGAGTATCTACCCTCTGGTGGGTTTCAATGGCTATTCGGCTAAAGAGATTGCTAGCATAAGATTCATGAGCGTTGCAGCTGACTCACCTAGGGGTTCGTATTGGAGGTAGACCTTACGATTCCTCAGGATAAACACGACGTTTTAGCAGACCTGCCGCCATGTCCAGACCACAAAGCCCCAGAAGGTTCTACCCTCCCCAAGCTGATGACCACACTGGAGAACAAGGTACGGTATGTTCTCCATTACCGAGTCCTCCAGCAATGTGTAGGCTTGGGCTGCAGGTGACCGAAATACACCGGGTAATATCTTTCAATCAGTCACCGTGGTTGAAAGAATACATATCTCTCAATACGTGTTCTCGCCGTGACGCCCAAAACAGATTTCGAGAGAGATTTTACAAACTGATGAACAATTCAATTTTCGGAAAGACTATGGAGAACATTCGAAAACACCGCGACGTGAAATTGTGTACAGCATGGGTGGGCCGCCGCGGTGCCCGCAAACACATAGCTTCACCACACTTTAAGCAAGTAACAGTTTTCACAAGAACTTTGTGGCCGTGGAGATGGCGAAAGCTAGGATAGTTTTTAATAAACCTGTGTATGTCGGAATGTGCATTCTTGACCTGTCTAAACTGAGGATGTACAGATTTCATTATGAATTTGCCATTCCTCAGTTTAGAAGCCCTAAATTGCTATATATGGATACAGACAGCTTCATCTACTTGGTGCGGAACTGCGATCCATATGAAGTGATGCGACGCAACAGGGAGGAGTTCGACACGTCTGGGTATAGCACCGGCAACCGTTATGGGATAGAAGTCCCACAATGAAAAGGTTGTCGGTGTTATGAAGGACGAAGCGAATGGCTACCCTGATTGCGGAGTTTGCGGGGTTAAGGGCAAAAATGTATGCATTCCGGCTCGAGACAGACCAGACCTCTAGACGGGCTAAAGGTTTGGCTGGCTCAGTCACTAGAAAGCTGCAGATGGAGGATTACATAAATTGCCTCCATGGCGAAACACCCAGGTACCATCTGCAGCAAAGGATCACATCAACCCTTCATGTTGTAAATACTGTTCAAATATCCAAACTGGGTCTGTCTAGACGGACGATAAGCGGTATATTTTCCCCGACGGGATAGAGACCCTCCCGTGGGGGCACAAGTCTGTAAATAATGTGTGAATGTTTTGTAAATATACCGTTTATCAGTGTTTCTAGTTTGTAAATATGTATCAATTTTGTAAATATGTAGATAAGTTAGGACTCTGTAAAATCTCAGTTTATCACGTTAGGACGCTGCATAAAATATAAATTGGCTGCTGGGGGAGTGCTGCTGAATTGCTTTGTATGACATTTTGTTTGCTGAGCCGTATGCTCATTTGCATTATATTAACGTAATCGGAAAAAAACATTGTAAAATAGACTAAGTGTACCGAAGTTAGATTGTAAGGTTGCTGAGCTGTATGCTCATTTGCATTATATTAACGTAATTGAAAAAAAAACACATTGTAAAATAGACTAAGTGTACACAAGAAATTATTGCTGTACATAGATTGTAAGTTTGCTGAGCTACATGCTCATTTGCTTTATATTAACGTAATCGGAAAAAAAAATAATTGTAAAATAGGCTAAGTGTACAGAAGTTAGATTGTAAGTTTGCTGAGCTGTATGCTCATTTGCATTATATTAACGTAATTGAAGGAAAAAAAAACACAATTGTTAGAAAAAATAAGTTTATTTATTAAGGAAACAAAATGTATTTTACATTTTAAATAAATCTTTTTTATGAATCCACGTGTTATGTGATTTATCAAAACCCAACCACTTCACCAAGATCATATTTTTTCCTTCTCTTTATCACTCGTTCAACCAAAAATAAAAAAAATAAAAAAAAATGTACTTGTAAGTTTTGTTAGTTGTAATTCTTGCTGGTAAAATGCTCATGCAATATCTTTATCCCCGATAGTCTTTAAGCAAATAAGTTACAGGATTTGTTAATTTCACTTTACTGATGGTAAACACTTCCGTTGACCATTCTATGATCCTCGGTGGTCTCTCGTTCAGGAGGATACCGGTGTGAATCCCCAATTCTGTTGTGTCATAATTATGAAAACCGACCATTCAGAGAAAAAGAACAAAGTAACGAGCATTACAGGGAGCAAGAGAGAAGCATAATTTCATGAAAAAATATACAGTTTCAGTAAGAAGCATGAAAATCTCATAAATTCCCTTAAATTTCATGAAAATCGGTAAAAAAAGATTAAAACTATGTAAAATATTACCAAAAATTACGTAATTTCCTTCCAAAACAAGATGTCGTTGGTTGACATGACAATTACACCTGCGTGCACCACAGAGTGCAATGCCCAACTATGTGATGTGTTTTCATTTCTACAACTGGCTACAGAAAAGTGTCATATATGTACAAAAATATATGTTTCGGATGTAGCGACATTTCCCAGACAAACCTGCACGGCCCCTCCAACATACACATCACATTACCGTCAGGGAGTGCAAAGGATGAAAACTACAGATGTTAGCGATCAAAGGGGCAAAGGTTAGGAAAAACTATGTGATAAGTATTCACAACGCATACAATCTTCCAATCATGATAGGGTGAGCAAAGGATGAAAGCATACTATATGTACATCATAGAACTCAATGCGATCAAAGGTGCTGACATAACGCATCAGACACATTAACGCACACACAAGTCTTAACAAAAACCACTATCATGAAGGTGGAATAAGTTAGCGTAAGTTCAGGTTAATTCTTATTTTCCATAAATTCGTAGTGTATGTGAAGCGATAATGAGGGTGGGATGCACTAGAGGTTAAGACGTAAGCTAAGACATAACATGCTGGGCCGGCCTTACGAAGGAATATATATATATAATGAGGGTGGGATGCACTTAAGAAACCAAGACACCCTTGCACTAATTGAGGTTATTGAGATTAACCCTAGTTTTGTACTTATTGTAGATAATTTAGGTTAGCTTAGATTAACGCGCTCGCGCGTTAATCTAAGCTAACCTAAATTATCTACAATAAGTACAAAACTAGGGTTAATCTCAATAACCTCAATTAGTGCAAGGGTTGTCTTGGTTTCTTAAGTGCATCCCACCCTCATTATATATATATATTCCTTCGTAAGGCCGGCCCAGCATGTTATGTCTTAGCTTACGTCTTAACCTCTAGTGCATCCCACCCTCATTATCGCTTCACATACACTACGAATTTATGGAAAATAAGAATTAACCTGAACTTACGCTAACTTATTCCACCTTCATGATAGTGGTTTTTTGTTAAGACTTGTGTGTGCGTTAATGTGTCTGATGCGTTATGTCAGCACCTTTGATCGCATTGAGTTCTATGATGTACATATAGTATGCTTTCATCCTTTGCTCACCCTATCATGATTGGAAGATTGTATGCGTTGTGAATACTTATCACATAGTTTTTCCTAACCTTTGCCCCTTTGATCGCTAACATCTGTAGTTTTCATCCTTTGCACTCCCTGACGGTAATGTGATGTGTATGTTGGAGGGGCCGTGCAGGTTTGTCTGGGAAATGTCGCTACATCCGAAACATATATTTTTGTACATATATGACACTTTTCTGTAGCCAGTTGTAGAAATGAAAACACATCACATAGTTTGGGCATTGCACTCTGTGGTGCACGCAGGTGTAATTGTCATGTCAACCAACGACATCTTGTTTTGGAAGGAAATTACGTAATTTTTGGTAATATTTTACATAGTTTTAATCTTTTTTTTACCGATTTTCATGAAATTTAAGGGAATTTATGAGATTTTCATGCTTCTTACTGAAACTGTATATTTTTTCATGAAATTATGCTTCTCTCTTGCTCCCTGTAATGCTCGTTACTTTGTTCTTTTTCTCTGAATGGTCGGTTTTCATAATTATGACACAACAGAATTGGGGATTCACACCGGTATCCTCCTGAACGAGAGACCACCGAGGATCATAGAATGGTCAACGGAAGTGTTTACCATCAGTAAAGTGAAATTAACAAATCCTGTAACTTATTTGCTTAAAGACTATCGGGGATAAAGATATTGCATGAGCATTTTACCAGCAAGAATTACAACTAACAAAACTTACAAGTACATTTTTTTTATTTTTATTTTTGGTTGAACGAGTGATAAAGAGAAGGAAAAAATATGATCTTGGTGAAGTGGTTGGGTTTTGATAAATCACATAACACGTGGATTCATAAAAAAGATTTATTTAAAATGTAAAATACATTTTGTTTCCTTAATAAATAAACTTATTTTTTCTAACAATTGTGTTTTTTTTTTCCTTCAATTACGTTAATATAATGCAAATGAGCATACAGCTCAGCAAACTTACAATCTAACTTCTGTACACTTAGCCTATTTTACAATTATTTTTTTTTTCCGATTACGTTAATATAAAGCAAATGAGCATGTAGCTCAGCAAACTTACAATCTATGTACAGCAATAATTTCTTGTGTACACTTAGTCTATTTTACAATGTGTTTTTTTTTTTCAATTACGTTAATATAATGCAAATGAGCATACAGCTCAGCAACCTTACAATCTAACTTCGGTACACTTAGTCTATTTTACAATGTTTTTTTCCGATTACGTTAATATAATGCAAATGAGCATACGGCTCAGCAAACAAAATGTCATACAAAGCAATTCAGCAGCACTCCCCCAGCAGCCAATTTATATTTTATGCAGCGTCCTAACGTGATAAACTGAGATTTTACAGAGTCCTAACTTATCTACATATTTACAAAATTGATACATATTTACAAACTAGAAACACTGATAAACGGTATATTTACAAAACATTCACACATTATTTACAGACTTGTGCCCCCACGGGAGGGTCTCTATCCCGTCGGGGAAAATATACCGCTTATCGTCCGATCTAGACAGACCCAGTTTGGATATTTGAACAGTATTTACAACATGAAGGGTTGATGTGATCCTTTGCTGCAGATGGTACCTGGGTGTTTCGCCATGGAGGCAATTTATGTAATCCTCCATCTGCAGCTTTCTAGTGACTGAGCCAGCCAAACCTTTAGCCCGTCTAGAGGTCTGGTCTGTCTCGAGCCGGAATGCATACATTTTTGCCCTTAACCCCGCAAACTCCGCAATCAGGGTGCCATTCGCTTCGTCCTTCATAACACCGACAACCTTTTCATTGTGGGACTTCTATCCCATAACGGTTGCCGGTGCTATACCCAGACGTGTCGAACTCCTCCCTGTTGCGTCGCATCACTTCATATGGATCGCAGTTCCGCACCAAGTAGATGAAGCTGTCTGTATCCATATATAGCAATTTAGGGCTTCTAAACTGAGGAATGGCAAATTCATAATGAAATCTGTACATCCTCAGTTTAGACAGGTCAAGAATGCACATTCCGACATACACGGGTTTATTAAAAACTATCCTAGCTTTCGCCATCTCCACGGCCACAAAGTTCTTGTTGAAAACTGTTACTTGCTTAAAGTGTGGTGAAGCTATGTGTTTGCGGGCACCGCGGCGGCCCACCCAACCTGTACACAATTTCACGTCGCGGTGTTTTCGAATGTTCTCCATAGTCTTGCCGAAAATTGAATTGTTCATCAGTTTGTAAAAATCTCTCTCGAAATCTGTTTTGGCGTCACGGCGAGAACGCGTATTGAGAGATATGTATTCTTTCAACCACGGTGACTGATTGAAAGATATTACCCGGTGTATTTCGGTCACCTGCAGCCCCAAGCCTACACATTGCTGGAGGACTCGGTAATGGAGAACATACCGTACCTTGTTCTCCAGTGTGGTCATCAGCTTGGGGAGGGTAGAACCTTCTGGGGCTTTGTGGTCTGGACATGGCGGCAGGTCTGCTAAAACGTCGTGTTTATCCTGAGGAATCGTAAGGTCTACCTCCAATACGAACCCCCTAGGTGAGTCAGCTGCAACGCTCATGAAATCTATGCTAGCAATCTCTTTAGCCGAAAGCCATTGAAACCCACCAGAGGGTAGATACTCCGACATGGCCCAGCCGTAAAGATTGTTTACGTCGAAGTACATTATAAAATCTTCAGACGCCTCGCGGTTGTACTCCGGCATGTACCGGTTATTTGCCTTCGCATACCTGTGGACGCACTGGCAAATACCTCCGCGAATACCTCGTTCGAAAAAGAGCAGCATGTCGATATCCGTCAGAAGGTCCAGTTCGACACGCGTGCTCCTTAACATAGCCTGCCACGAAAGGCCTGGGGATGTGAAATAGTGGGCGGGGTCCAGGGTGTACTTCCCCAAACATACACTCCTAAATTTCTCAAACAGATCTGCAAGTAACCGCACATCTGTGTCCATGTACAGACTTGCATATTCGCCCAAAGTCTTGATCTGGAAGGTCCGCCACACCTTTGTCGCGTGTTCGTAATCTTCATCAGAAATGTGTGACTCCGACAACGAACTGTAGAATTTTGATTTTGGAGGAAGCGTGGCCTCGGTGAGCTTATCCCACGAATCCATGTATTCGTAAGGGAAGACACCTTTCCGTTTAACTAATTGGAACTTCTCGGGGTCGGTGAAATGAGCACTAGTAATGTCCATGTCGTCGTCCTCAAGGGTTCCAACCAGTTTATCTAATGGGAGCTGCATGAACCGGTATGAGTCCAGAAACCTTAACGTGATTGAAGTGAATTCAATCTTTTTCGAAAAAGAAATATAACGTTCTGTGTTGATGGGAAGCACGTCCATTCCTTCGGAATCAAGTTTTGATAATGCCATTACAATGAAATGAGCATCATACCCAGAAAGATTGTGAAAGAAAATGGGTATGTACTTTTTAGTCTTATACTGCAAATTGCAATCATTATGTGCAGCCCCCCTAAATTCACCCGTGATATGACAATGATCGCGGACCTTGACGGTCCCCGGTTCAATGTCTTTCTTGCAGATGTGGCATACCGTAGCATCAGCAAACTTTGCTTCTTGCTCGTCTGTCATTACAAGAGGAATGCACCTCTTGTAAATTTTATCAACTTTCTTGGCAAGTTTGACGAGTTCATCAACAAGCCATTTTTCAGGATTTTTTCCCCTGAAGGAGTTGAAACGCGACAGACTAGGTACGAGTGGACAAACGACCTGGTATGCGGCAGCGAAAGGGATATGTTTCTGGACTAAAGTAGTGTGAGAGGCGTTGGGTGGGGGACTGCAAGAATCATAAGGTAGCAATAAACTTTCAAAATCCGCGTAAACGACGACGGGTACACGCTCTTGGTGCACAAAATCCTTAAACTTTAAAGTTTTATCGTCGTCGCCGGGTAAATCCACTCTTACAGGATCAACCCTTGCACAGTCGATCTCGTGGCGGTCCAGGAGATCTTTGCGTCCAAAATGTTGCAGACATCTGTCACAAATAAATATAGCACGTTATGTCTACTTAATGAAGATCTGACTAACGCCGACAAGTTGTGAATCCAACAGTAATGGAATTTTTTCCCACTGCCGTCGGTAATCATCAACATGTTTATGTGGTGAACGCGTTTGTCTGCAGTGTGATGGAGGGCCCCGGAAACTACATGTTTACCTTTAACTTCATCCAGACCGAAAACATTTACAGAATAGTCTGGATTTTGCCTCTCAAATTTAGAAATGTCAGAGAGTTTTACCGGAAACTCAATACCTGAAAAATCGAGGGGGTAGAGTGAACGTACTTTCTTATATATGCTAACATTGTCACCATGTTTTTTAAGCGCCTTTACGTGATATGCAAGAATTGTCCATAGAAAGCACAACTCGTCATTCTTGTTTTCAACATTGATGACGGCCTTCTTTCTACAGATATCAAGTGGCAGAGCAACATAGGAAGACCCACGATAGAAAGGTTGAAAATGAGAAATACTAATGTCGAGGGATTCTATTCTATCGAGAGTTTTGCCACTTGTCCTTTCTTGAAACTCACACAATTTTACTCTGAGCTCCGACTTCACATATTTTTCATACCAATCCGACAGGCAAGTGCTTGTTGTGACTTCACGCATTTTAGTTAAAAAGCACATACGGGCGGTTTCCAAAATCATTTCCTTCTGTATTTTATATGTGTTAATCAGTCCAACCTGCACCTTTACAGATGGGGAGGACCGATTATCCACAATTTCGCGAACTTTACCGGCAACAAGTTTAAAGCAAGCATCAATGAAATTCATTGGATCTATGAAATTTTGAGAATTTGAAATTGTCCCGGAATAAATTCTATTTTTAAATGCACTAAGCCTGTCTTCAAGGACTAAGCGCGATGCTGCTGACTCACCCATCGTTGCTGCATGATCATGACTGCATAAGGCTGCCCCTGCACCGGCATACTGCCGACTTGGCCCCGGCGAATGGACTGGCATACTGCCGGCTGGAGCCCGGGCGATGGACTGGCATACTGCCGGCTGGAGCCGGGCGATGGACCGGCGGACTGCCGGCTGGAGCCGGGCGATGGGCTGGCGTACTGGCGGCTGGGTCCCGGCGATGGGTCGGCGGACTGGCGGCTGGGTCCCGGCGATGGGCGGCTGGAGCCGGGCGATGGTCGGCTGGGTCCCGGCGATGGGCGGCTGGGGGACCCGGCTGCTGCTGTGGCGGGCGGTCGGCTAGGTTCCGATGTCTCCCATGGTCGCCATATTGGTGGCGGAACTGCCTCGTTGGCCGGGCGTCCGACCGCCCCCTCTGAAACATAAAAAAGAAGAAAAATATTTTAGTATCATGAAAAACATAATTTTGTAAGCATAAAATAATATAGGTAAATTACTGATGTACTGGACTTACCGATATTCCAGTGTGCTGGTGGTTGCGGTGGTGGTGGAGTTGGCGGCATGCTCTGCGGCACATCCACGTCAATGCTCCATTGTGAGCAATCACAAGCTCTTTTTGGGCTACTTAATTCTTCAGAATTGCCCTTACGCTTCTCTGGGCGTGATGGTTCATCTGAAAAAGAAAAAAAAAATGTATTAGCAATAGTTATAAAGACATGGGAAAAAAAATAATCTATAGATAAATACGTACTGAAATAAAAAAGGTCACTGCAGGAAATATCCAAATCACCTGCGAACAAATAAATTAATAATATAGACTACTGCTTCATTTTTTCATAAATCTAGTTACTTTAAAAAAATATTATCATTACCGAAATCATCCTCAGCGAGAATTTCATCAAAGTCTGAAGCAGAGAGAAAAAAAAACTCATCAGTATATGTGAAAGAATTTAAAACAGTCAGAAAAACAAGTTAAATAACAATAATTTACTTACCAATATCGGCGAATAAGCTAAGATCCTCAGAAGACATTGCGATGATCGAAGTGTTCAGCTCGGCCGCTCAGAGGAGACTGGATGGCTGAAGGGAGGTCTCTGCCCTATTTATACACGAGTCTGGAGCCTTAGCGTGGGAAGACTGCGTCCCCGGGCGCAGCCTGCACGCGGCGGCGCGGGAGCCTTTGATAGCGTGGGAACACGACTGCTTTGCCTGTGTTGTCTGGCGACATTAATCTCCCGAGGAATCTAAGGCCATATTTCTCGGGGTAAATTATATTCCTCCCGCACAATCGTGAAAGTTGAAAAAATGTTTTAGCTTTTAACACACACACATACCTTCCGAGGAGGCCAGGTGGTATTTATGAGGCCTGGCGCGCGGATAAGGGAATATTTATGAGTGTGGGCGCGGCGAGCCGACTACTTAAAATTCAGGCCGGGAGGGCTGGCGCGGCGGCGTGGGAGCCTTTGATAGCGTGGGAAGCGATAATTAATGGCTTGCAGCTGCGCGCGGCGGCGCCGCGGCCGGCTACTTAAAATTCAGGCCGGGAAGGGGCGGCAGGTGCGCTGTATCGGGCGGCTATCCCTTAGAAGCTCACATTCGTGCTGAATAAAAACATACGCTAATACTAAAATTCATATCTCGGAAAGTACTTATCCGATCTTTTTCGGATAAATACCACTGTAACGGCCAGAAAAAATCCTTATTACTTGACATGTAATAACGCTATTTTAAAATTGTGTTATAAAAATATTGAACCAAGGTCCTCAGAAGCGAATTATATACCGCATTTCGAATTGAATTAGAGGTTTATTACTCTGACCGCGTGACGTCACACCACAAGAATGTAATACTAAAGTGAATATTGTACCGTAATTGAGGTTTAAAAAATAATAAAGCCATTTAGACGATTTATGACCCGTAACAACGTGGCACCTGCGCGACGTGGGTGGTCTGGCGAACACCTGCGCGACGTGGGGGGTCCTGAGCTCACACATATGCCCATAAGGAATACATGGGGTGTTTTGGTCCGGGGTTCTGGCTCACTCGCAGGTATTGACACTACTCACCTCTAAAGAGAATTTGTAATAAACGATTTAATTAATCCACTGCTGTTAATGCGGTAGTTCCTCCACTGCCTTTCAGCTCGTAATGGAGTTGGTCCACACACAGACTTTGCTTTTAAGCGTTAGTGGTTTCGAAATTTTGAATGCTGTCTTTAATGCAGCTTGAAACTTGCGTAGAAGTTACTCTTGCTGTTGTGCTGTAAATCTCGTTTTGTTGCTATTCAGAGTTTGCTGAAACTACAGCGTGTTAATTATTCAATTTCGTGTCTGATGGAAGACAATAGACCGCCGGAATTTGCAACATTGAATCAACGTTTCCACAGGTTTCTGGGAAACCATTACGGGTGGCTGAATAGCAACAGTTGTGTTATTTTGTCAGAACGTTTGTACATTTTCACACAGACAACTGGTTTCTGCTCAAAAATTTCTTATTTTTTTTTTTCCTGATATAATTCCTTAACTTGTAATAAGGTTCGCCGTCTTTCTATTTATTGAGGAATTTCAGCTCTCATTTTACACAAGTTCTTCTCGTTCAAAAAGAAATCCAGTAAGAGAAGCATTTAATTTTCTTCAAGAATCCAATGTCTCTAATAATTCCTTTTCCTGATTACGAGGAAAATTTATTATTTTAGGAAGACACCCAACAGACGTAACAATATTATAATATCTTTCCCATCCACTCTATTGTTTTAGTTAATTGGTTGAAATCATCATCAGCGAATTGTTCTTTTGCAATAAAATCCGTGCGGGTGTCCCGCCGAACTATTTCGTAAACAAGACTCATTATTGCAGACGAAATAATCACTTGCTTACAGAATTCTAGATATAAATAATTACTAGATGGACCCTGCAAAAGTTTCTGGAATTATATATGGTGAATAGCGAGGTTGATGGTATTTAGTAGGATGAAAGAAGTACTGGCTCATTTGTAGCAATTGTTTATTTGTCAACTGAAATATCTAGCGGTAATGCGATCACTCCTTATAGACGCCAGAGAAGCCTAGCAGCTTGACTCTGAACTATCGCATACCCGTGACCTTGGTATTTGTAATTTTGCCATTTACTGGTCGACTTTCTAAAAATTCCTCTCTTAATTAGCGATGTTACTTAAGCGGAGAACTTACTCTTTAAAATGATGCCTCGTTAATCGTTTTTGGTTGAGTATAAAGAGAGAGATGGCTGCTCAAGAAAAAAAAAAAAAGTTGAAGTCGCAGAGCGGCTTCCAAACGTCACATCTGATTGATGTTCAACCCCAAAGCAAGGCCCGAGAACTTTCCATGAACATTAATAATCTTTATATATAAAGATGAATGTTTGTTTGTTGGTTTGTTTGTTTGTTAGTTTGTTTGTTCTTCATACAAATCTACAGTTTTCATCCGATCTTGATGAAACTTTGCACACTTATCCTTTGAAACAAGGAGAAAAATACTGTCTACATTTGGTTGAAAAATTATCTATATATATAACACATGTTGTCTCATAACTACGAAATACGGCGGTAGACAGACACGTTGGATATGGTCGTCTCCGTACCGCGTTTCCGTGTAGTGGACTGGCAGCTTAGTGGTTAAAGAGCTTGCTTACCAACGTCGTGGTCTCTGGTTCAAATCCGTGGAGGCTAAGATTTTTAAAAATTGCTTTTCATCGTAAGAGTCAGTCCTAGACCGTAGGTTATTCGGATTGAATGTTAAACTGTAGATATTAGAAAGTTAGGGGTGCAATGCGAGGCAAATCGTAGGTAGTCTTGCAATGTTGTAGGTGTACACTTTGTGAACCACAGTAATATTATTATAAATACGGAAGTAAGTCTCTGTCTTTTTGTTGCGTTTTAACGACTAAATGGCTATATCGTTGTGATGGAATTTTATAAGGAAATCTATATGAAGGGCGCAGGATATTTTTTCCAGTATGATTAACAGTTATAGTCACGAAATTTTGAGACGTTATCGAATGGTGACAGAAATATGTTGGAAATTGATTCTCTTCAAGAGACAGGTTCGACGGTACAATGATATAGTGATAGCTTTACTGTCATATTATTCCGACTCGATATTTTTTGGGACCAATCCATCGTAAGCAACTTTCTATATTTAATTCTGGCAAAAAAAATTCTTAATCCACGCGTACGAAGTCGCGGTTACGGGCTAGTTATTAATATTGACGCTCGTCAAGGAGCGAGACAGTATTTTGTGAGACACGTTTTCTTTTGTTGTTCTTGTACTGTTTTCTGTTATTGTTTACGTTGACTCAGATTGTTTGCAGCACGATGACGATGCTCTGCTTGTAATGGTTTTTTCTTTTGTTTTCTTTACCGGCAGTCCTAATCTTTATTACAAGAAGTACTGACTCGCATTTCTTCGTAGATCGGCGCTTCTTCCCCTGCAGTATAAACAAAATAAAAAAAAACAGGTCTTGAGGAGAGATACTCTGGACATGCTCGAATCTGACTCTGTTGGCGACTTCCTATTTTCACCATTCTTTTCACCTTTACTTGCAAAGCATAATTCATCGTTGTGTGGAATTACACACTCACACACAAAAGCAGAATACTTCCCTCGTACTTTATCTATTATCACAGTATCTTCTCTATTTAACGACTCAATTACAACATTTTTTACCGAAATCTGTCCGTATAACATTATTACGTTCTCAATACAATGTTTACGGCTTTAAAGTCGTTTTTCGTGCTCGCCATCTTACTTTTCTCTCTCCGTCTCTCGAATTCACAATCAAAAGATACTTAACCTCTGGTACGTTTCTTCATCATACAAACTTAACATTATCACCAATTCTTCAAATGCATATACTCGTACATTTCCGTACCAGATATACATAATGCAATATATATATATTAGAAAAAGGGAGATGACTACACTGTTTTCTTAGTCACTCCTACCAAGGTGTTAGATGAATTCAGTTTCAGTAATGAAAGAAGTTTTAACTATTCGGGAATGGGCAGCACAACTCCTAATAACCCGATTGTGTGCCATAGTTCTCAGTTGAATATCAAACCACTCCACAGTGAAACTCGAGTGAGGAGATACCAAACTGTTGATTGTTATTCGTCCGTCGGATAGGGACGTTAAAGTCATCGGTTAAACTTAGTGTCTTTCGAAACTATGTTCAAATTGGCTTTCATATTTTTCCTTCACATACGCAACGCAAGTAACATACTTCCATCAAAAGCAGTCATCTACCCACATACACACAGAGAAAAGGAATAGGCATCCTTCTACAGCAAGACCAAATGAACAATCACGTTGAACACCATTCAAGTCACAAAGTTACCGATAAGTCGTGAAACTCCATTCTCCAAGAATTTTGTTATATTCGAAGTTACAATTGTCACATTTTACAATATCAATAAGAAGTAACTAACATGAGATAATATGTATTTACAGATTACAGTGGAAATTTATTATGCTAATGGGTCTGTAAGGAACTATTCGGTTAGTTGCTGGTTATATTATTGCTATTTTTAATAAGTGTGTGCATTGTTCCACATATGTAGTAATTAATTGGGATTTATATTTGAAGATTACAGTGTGTATCGACTATACTAATGGGTTTTTAAGTAGCTAACTGTTTATCAATTGCAGGTAATATTATTAATAAGTGTATGCACTGTTCCACATCCCCGAGACTGTTCTTGCATGGGAACAAAGTGGACATATCTATCTCTCTATCTAGTTTCAGAACAATTACTTCTCAAACACGCGTATAAAAGCTAAGGTTTTGGGGAAAGTTGAGGCAAATTTGTATGCCGACATTGTCTGATTCGCTCCAGATACATCATTAAATTTTAAAGTCATTCTTATTCGGCCATGAAGTGTAATCTAAGAGCTTCAACAAATGTTCAAATTTTCCGCAATTTCCTTGTCCTTCCGTCTGCATGTGATAAAAAAAATTATAGTTTGAATACTCAAATTCACTTCAAACTCATAAGTTAATTTATTTTGTCCTTAATAATGAATTTTGTTGGATTAATTCAGTTCTAAGTCATTATTATTTGTTGAAATTCTAATTTAAACAATAATTCATTTAATTTCGTCAAAGACATTTTTTTTCACGCTTAGGAGGTAAAACATTTGAGACCATCGACCGTAAACTATATAGCTTAACTAACAAAAACAACATGTGGGTGATCACTAAGCTACAGGTGACCTCATATATAAAACGAAAATTTTATTCACATACAATGTCACACATATTTGCACAAGGTCTCTTCAAGAAACTTGGATTTCTTTAGTGATTGAAAATAAATCATTATATATAGAATGCGGGTATTTCAATCAAGCCCAAAGAATGTCAGACGCCTGTTAGTGAGTGCTAGTGAAAACAAGACAGATTTTAGCTAGTGTACGTTTGGCTCTGATCCAGCCTGTTGAGGATGGAGCCCTATTTGACGGGACGCTCTGTCAGTCGAAAGATCAAATGCCGCTACCATGAGACAGGTTACTGGCGTTAGAAACCTTTATTTGAAGCATTACGGTTTGACCAAAGATTTCAATGGAGTCGGAAAACATTATTGGATAGTCAGCAGTTCTCCCACATCCCGACATTCGCATGGAATCGCTTCGGGGAACCATAAAAAGAAAATCAAAATCTGGATGGCCCGACCAAGAATTGAACGCGCGTCCACCCGAATGCTAGGCTATAACGGGAAACAAACAAAGCATAGAAGACAAGAAAAATAAATAAAACGCTAAACAGAACTATTCAGGTAACGTGCATGAATTAAACCGATGTCACATTCAAATGCAGCGTGTGACTGTAAAACCAACACTATAAAAAAAACCTCGCCTGTCTTTATAGCTTTGTTTGCTCTGCGCCTTCATTTCAGACTAGACATTGGCAATGATTGCAGTTAAATTTAAGCACAGAGCGTGCATGTTAAAAGTGCAGTGAACAATGCTCCGTACATATTGCTGTTTACTGCCAACGAATGAATAGCCCGAAGCACCGGCTGCGTTCCTCCCACGTCGTTGCGGGAATGCAGATTGGCCGAAGCGAGCGTTGAAATAAAGCGCGCTTTCACCCTCTGCGTCTTTCTTGTCGCCAAAAAATCAGCCGGCAATAAAACGACCGATAGAAATTCAACCCTGTATGTGATCCCCGACGGGGCTTTGAAATGCAGCTGGGTCGTACGCCGCACAGCACGAAACACTAATTGGACTGCAAACAACGAGCTCCAGCCCACAAAGTGAACTGTCCACCAACTGGAACCACCGAAACAGAGACGAGTTGACCAACACACGCAGAACAACTTCCGGACGCTCAACGCGCGGAGGGGAAGAGTATTGTTTCGCCCAGTGCAAATTAAACCAGACAGACATCAGAGGAAGAAGATATTTATTATTATTTGTGAATGGACCCTATGGGATCAGACAAAGCCTCGGCTCTCATCATGGCTTATAATTGAGAATTTGTCCAATGTTTCCGCTGGGTATTTAGAACCACGATTGTAACAGAGCTCCGCATAAAATCGTACCTGCATTTCTACATCCACAAGTTTTAAAGCAGAGGTAAACGGAGGATTTAATTTTAACGGTCCAACCGTCTGTATTTTTGCAATGGTAAAATAATCTTATAATTTATTATTTTACGCGAATCTCAAAACTTCTTGCACTTATATCATATAAACACTGTAATCTTTATACTGAAAAAAAAAAAAATAGATACATAATTAAATACTTATTTTCAGGCCAAAGTAAAATTTAATATTTTTATTTATAAAAAGAATTTTCAATCAGTTGAATATAATAAAACACTGTATATTGCGGGTGCCACCATACATGAGACTACTTATATGCTTACGGAGCGTGCACAAACTACCTGGCTCGGTCCAGGGGTGGGGGGGGGGGGGAGGGGGGGAGGGTGGGAGGGGGAACGGGTTGGCTGGACGGCTATGCTGAGCCAGGTGGGGGTGGGGGGGGGGAGGGATTGCAAGCTAGCCCCGTAGCTTTCCTTTCATAACATTTCTCATAGTTAAAATGAGGTACAGAGGTATGTAATTTACAATAGTCTGACATGGGAAAAAAAGCACAAAATATCTTCTGGAATCAAAAGGGAAAAAAGCTACGTGCTACGTGGGAGGGGGGGGGGGGTAGAGGCAAAATCCACGTAGGGCTACGTGGGAGGGGGGTTCACAGGGGGCCAAAATGGAGCTACGTGGTTTATGCACGCTCTCTTATTTGAATTTTTACTAAAAATTATATTTGTCCGGAATAGCTCAATTTGAAACACTCTTAATAGACATGAGAAGATCTTACCTGGCGAATTGCTTACCCAGGAGGGTGGTGTAATGATCCGGAAACATTTACAGTGATCAGAAATAATCACCTTACCATTTTGCTACTGCGTGCTGTATTAAATCGTGGATCGCCACTCCAAGCAACCACAGATTTTATCAAACCACTGCTTCACTATTCAGGTGAGATCACCGCTGAAACTAAACTTCTATGATAACTTTTCACTTCATAATAAAGTTAAGATCTCGAACCACTAAAGCCGTGTTCCCATGGCGCGTTGTAAGCGAGGCCGCGCCTCATTAGCTGAAGTGTACGGATCATAGCGCCACAGGTTGGACTCGCCGCCTCCTCACCACCTTACCTAGTGTCGTTTCAGCTACAAACGACTTTCATCTTTTCCGCCTGGCGGCTCCTTGAGAATCGGCGCGGCCTGGTCCCTACTCGTCCCGCGCGTCGCGGCTTACCAAACAACGCGCCGTGGGTTGGCCTTGATTCCTCGGCCACTTGTCTCTCACTCCTTTTGGCGCGCGAAATTCCAACGACCAATCGGGTGTATTCAGCTACGTGTCACCCTCCGTCGTCGGTGTTGGCATGCAAAAGAAAACACGTTTTAGCATTTCTGTCCACCTGTCTCTCTCCAGCCAAAATACCCAGTCACACTTTGGTCCTGCCATCTCCGTGGGTGCAAAAATACTTCATTATTAATATTAAAAAATATGGTGGGACCCTGTTCTTTACAATATAATATATTGTAATGAACAGGGTATAAAGTATACAACATATATTATATTTTGTATATTTTATTCTTTTCTTGTTATACACATTTCTGCCCAACGTCGCTTATCTAATGTAGTGTTATGCAAGGCGCACCTACATATTTTAACATTTGATTTAAATATAAGGTTTGTGTTTGTAAAGTAAGCAGTGCAAGGGTGCGTCCATTAATTACGTGAGGGGAAATGGGGGGGGGGCGAAATCTCACCAAGGGGGAAGGAGGGGGGGTCACATGAGGTTTTGAAATTCTTGTTGGAATGTAGATCTAAAAAAAAAAAAGTCTTCAAATGACGCGAAAGTAGATTTTAAGGGAGTATTTCATAAAAAAGTAGGGGTGTAACTGGCTTTGGGAGGGTGAGACCTAAAAAAAAAAGGTCTCAAAAAGTTGAGAGGGCGATTTCTAGGCGGGAGTCTCACGAACGAACCAGATCTCACCAGAGAGGGGGGGGGGTGGGTCGGACCAGATCTCACGAAGTCTCACCAGAGGGGGGGGGGGGGTCCGGAAAAACATCTCACGTAATTTATTGATACCCCCCAAATATTAAAGAGCGAGGCTAAAGGGTTTAGCTGGAAAAACGGTATCTGTAACAGCCTTAAATGGTACCTGCTAGTTTGTGTCTCCGCTTACAAGGAAAGAGTGTCCAACTCTCGTTAGTCGGGCTGATGCGAGCCCCTTCTATCGCGTGTGAGTTCTTAGCAAATTGAATGAAGACGGCTGGCGCCGCCATGTTAGAGGCAAGCGACCTTGGGAACTTTGAAACCCTCGTACAGTCGTACAACAAACCACTGCATACTGGTAATTTTTATAACGTTAAGGGTCTTCACTGGCACAAAGAAGATTGAATTACGTTAACCACAAGCTAATTATAGAGTTTCTGCTGACTATATTAACTTTCGGAATTGTTTTCTTCACTCTGAGCAATGTTAAGTTTTATCCCTCTTCAAGCTTTCCCAACTGATCCGGAAAGATGTTAACGTCTCAATAATAGTAACCCATTTATAAATATAATGAAGTAAACTTGATGAAATACAGCTACACACATTTAAGATGATTGAGCCCAAACTAAGATTTCTTCTGAAGTTGAGTAATCATTTTCTGTTCAGTTCACATTGAAATGAAGAATGTGATCGAGCAGTTCTTTCAGTATGAAGGCAACCGAAGAAGAAAAGGTTTGGCTTTTCTATTTCGAACATTTTTTATCTGTTTTTGTTCATTGTTATACGAAGATCTTTCCTGTATAAAGACAACAATTCAGGACATGGCTCTAGGAAACCTAAACATGATTTACTCCATGTGAATCAAATTTTACCATGTCTGGCCAAGGCCAGCAAAATGTATTAAAATACATTTTTCACATTACATACTACTTCAGTGCAAGTGTACCCCCTGAATTGAAATTATAACCTTCTATGCTAAAGCCACTTTCCATTCTACTTTTTTCCCCACTTTATGTTTAGGACAGAGACTTCTACCATTAATTCAATATCTGGGGGGTAAAATTACTAAATTAATGACAATTATGTCACTCATATGAGAATATAATAAATTACAAGAAATTAACTTTTTTACTTCTTTTATTAATTATAAAACAGCTCAGTTTTGTTTAATTTATGTCTGATTGATACTTTATACTTTTCAAACTTGACAAAAATATTAATATTTTTTTCTGAAATTAGGATAACGTGATTTTGAGGATAAACATTTTCAAACATGTAACCTAAGTTCAGTAAACAAATTATTAAAATTACTTCCCTGCAAATAACTATTTTTTTGTTTTAAATCACCTTTCAATACTTTCAAATGACAATGAATGAATTAATTCCTTATAAATTTATCAGCAATTTTTCATATGTGTACGACACTTGCCAAGGGATAATGCAGCCCTCCCATTATCCTTAGCAGTAATAAACATAGAAGTTTAGGAAACATTCTTTTCTGAAATTCTACCATATTTTGAAGGAGAAACAAACTCTGAAAAAGAATTAAAATAATTCTCTAAATTATGGCTTAGCACTTTCCTTTTATCTCTTGCACCAGCTATGACATTGATTCGATTTTACTGCACTTTGTTATGTTACTGGCTACTTTCATATTTTTTGTTGTACTTTGCAATGCTATATTTTTTATGTCAATTACTGCTTCATACTTCACTTATTTTACAAATTTTTCTGTGTCATATATATGGTCATGCTGCACATATTATTGCTTTCTGACATCCTGATAAACACTTTCAGAAAGTGCTGTCATATTTCTTTCCTTCTGAAGGGGTTGAGCAACGACAGTCTCTGAAAAATATTACATATTGTTGATAGTATACATTTCATATAGCATGGTAGATTGGTAGTAATTTAGAAAACAATTTCCTCAAGAATTTGTTCACAAATACTGTAGCACTTCTACATATGTAGGAGCTAAAATAATAAAGCTTTGGTAATAATAATACTACAGTATATTGTGTATACATTAATGCTGTTACTGGCAGTCGCGCCATGCGTCACGATAATGCACTGCGGCCATCTGTTTTCAACACTGCCGCCTTTTTCTGTCTGCCCAGGGCAGTGCTACATTGCAAAATGTGTGCTACTATCTTACAGCTTATACCAGTCCGTTGACCCAGCACTTTAATAAAACTGTATTTTAAGAATTATGTATAGCAAGCTGTGAGTGGATTAAATATGGGTTTGTATATTTATCTTGTAATTAATTGTGAATTTGTGTAACTGAACATTGTTTTATGGAAAAAACTAGGTAAATGCAAAGCAATACGATCAAGTACAGTATTATGTATGAAACATTGATTAAAAATTCAGAGGTGGCCAACACAAATGATCTTGCGGGCCATTTTGGAGATGCATCATAACTCCGCAGGCCGCATATAAAATTATACACCCTATATTAGATATAGACTTTTTTTGGACTGAAAAATTTAAAAGTAATGAGTTATCATTATTGTATTTACTACCGGGTGCTTCAAAAAAATGTATACACACTTTAAACTATTGTTGTTTTCCCGCTCTACAAGGCTAGTGTTATATTTCTTCGCCAGGTGCCAGCATAATCGTCCCTCTATGTTATATTATCAGTTGGAATTTGTAATATCAACATGGGGGACGTACGTTTGAGTTTTGAAGAACGTAAGCAGGTTATTAAGTGGTACTGGAAGTTTGAGAATGTAAATGAAGTTCAAAGACAGTGGAGAAGGGAGTATGATACAGAACCACCTTCAAGATTAACAATTACACGCATACGAGACAAGTTCGAAGTTCATGGAACAGTGTGTGATGTGCATAAAGGTCATTCAGGTCGGCCTCGAACAGCTACAAGTGATGAGTCATCAATGGCAGTCTTGGAACTGTTTCAACGCTCTCCTAACAAATCTTCAAGGCAAGGGGCACGTGAAAGTGATGTAAGTGCTAGCAGCGTGCTACGCATTCTGAAGAGAGGCAAGTATCGTGTTTACATTCCAAGACTGGTGCAACAGCTAAGTAACGACGATCCAGATAGAAGGTTGCAATTTTGTGAATGGATTCAGGAGATGGTGATACGTGAACCGGGATTTATGGGTAGCATCATTTGGTCGGATGAAGCCCAATTCAAACTTAATGGAACTGTCAATAGGCACAATTGTGTTTACTGGGGTGAAGAAAATCCTCACATTACAATTGAAAAAGCTGTAAATTTGCCAGGTGTAAATGTGTGGTGCGGTTTGTCTTCAAGGGGACTCATTGGACCTTTTCGATTTGAAGGCACTGTAACTGGTTTTAATTACCTAACAATGCTTGCTGATTCCATATTTCCTGCCATTCGTGCATTATACGGTAATGATGATTTTTATTTTCAACAAGATGGTGCTCCGCCGCACTATCACAGGGACGTACGAGCTTACCTGGATCAAAATTTGTCGGGCCGGTGGATAGGACGCAGGGGGCCAACCGAGTTTCCAGCACGCTCTCCAGACCTTACACCACTGGATTTCTTCTTGTGGGGCACAGTAAAAGATGAGTTGTACAAACGTAAACCACGTAACCTAGACATTCTTTGGAATGAGATTCAAGCAGTGTGTAGAGAAATCTCATTGGACGTTTTGATACGATGTACAGAATCTGTGGTGACTCGTACTCAGAATTGTATTGATGCTGCAGGTCACCAATTTGAACAGTATTAACATTTGTTGTTTATGTTTGATTTACATTGGACTTTTAGCTTTCTATTTTCCTGAAATTTAACTTTCTAGAACGGTAAATAAATTTTCTATGGAAGTTCAAAGTGTGTATACATTTTTTTGAAGCACCCTGTATTATTCTTAAATGTAAACGTAGATAATATAATAATGATATTAAACGCACAGTGTAAAGAAATACATAACACTAAAAATGAAATATAAAAAATATTTTTTAAAAGTGTGATGAATCTCGAGGGCTGGAAAAATGTTCAATGCGGGCTGCATGAGGCCCTCGGGTTGGCCAACCCTGTTGTAATTGTATGTATTGATGTGAACTGCGATGTTTGGAGGACAATTTGCGACGGTTTGGATTGATTCATAAATATAATTTTCTGTGTAAATATCTTTAATTTTCATTTCCATGTTCTTCATGATGATTGTGAATAATTTTGTATTAATTCTGATTGTTTTAATGTGACTATGTTTCTTAGCTGCACTGTCGCACTTCGAGAAATTCTGGAAATGTCTGCAGTGACTATGCAAAGCGAATGGAATTTTTTTTTTTTAACTGCTTAACGTCTCCTATAACAACTAGGTCTTTAGAGACGGGAAAGGATGGGGGGGGGGGGGCAAGGAATGGGAAGGAATTCGGCCATGGCCTTTTGAAGGAAGCATCCCGGCATTCACCTGGAGTGATTTGGGGAAACCATGGAAAACCCAAATCTGGATGCCCGGACGGGGATTCGAACCGCCATCCTCCCGAATGCGAGGACAGAACGCTAGCCGTTACACCACCACCCTCGGTCGAATGGCAAAGATGAGTTTTAGTTTGAAAGTTTTATTTTCAAGGAGTTGTAAGTTTATTGAAAGTTATTATCGCTGGAGCATTTGTTTACGTTTGTACGTAATGTCTTTGTGTGGAGTCCGATGCATCGAAGAAAAATAAACAAACTGGAAATTGATTCTTCGAGTAGTTTTTTTCAAAGATATAACGATATATCTGTATACACTCCCAGTTGTCTTGGCTAAAAAATTCTTTCTTGCAGGATATGATAGCACAGGTTACTAAACCTTATACTTCGCACCTGCCACTGAGGGGAAAGAAAAGCGCACGAGAAGTGATGCATACGACCCGCGCACAGTATTTCGGCGACGGTGCTCCACCATTCGTTCTAATGCAGCGTCGTGGCGTAGTGCCGGGTCGTCATAAAGTTGTTGATAACAACGCTATTTATCTTCATAACGTCCGTCTGGAGCGAGGAGGGTCCCTAGGGAGCAGGCGACAGAGCTGAAATACTACCGACGGGAACGTGTCGCGCCCTCCGCTAGGAAAGGGGTGTCGCACTAATCACGCGTCAACCCCCCCCCCCCCACCCTACCCCCACCAGAAAAAAACAGAGAGGTTGCTCTACAAAGCACTACCCTTCTTGTCTGGCGTCCTCTTTCGCTTTAATAATTTTTTCGCACCCCGGGGGATGAAAAGGCATTAATAATGTCGGGACTTCTGACCAAAAGTTTCGGTTTAATGAAGTGATCAATTATTCAGGCGATGCTCTCAGGGAAAAATGGATTTACAGTGCTACCGCGTCGCGAAATTACGCGCCCTCGTCCGGTTTTACTTTCTGTTTGAACTGTAACGTGGAGACAGTACTGCGATTCTGACGAATTCCTCTTTCCAGGTAAAGGAACAGTAAGTATTCGATTCTATGTATCCTGTAACATTGCAAACAATTTAATGCCATTCAAACTACTTACTTAATGTGCAATTTGAGTTATAAAATTTCCCTGTTCCTAATTTCAGAGTAAAAAGCCTGTTTCCTCTGATTTAAAAACGGCCTCGCATTCGGGAGGATGCGGGTCGAATCCCTGTCCGGCCATCCATACTTGGATTTTCCATTATTTCCCCCAAATCACACTAGGATTTTTTTTTATTTTTCTTTTTTCTTTGAGAGAGCTTGAGATGTCACTTTGTAGTAGTTATACTTCGCTGAAGGAAACGCGATCCTAGAAAATGAGGACTTGTAAGAAGTCGCTCCAAGGTAGGTTTGTGCATTGACGGCAAACAGTCATTACGACCAAAATAGGTTAGTGGAGATCATTGAACTCGTAAATGAAAGAAGAATTTCGCATATTAGCCAAAAAAATGCAGACGAAACCCAGCCCTAGCTATGCATCAATTCCTTGCCGCTTTCGTATGGGCCATAGCAAGAACTCACAAGTCGATCGGCTCTCCTCTGTACTTGCTCCAACGCGTCAATCAATCCCTTGCGATAAGGATCCCAAAGCCCATAACAGTAATCCAAATGTTCACGCACGAGATTTTTATTAGCTCTTTTCTATTTATGAGCATTGTAATTCTTCAAAATACGACCTATGAATCTTAGAATTAGCTTTACCCACAACGGAACTTATGTGCATGTTCCATTTCATGTTGTTTTGTACTATTACCCACAAATACTTCACAGAATCAACCGTGTCAGCAACTGAGCCGTTCACTTTGTACTCATGAGCAAACGGACTCTTTTTGTTAGTTATGCGCATTGCTCTGCACTTTTTGCGGTTCAGTGTAAGTTGCCATTTACAGCACCATTCAGAAATAACATCCAGATCACGCTGAATTTTTAAGTAATCGTCAGAGCACCTTCGTCCCCATAGATAACTTCATCAATCACAACCTGCTATTAACGTTATCACTGAATAAACCATCGGTTGTTAAACACCATTTACATTTAGTGGAGCATTAAATTCCACAAAGGTAACCTCTGTTTCGAGGATCATTATTTAATCTACGAAAGTCAATAAAGCAGTAAACAGATCATAGTGTTATTTGCAAGAGAACTTTAACTAATGAAGGCAGGATTAAATCAGAACTAATCGGAAATTCCGATTCAAATCACCTCCAACTCCACTTATAATTCACGGAAAAGTATAGGTAAGCAATTTTCATGGCAAATTCATTTTTTTTTTTTACTTATGGCTTTGCACCTCGTCGACGTCGAGGTAATTAGAGGCGGGATGGGACTAGGACAAGGAATGGGAAGGAATTCGGCCATGGTCTTTTTGAAGGAAGCATCCCGGCATTAGCCTGGAGTGTTTTGGGGAAACCATGGAAAACCCAAATCTGGATGCCCGGAAGAGGATTCGAACCGGCGTCCTCCCGAATGCGAGGTCTGAGCGGGCAAGATTCAGAACTCTATCGAACTTACAGCACAAAACGATAACAGCTAATCTAGAAATAATCTTACTACAGTTGTAATTCAATCAGTTAGACCAGGTTTTCTCAAAATTGGGTACGCGGACCCCTAGGGGTTCCCCAACTGAACGTTGGGGGTTCGCGACAAGATTTACGTTATGACGGCTGACTGAGTATCTCAAGAGTGGAACACGCAACATGGCGAATTGAGACTGAAAATGAGTAAAATTGCTCATAAAATCGACTCAACTTGCGACAATAAACAAGCCCATCCACCAAATGAATTAAAAACATATTGCTCCTTGTGACTGTATTACATTTAAAAAAATCCATTTTTTTTAAATAATTTATTCAGGAGTTTCGCCATTGTTTGAGAAATTTTGTTAGGGGTACGTGAAGCTATGAGTTAGCGAAACTCTGAGTTACACGATCAAATTTTTTCAGGGGTTGTTGCGTGGCTTAGTAGCTCGAAGAATATTTTTTATGATTTATGTCCAGCTCAAACGCGTTAATCTGGCAGCAATTATCCAATACTGACCTTGAATTTGTGCAATGCTCAGGTCCAGAATTTTTCAATAAAATGTGAAAAAACGTAGAGAGTCTCCAGTAGTACTTATTTTTTATTTTAATGGAACTAAACTGTTTCCCTGCACTCTCTTTAAACAACTTTCCAAATTTTTATCAATTTTACGTGTTATCGATAATTGCTAAATGTATATTCGAATTACGAGATCAATACATCTAGTAATAGATCATGTAACCAAAAGAATTTCCACACTCAGCGTGTTGATTCTATGAACTACGATACAAAATTGGGAAGTTTGGAGAAGCTAGCGCGGCTGTTATCGACAGAAGCTGCCAGCGCAGCCATCTTCGGTGCGGTGTGTGTATGTGTGTGTGTGTGTGTGTGTGTGTGTGTGTATGCTGTTTGCGTAATTTATCTGGGCGTGCGGTGCGCCCCCTCAGCCGTCAACAGCACCTCACCCGAGTAATTAATACCCGCGTCAGCAGCGCTCCACGGACACGCCATCAACTACTGTCGTCTTCACGTTACGACCTGTTGCTACTAGCGTACAGTACCAAACTACTGCAGAGACACAAAAAACGAATTACCTTGAAACAGTATGAATGAACTATAGCTGTGGTCAGCCGTATTTGCTGCCGGCTTCGAATGCTTCGTTGCCAAGCAGTGCATTTAACAGTTAATTCTACCTGTTTACTTGAAGTAATAATTCCTGCGTTGACGCTCTCAGTAGGCAACACAGGACGCTCAGCGCTGCCATTTCGTAATCTTAGAAAGAGAGCGCTTTGCGAGAACGTTCCCAAGTACGGCAACAGCGTGTTTGCTCCTACTCGCCGGTTTCCGTGACCACAGCTATAAGACAGAATACCACCCACTTTTGATTAAAATTCATTGACATGAAATAATTAAAATATATTTCCGAAATAAAATAAAATCTTCGTAAGGCATTGACGTTCGGGAGAAAAAGAAAAATTGTTCCGCCTCCTGGTGGCATGGTTTACGATTCGCCGTGTCTAACTATCATGAAACACTGGAGGGAACGCGCGAGCTGTTTACCAAGACCTTATCCCACCCAGCTGCACCTATGGATGCTAAATTCCATAGAGAAAGTGCACCAGATTGTAACGGCCCTTGATCCTTGACCCAGTCCTTTATCGAAACACTAGTGATCGCCCAGGGGTCGAAATTCGACCGTAATTCATTGCGTTATTTAGTTTCTTTCGTGAAAGAGTAATTATCATTATTTCAAGTTGTTCTATTGAGTTTGCTGCGAGCATAGATATATACTGTATACATTGACGTTGTTGACGTCGTTGGCTGCAAGCGTGTACCAATACGTTATTAGCTTATGTTGTTTGCCTTAATTCCCTGCAATACCTTCAAAATTAAAATGATACATTCCACGCGTGACCGTATTAGAAATTTTAGGTTCTGAACTAACCATAGCAAATGATGAAATGTATTTATCTGTATGAATGTTTTCATTTTCTATTTATCGATGGTTCATTTGAATTCAGTCCACCATACAATGATTTAAAATATTCATTTTAACTTATCGCCGGTAAAACTGCTTTAGATTTATGACAACGTAATAAACGCCTGAAGTGACTTCTGATTCGAAATGTTTTGCATTGCAAAACCTATATAGTAACTTCGAAACAATATTTACTTGGAGTGACATTTTCTGTGCATTTAAATGTATCCATCAAAATAAATTCTTGGAATGACATTTTCTGCGCATTTAAATGTATCCATCAAAATAATTTTATCATTTGTGTGTTGGTCATTTTGAATTTCACGCAAATAGATATTCCTTCTATCTCTCTATCCGACCTGTCAATGTTCTATATCTAGACATAATAAAAATAGATGCAAATATCTGAATGAAAAAAAAAAAGAGTTAAGAAATTACTGGAAATCAAAAATCAAAAGACCCTTAACCAAAGTTAAACCTTTTAAATAATTAAAAGACCATACAGTAACTGGCAGAATCGCTACATTCCTTTTCCCAATGTTCCTTTAATAACTACAAAGATTAATCTCTACTTTATGCGACTATTTTGTTTCGCCAAAGACAACAGAGTATCTCAGTGTTGGAAATACACTTCAGATAGTTGGCTCCGATCCGATTTGACGCACACACACGTTCGCGAATTTATTTTTTATTTAATAACGTATTTGCAATATGTATTATCTATGCTTATTATATTTTTTTCCGGTTGACCAAAGACACCAGACATTGGTAGAATCACTAAGTGTCGTTGCTACTAAAAAACAATTGAACGTAAACAACGAATGTTTTATTTTATTTAATTTAGTGTATTTACAACGCATATTATATATAGATTTAGCTTTCTGCTCCATATAAACTTTAACTACGCCAAATCTCACACTTCTCCATGCGCGCAGTATTCTTAAAAAGGGATCAGAAGTTTTCGCTTAGCGTAGTAATATATAGATTATTTTAAGAATTATGTATAGTAAGCTGAGAGTTGATTAATCATGGTTTTATATAATTTTCGTGTAATTAATTGTGAATTTGTGTAAATAAACATTATTTTATGTAAATGCTAAGTAGTGTTCAAGGACAGTATAATGTATTAAACATTAATTAAAAGTTTGTAATTGTAGGTGTTGACGTAAGCAACGATGTTTGCAGGACAATTTGTGACAGTTTGAACTGGTTTATGTTTAAAAATTTGTGCGTAAACTCATGTACACAGTATCAACATTCATTTCAAAGTGTTTTCTAATGATTGTGAATGATTTTGAACAATTTTTAATCATTTATGTGTGGACTTAAAAGTACGAGTATCTTTAGAAGTCGAGAAACGTCGATCGCAAGTCTTTGAATTATTCTGGATCTTTCTTTAACGTCAATATAAAAGCGCGGAGATGGTGATCAGTGTTACTTAATTGAGCAGTTGAGTTGCTAGTTAATTGAAAGTTAGAATCGCTGAAATATTTGTATGATTGTGCAATGATCTTTGGTCGAGTCGATGCCTATTCTGTGTGTAATGTTATTGTAGAGTGCAAGGGAAATAAACATAAGTGAAAAGTGATTCTTTGGGAGCAGTTATTTCATGCAACCAAAAGCTTTTCACGATGCTCTCCATGATCACCTCTTCGTCAACATGACTCCTTAGCCGGGGCTCGACTAGACGACTTGTGTGGGCTGTTTGACTGCGATTTGGTCAATACCACGCCACCCCACGCCAGAGTTTAAGTTCTTCCAGCCTACGACAGGATGAGTGATGCGAGTGTTAAACTCAAGGTGTTGGTAGTTTTTTCCTACCTCACTCAGCGAAGAGACCGCTAAAAGAGGGCATTTACAGACGCACTGGTCATAAGAATCTCTTCAGTCCTATATCATACGCCGGTAATATAATTTACGTCCCACATCCACTGACCTATTCATAAGGACACACAGTGAAATTGTAAGACGGGTAATGAGAACTTTCATATTCTCCGACTAATAAATTTGCTATGTGTCAAATAGCAAGCAAATGGAATTTTCCCACCGAAACTTCAGTGACTTTATTCATACAGTTCAGTTAATTTCAGGCTTTCACTTTATGTAAACGAGTTATCGATTCTGGCTAGTTATTATGAATTTTTCCATTGCATCCACATCTTTTAATGTCTTGTTTGATGTTAATTTTATTCAAATTGCTCAATTAATTCATAGTTCATCTACTTCTCTTGTTTGATTTGGTAGAAAAAAAAACCGTTACTTTACCAAATATTTGACAAATGTTACGTTTATAATTAATTACATATTAAGGTCGACTGAACCTTTGCATTAACAAAATATTGCAACTAGGTGGCAGTATAGAAATTTAAATATAATAAATAACTGTCGTCTTCAATCTGCGCTTAATAAACAACTCAACACATCTGGGGCCCAAACTTAGAAGAAGAAAATAAATTCATTACAACGCACACACCGAATCTCACAACAGGATAAAATATCAATGTTTGACATGTTGGTGTCAGTAAATATATAAAAATACAGTTATATATACCTGGTTACAGTATTAACTGTAGTTGGAGAACATGGCATTTAGTCTATAAATAATGACTGTAATATCTATAAAACTAATTTTTATTTCTTTATTTCTTGGTGCGCGACTAACTTCATTTATAAATCATTTTCAGCTATTTTTCTATCTGATATTTTTTGTCACTTTTGTACCTGTTTTTTAATAATATTACAATATAATTTTTTCTTGTATGCATTTTTTATTTGTGGTTAACATGATTTTTACTTCATCAAAGATTGAGAAACTGCTGACACACAACGTGGGTTGTGATTCTGTTCGCATGAACCGCATGCAAAAAAACAAGCACATGAGTAAAAACGTATTTGTTAACTGCAATTCTATACTAATATCGGAATAAATTCGAATAAACTGCTGAAGATAGTTCTGGAAATAAAGTGATTTGCGTACGGAGAATAAACGAACTGCAACTCATTTATGTATATAGAAATGAAAACATTTGTTCTTCATTCCTTATAAATAACTAGCTCGTACCCGTTGGTAACGAAGGATTGGTCCCAAACAATTACAGGAAAGCTATCCCTATATGATTCTACCGTTGAACCTGTCTCTTGAAGAGAATCAATTTCCAACATATTTCTGTCACCATTCGATAAGGTCTCAAAATATCGTGACTACAACTGTTAATCATACTGGAAAAAATATTCTGTGCCCTTCATACAGATTTTCACACTGACTGCGAACAACACCTGAGGGATCATTATAACGTAAAAATAGTGTACACCTACAGCATTGCAATACTACCTACGATTTGCCTCGCATTGCATCCCTGACTTTGTGATATGTACAATTTAACATTCAATCCGAATAACCTACGGCCCAGGCGTGATTCTTGCAAT
Source organism: Vandiemenella viatica (assembly GCA_031002005.1). Lineage (NCBI taxonomy): Eukaryota > Metazoa > Arthropoda > Insecta > Orthoptera > Morabidae > Vandiemenella > Vandiemenella viatica. The sequence goes on along the minus strand of CM061914.1, from coordinate 149,054,596 downwards.
CAATTTTTTTTTTAAATCTCAGCCTCCACGGAGGTTTAAACCTCAAACCACGACATTTGTAAGCAAGCTCTTTAACCTCTGAGCTGCCTGACCGCTACACGGAAAAACAGTACAGAGAAATCCATATCCAACGCGTCTGTCAATCGCAGTCCAGTAGTATTTCGAAATTATGAGACAACATGTGTTATTTATACAGATAATTTTTCAACCAAATGTAGACAGTATTTTTCTCCTTGTTTCAAAGGATAGGTGTGCAAAGTTTCATGGAGATCGGATGAAAACTGTGGATTTGTATGAAGAACAAACAAACAAACATACATTCATCTTTATATATATATATAGATTACTAACCATTTATGATTCATTCATATAATTTGTGCAGTGCTAACACACATGCTATTTTTGGGTTGACCAATAACACTGGAAATGCTACGCCAATAGTGCAAACAGTATTGACTGTTAAGATGAGAATACTTTTTCATGTCAACATAAATTTGTCGCATCTGGTATTTCATCTAGCCCTCGGCTGGTTTACAAACATGACATCGGGCAATTAAAAATTACGTCCTTATAAATTCTGCATTCGGCAAATTTCGTGTTATGCTACAGTTTCATTTCACTCGATTTATTTGCACTCGCAAATGAAGTCATTTAAAAATGATACAGAGGCTGCGTGAAAAAAAGCTCCGTGTTTGTAATAATTAAACACGGCAAATTAGGACAGAATATGAATTGCACTTCATTAAATGCTTTTAATTAGGACCTCTATTAAAATCTAGTATTTTACACAGATTATGTGCACCGAATTTACGTACGTAATTACTCCGTGTTTTTCAGTGTGCGCTAATTTAACGTTTCCAAGCTGCTACCAACTTGACGAACTGAAATACCTGCTACAAGTTACATTTGTAGTGTCGACTTTGAGTAACGCAACTGTTATAAACAAGTTTTAATTATGTGTGCTATTTTGCTCCCTAGAAGTCAACAAGTGTTTATTTGTAGAGCGACTATTAAAACATAAGTTTTAAATCCAGTTTCATCATAATTAAATGTTCTGAACATTTTTTCGTTCCGAGCTTGATATCTGATACCACTACTGCAAAGCTAAATTATTTGTTACTGGTGGAGATCTCGACGAAAGGATGATTTGAAGGAAAGTTTCAGCGGTTTTAGTAATGCATTTTTTGTTATATTAAAGTGAAGTTTTTTTCATCTTTGCATGTAAAATCGCAGTTTCCTAATCTTCGTGGCTTTGATTTGGGAATGTTGATGTATGATTATGTCAAGCAGATTATTTCAATCTTGCTCTTCAGCTGATAGAAATAAACCATGCGACGTATTTGACCATGTTACAGAAAGTTTTTTCTTAAATTGATGGTTCTAAAACACTACAATAGTTGATCGCTTCCTTTATTAATAGCGGGTACTGTTAAGACATCTTTGTGCTTAATTACACAATTTAATTCTTTTCTCAAACACTTTTCTTATCCTTCATTCTTTTACTATTGCTTTATTTACTTGTGTATGTCACTTATTGAAGTGAACTACACTTAATGGTTCCTTGAGGTTTATTACTATGTACACAAAACACTGGTAAACAATAACAAAGGTGGTACAGTTAGCGGATGACCGTCGAGAAATTTAGCCTGGTCCTGATCCGGGGTAGAGAGAGACGGCTTCTACTTCTCGCGAACTTCCGGTGGTCTTCTGTAGTTGAAGCTGGTTCCGCGGTCAGGCCGGAACTGGCGGTGGAGCGGCCGGCTACGCTTATATAGGCGGCCTGGCGCAGGAATTCCGTTGTGTGGTAGTACGGCGACCTCTGTAAGAAATAGTCCCACTTAGCCTCTAGATGATTCTATTTGTTTTCCTGGTTTGTTTTGATGCCTCTGCGCCTGTTTGGAGTCGTATATGTATCCCGGCGTGCAGGCGCGTTGTGTGTGAGGTCTGCCTGGCAGGGGCCTTTACTGGCAGACTGAACATACCTCCCTCCCGGGGGGGGGGGGGGGAGAAGCGATGTCTGCGACGTCTGCGAGGTCGTCTGCCGCGGCGCCCTGGAGCAGACTATGAAGGCTACCTCCGGGGGAGTACGGAGCTGTTCCCCTGGCGATGCGAGCCGACCTGCGTCGTGGTGCAGGTTGTGGTGGAGGAACTTGTGGAGCTAACGGCATCGGTTCGTCGGCGTCGATGGCCGGAGAAGATGGTCCCCGCAGGTGGTCGAGAGGCTGCGGCTGAAGGGTGTCGGAGCGACCGACAGGTTGTGGCGTCGGTGGTGGCGCTGTAACTGTCCCTGAGCAACGGTTAGACGGCAGGAGTGGTGGAGGTGGCAGGGAAGGAGAGGAAGAAGTGGATGGCCGTGGCGTGGTGGAAGAGGGCGGTGCCGTGGGGTAGCGGAGACGTAGTTGGTTTCGATGGCGTCGCACTATCCGGCCATCCAGGCTGACGTCGAACAGTTGGCGGCCCCGGGGCCGCTGGATGACCTCCGGAAGCCAACTGGCCCGGGAGCCAAACCCGCGGGCCCAGACTAGGGAGCCCGGGGTGAAACGGAATGGGCCCGAAGGTACCTGTACTTTGGGCGGGGGTAAGAGGAGATGGAGGAGAGTGCGAGGTTGGCGGCCATGCAGCAATTCCGCCGGGCTTTTGGCCCCCACTGGAGTGGTTCGATAGGAACTTAAAGAGAGTGTCAATGCCTCTTCGAGTTTGTGACTTGTGGTGTATTTGGTCATTTGGGTTTTGAATGTTCTGACTAGCCGTTCCGCCTCCCCATTAGATTGGGGGTGGAAGGGCGGGGTGAGGAGGTGTTGGATATTGTTGGCGGTACAGAAGGATAGGAATTCCCGACTTCGAAATTGCGGTCCGTTATCTGTGACGATGGCGTATGGTAATCCTTCGATGGAAAAGATCTTCGTGAGGGCTGAAATGGTGACCTCTGTGGTGATTGTGGAGCAACGGACGACATATGGGAAGTGGGAAAAGGCATCCGTCACTAGGAGCCACTGGTGGCCTAGGAATGGGCCAGCGAAGTCGAGGTGAATGCGTTCCCAGGGTCCGGACGGTGCCGGCCAGGAAAGGAACTTTTGAGGGGGGCGGGGCAGTTGTCGGGCACAGATGGTACAGCGCCGCACCATCTCCGTGACATTCGTGGTAAGGCCGATCCAGAATACATGACGTCTGGCAAGGGATTTGGTGCGGGCAATTCCCCAGTGTCCTTGGTGGAGAGTTTGGAGGATTGTCGGCTGTAGGGATCTCGGAACGACGACCCTCGGGGTGGAATTGGTTCTGTGCGGAGAAGCACTCCCTCTACTACTGAGAGCTGGTGGCGGATGGAGTAGTAGAACTTGAGGTCTTGATGATGGCGTGGAGGGGAACGTGTTTGCCACCCGTGTTGGATGTGGTGTCGGATGACACGGAGGAGGGGGTCCTCCCCTGTGGCTGCCGCGACTTTTGAGGCCGTGACTGGAAATGTCTTCAGTGCTTCTTGTATGTCATCGTCGATCTGGAACACCAGAAGTTCCGACTTGTCGAAGGCAAGGTCTGGTCCCTGCGGTAGTCTGGATAAGGCGTCTGCATTGGCATGCCTGGAGGTGGTACGGAAGTGCATGGTATATCTGAACTGGGACAGGAATAGTGCCCAACGCTGGATGCGGTGGGATGTTTTGGTAGGCAGACGTGTGGACGGATCAAATAGTGATAGGAGTGGCTTGTGGTCGGTAATGAGATGAAAAGAAATCCCATATAAAAGGGAATAGAATTTGGAGCAGGCAAAAACAATAGCTAGCGCCTCTTTCTCGATTTGAGAATATTTAAGCTGAGCAGCCGATAGGGCTTTGGAGATGTAAGCTACGGGGCGTTCCGTGCCATCTGGTAATTTATGAGACAGAACTGCCCCCACACCGTAATCGGATGCATCTGTGGCAATTATCAAGGGGAGGTTTGGAGTGTATGGCATGAGGCATGCTGCGGACTTGAGCTGCTGTTTAAGGGTGTGGAATGCGGTCTCGCAAGCTGGGGTCCAACGGAACGGGACATTCTTGCGACAGAGGTGGTACAGGGGTGCTGCCACTTGTGCTGCTGAGGGTATAAATTTTCTGTAGTATGAAATCTTGCCTAAAAAAGATTTCAACTGATGTAGATCCTGAGGCCGAGGTAAGTTGGAAATAGCGTCCACATAGGAAAATGCTGGGGAAATGCCTTCCTGAGCGATGATGTGACCCAGGTAGGAAATGGATTGTTGAAAGAATTGACACTTGGAAAGGTTGCATTTCAATCCTGCTGCCCGGAGGCGAAGGAAGAGTAGGCGGAGGTTGGTCATGTGTTCGGCAGCGGAGGGCCCGTGACGACTATGTCGTCGAGATAGTTGATGCATCCCGGAATATCCTGGAGAAGTTGTTCGAGATACCGTTGAAAAATCGCTGGAGCACTGGCCAAGCCGAACATGAGCCGGTTGAGTTGGAAGAGGCCAGAGGGAGTGTTGATGACTGTGTATTGTCGGGACTGGATATCCAAAGGGATTTGAAGGTATGCTTCTGCCAGGTCAATTTTTGTAAAGTAGGTACCTCCTGCTAGTTTACGGAAGAGGTCGTCCGGTCTCGGAAGTGGATAGTCGTCTACCAGCAGATGCGGGTTGACGGTGGTCTTAAAGTCACCACAGAGACGTAAGCGGCGTCCTGGCTTCTGAACTATGACCAACGGCATGGCCCAGGGGCTGAACCGCACCGGCTGGAGGATCCCTTCGTCTTGGAGACGTTGAAGTTCTTCCTGAAGTGGTTGTTGAAGCGCTACGGGTACCTGGCGTACCCGGAAGTAACGAGGCCGTACGTCCGGCCGGAGTTGGAGTGATGCTTCGAAGTCCTTTGCACAGCCGACGCCTGGTGAGAACAGGTCCTGAAACTCGGTGCAAAGGGCGTCCACTTCAGGAAAAGGAACATGCTGAGATACGAGGTGTATGTTATCCTCAATTGAAAATCCGAATAAGCGGAAAGCGTCCAGTCCAAATAAGTCTGCTGTGAGAGAACTGTTAACTACTAAAAGGGGGACTGAACGATGTACAGACTTATACATGACGTTTGCTGTGAATTGTCCCAGGAGTGCTATTTCCTGTTTGTTGTATGTCAGGAGGCGCTTGGGGGCCGGCGAGAGGGGGGGCGAGCCAATTTGCCCATAAGTAGTATAATTAAGCAATGAGACTGCTGCTCCTGTGTCGACTTGTAGGCGCAGGGGCTTGCCATTGACCGTAACGTCAATAAAAAGTTTGGATGCTGTGGAAGTGTCTACCTGATTGATATCCATAGGTGCGCCGCTCAACCTGTCTTGGTAAGACCCTGGGCGGCGAGAGCCGGGATTGGCATTGGTGGTGTTGGTGCGGCAGACGGACGCCAGGTGTCCTTCCTTGCCGCAACGTGAGCATTTCAGCCCAACGATCCGGACAATTTTCCCTCTCATGTGCTGAATAACAGGCGGGGCAGGAGGGTAGGCGGAGCGGGCTGCGGCGTCGGCG
>CM061914.1:149015147-149048102 GCA_031002005.1 Vandiemenella viatica | reverse complement strand
GGTTGTTGTCGGGTCTAGTAGTAACAGTGACTGCCCACGGCAGAAGAGGATTATAGCGGCTTGTGTGAGCGATCGGTCGCGTCTAATAGAGTTCGACGTAGCAGTAGCCGTCTGTATCAACAGGGAAATCGGTAACAACGTCGTTACAGTTTGGTCAAATGTGCGTACAACCAATGGACCAGGAGCTGGAACGAACTGAAACGACACAGAGAGCGACAGTACAGACGAGTCCTCCACGACGACCTTGGAACTATCAACGACGATACATCACAACTATCATCCGTATGAGATTCAACCACGTTGCATTCCGAAGTCACCTTTATGGCATCCAGGTGGTAAGGGAGCGTGCATAAACCAAGTAGCTCCATTTTGGCCTCCTGTGAATCCCCTCCCCCCTACGTAGCCCTACGTGGCTTTTCCCTCTACCCCCCCCCCCCCAAGCTCCCCCACGTAACACGTAGCTTTTTTCCCTTTTGATTCAAGAATACATTTTGTACTGTTTTCTCTTATCAGACTATTGTAAATTACATACAGAGATAATTAACTGAGGGAAATAAATATTCACACGCTGTTGTGGGTTCTGTTACTCATTTTAAGTGTGAAAAATGTTATGGAAGGAAAGCTACGTGGCCTGGCTCGGAACCCCCCTCCACCTACGTAGCCCAGCGTAGCCTTCCAGCCAACACCTCCCCCCCTTGGATCGAGCCACGTAGTTTGTGCACGGTCCCTAAACACGCCCTACTGCACATGCAACGGACAGGCACTACAGGACCTCGCATTCGGGAAGACGCCAGTTCAAATCCCCGTCAGGGCATCCAGATTTGGGTTTTCCTTAGTTTCCCCAAATCACTCCAGGCGAATGCCGGGATCCTTCCTACAAAAGGCCATGGCCGAATTCCTTCCCATTCCTTGTCACCGCCTCTAATTACCTCGAGGTTGACGAGGAGTAAAGCCATAAGTATATTTAAAAAAAAAACAATAAGGATTTACTGCAGGTAAATCATATATAGACCACATTTTCACATTACGACAGATTATGGAGAAATAAAAAAGTATAGGACTAATTTTCATAGATTTAGGAAAAGCATATGATACTGTTCCAAGAAAAAGGCATATGTCGCATATAGATAAATCCTTACTTAAAATAATACAAGAAATGTACAAAAATAATACATACCAAATAAAAACTGGTTTTGCGTTATCAGAAAAATTTAAAACAAGTAAAGCTTTGGCGCAAGGTTGCCTTATGTCACTAATCTTATTTAAAATTTATATACATATTAGTTTGAGAACATGGTCTCGAATGTGTAATAAAATTGTTTTAGAAATAACTGAAGGAAAGTATCTACATCATTTACTATTCACCGATTATTAATTCATCATAGCACAAGATGCAGAGGATGCGAATTACATATGCAACCAGTTATCAATGAAGTATAAAACATAAGGTTTGAAGATGTACTATCAAAAATATCATAATAATGATCTGGATGAATTATACGTTGATGGAATAAAAATTAAAAAGGTAAATAATTTTCGGTATTTGGGTTGAATTTTAGAAACAAGAGTAAAATGAAACATGTAAACTAATTAAACAATGACTAATTGCCGGAAAGTAACGGGGACGCTCAATTCAATTCTGTGGTGCAAGAATGTTATGAATACAACAAAAATAATTATATTTAAGTCATTATTGGAAAGTATAGTTTTATATGGATCAGAAACTTGGAAAATCAACCAAAAACATATTAAGAAGTTGAAAGCATAAATTTCTGCAGAAGATCAGCAAGGATATCAAGAAAAGAAAAAGTAAGGAATACCGAAATAATAAGGCTAATGGAAGTGAAAGAAGATATGTATGAAGTTATAGATGGCCATGTAAGAAGGGTGGAAGATACTAGGATACCAAAGCATGTAGAGGAATGGGAAGTTGAAAGAAAGAGAAGAAGTGGAGAGCCCATGTTTATCTGGCTCCAAAGTGTATAAAGAGGAAGGAGAAGATTTGGAGCGAAGTATCTAGAAAAATATTTTGAGGAGATAAAGTCAAGTTCAATGTTTAGAGTTTTTATTGTTATGGTGGAGTAAAACCTCTGTATTGAGGAAAACCTCTCCCCTCTCTCACAAAAAAAAGAAATATAATGATAAATAAATACATAAATAATAATGATTATAATAATAATAATAAATAAAATAAAATAATAATGAATAAAATAACGTCGGTATAGCCTGTAGTTTACATTTGTCTATGTTTCTACTAATGCTCAAAGTATTCTCTCCAAAAACAACTTAATTAAAATTATTAGCATATCTGCATTCCGGACAGATGGTTCTTGTGATCCTATACAGGGCACCATTTGTACTTATTTCCTCAGTATTACCTTATTTTAATACCGACAACGAATGATTATGGCGAAGGTAACTAAATTCAACCTTGTTATCTGTTTTGAGCCTGCATCGGCTCATACTCTGCAGCAGTTTTCGACAGTTGGTGTGTTGCATGACGTCCTAATCTACAGACTGCACACGGCAGTTAGGCACACGATGGGAACGAGCGTGGTGGGTAAGTAGTATCGCTCCGGCCTCGCAATCTAGATGGCGCGGGTTCAGATTCCCGTCCGGCCATCCAGACATGTTTTCCATGTTTTCCCCAAACCTCTCCGGGATGGCACTTTCAAAGAGGCCATGGTCGAATTCCTTCCAATTTCCTTGTCCACAGTACTTTTCTGCCTCTAATGATCTCGACATCTGCGAGGCGTAAGGCCATAAACAATAGCTGTTTGATAGGAGTTATTATGAAGGGTATAACTTCTCCATGGCGTTCGACAGAAATTTTCCTATAGTTTTATTATATCTTCCCCAGTAGGTGCTACTGTATGTGTGGATGGCTGTGTTCATTGCAATGTCTTGTTTCTGACATATATAACATAATACATAAAGGGAGGTAAACCAAATTGAGGTCTATTCAGGTCTATTAAAGTGACAATGAAACTGCAATGGCAATTATAGTAAGGAAGGGTAAGGAAAATTTTACACATCTTTCTCCTTGCTATATTTCTTAAGTGACTAAGATTTTTCTTTTAACTGAAATGTTATAATGTGTGTTTGTGGTAGTTCTGGCTCTGATGCCTTCATCTATGGTGACTGGTTATTTTTCCCTGTACTTAAATATTTTTTTTTATTTTTTTAAAAAAATGTAATGTATTATACGGTTGTGGCTGCCTGTGAGCCGGTTCATTCATTTGGTTTAAAAAACCATGAAAATTTCGTATGCAGACTTTATTGTACATCTATCAAAGTGCATTATCTTCAAGGTCATTAAAAGTGTAAATACTAATTTTAATGGTATTTTTAACGAAAAATATATTCTTAACTTTTGAAATAATAATGTATATCAGCTATACCATGTGAAAAAGAACGATTATTACATTCGTTTATAATTATTGGACACATGTCAATTAATTTTTCAATTTTAGAGAAAATTCATTTACAATATAGATTTAAAAAATATTGTAATGAAGTTTTGACGCGTATACCGTGAAGACTTCATTGGAATCATACGCTAGGAAAGTCTCCGTTCTTTCATCTTCCAGTGTTTCTGAGAACTATAGTCACACAAAACAAAAAATGCCTTTAAATAGCTTGTGAGTTAACGTGCTGTTTCTTTTCCCTTATTTTTTACATCTTCGGATCCATTCTTATTAAAAATACAGCTGTATGGACTACTGCCTATTGTATTTTGAGAATAATTCCTGTCAATTAAGTCAATGAAATTGGGGAGGATGGGTGATCAAATTCTCGTCAGGATATGAAAATTTCAATTACTCATTGCTTCAAGAAACAGCCGAATGCCTGGATGGTTCCTTAAAAAGGAAGTGACTGAATTTCTTCCCATGCCTTGCCCCCTAACCGATCCTCTTCCAGCACTAATGACCCCGACAACGACGCACCGGAAAGCCCGAATCAAGTAAAAGCAGATATGAGCACATACTCTATGAGTTGACACCAGCTTTCTAACTGGAAGAAACGGTCTTAGTTGATAAAAACTTCTGAGCATTCCACTAATTAGTATGGTTTAATAATCTGCCACTAGTTACGAGACAGCTTTTGAAGAATTTCTTAAAACGATATATTTTCCACATCAATTGGCGTAACAGCGTGTTGTGCACGAGAAAGGCCCATTTGGTCTCGAACACATGAAAGCTGCACCTCAATTTAGCCAAATTTAGTTAATAACTTATAACTGCCAAAAAAATGAAATGTTAGACACACGTTGTTAATTTTAGAAATGGTAGTCGCTGTTCCAGAAGAAATACCACTTGAATTATTTAGCACAATTACTTGAAATCAATGTCCAAATACTCGTGCTGCATTTAACAAGCTCTTAATACACTTCCCATTCGTCTTCCAGCTGCCTTTTTGTGGAACCCAAAACGCGCGCCATATTGACATACTGGCGCTAACCATGCACTGCACGTCCAGTAGTTGCTGGCGAGAGTCAAGGATTCTTACAATGTGTAACCGTTTGCATAGGAAGGGATATACGGGATATGGCAGGAGGCGTCCACGGGCTGTTTTGAGGAATCATCCCAGCATTCACCTGGAGCGATCCGGAAAAACCATGGAAAATCCTGATCAGGATGGCCGGGACGGATTATCCAGACCTACTCTTATGGGTTTCTAAGTTTTCTCGCTCAATAAATCCCTCCTATTCCATTCCCTAATCACTCGTGGAAAAAATTAGTATAGAAATAAATCGGCCCTGGCCCTAATTTCTCTTATCTGATTTTCTTGGACATTCCTTTTATGTTACTGGTAGTAATTTGTGTTTGCTGTCATCTTGAAATATGTCAGTCGTGAAATTTTCAATTAGCTTCGGCCGAGAGTAACGCCTTCTATGTTCCAGATCTTCCCAAACGTAACTCCTTCAACATCCCTCCAGCTAACCATTTACCTGTCACGAATCGGGTGGATCTTCTTTGTACCTTTTTCCAATGCCTCCATTAACCCCTTTTGTCGGAGTCACCATACAGAACAACAATATTCTGAGTGAATTGTTATTATTATTAACGATAAGAATTATTGGGTGTGTGAGATTGTTACAAGCCCCTCCTCAACCATTAGTCATTGATGACAGAAAACAGTTAAGCGTATGCAATGAAGAAATGAAGGGTGAGCTATAGAAGTAAATTAAAGGCAGCACTTTTGCCCCTCGTGTAACGATGTGGGATGCGCCTACCAGTGCAAATATTTGCGTTATTAACGAGACTTTACTTATTACTGCTGCGTTGGCGTAACCCTCGGCCATATTGCTGCTGACGTCATCTGGAGAGCCATTGAAGAACTTGGGAAACACTGTATCTGCAGGCGCGCGAATTTAGTCTGAAACGTTTCCTAATGAGCCTTCCTCCTCTCCCAGACCGAGAGGAAAAATGAACCGTTAATAACGAAGAAGGAGCAACCAGAGAGTTGCGCTGAGTCCGTCAGATGATCACTTAATTAACAGTTAGTTTACTTTGCGAGCCTCTCCCGCTATCCTGTAGGTGATGTGAAAGTGAGTTCGTTTGCTGTATTTGTATCTTCGTCGATAGGAGTAAGTATCTTCACAGAATTATGTTGCCAGTTATAACAGCCCTCAGACCAAACTTCATATTTTTTTATTTTTTTTACACGCTTTATATTAGCTTGACTTGTATGTATGAATGTAACGGAATTTTACAACTCCATTTTGACCCACTTCCAGATGTCCGAGCTGGTTGAAATTTGGTACACATATTAAGAACCGGTGACAATACAAGAATTTCATAGCTTTATCCTGCCATTCTCATTACTTTGACAGTAACAAAAGAAAAATGGTTGAATGTCGTGAAATTTTGCAATTTAATTTTAACCCAATTCCAGATGTCCGAATAGTTTGAAATTTTGCTAATGTATTGATAACTGATTACAATACAATAATTTCATAGCTATATCTTGATATTATCATTACTTTGATAGTAAAAACAGAAAAAAATATTGCACACGTTTTAAGAACCGTTGACAATACAGCAGTCTCTTAGCAACGTCCTGCTATTCTTGTTACTTTGACCACTTCCAGTTTGCCGGGTGTGATTTATGAGCCTTGGTTGCTGACGATGATCGTCTTCCACTGTCTCCTATCCAGAAAGGTTTCTCTGTCTGCAGTCACTTAACGTGATGTTGAATAGTGAGTATTCGAAACATTACTTCGTACTGTTATAGAAGAGTAGTCTTCCACATTTACCCTGCTATTGGACCTCTGGCTTAGCTGCCATTTAATTGTATTTAACTCGTGGAAGTAATAATTAAAAATGAAACTACAACACAAAGATAAAGAGAGATTGGCGAAGAAAAGCCAACAGTAGGAAACATACTTTTGAAACTATCTGAACTAAAAAGTTAAAAATAAAATTGTAGTTTAAAAAAACTAAAAACATGCTTTCGTAGTAATGTGAACTAAAAGGTTAAAAATAATCTTTAAATATAAAGATTTTGTTTAACAGTGATGGGACGTCCCACAATAGAGGATAAATTAATATTTTTTGAATAAGCTTAAAGAATAAAGTCACTGATTACAAAATTAACTTTAATAAAAAATAATAATAATAAAAAAAAAAAAAGCGTGGGGTGCTCTCTACACAACTTTTGACAATGACTCTACCTCTACAAACAGCGAACGACAAAAAATATAAGACAATTATATAGCACCCCATGCTTTTTTACATTAAAATTAATTTTGTAATCAGTGACTTTATTCTTTAAGCTTATTCAAAAAATTAATTATCCTGTATTGTGGGACGTCCCATCACTGTTAAACAGAATCTTTATATTTAAAGATTATTTTTAACCTTTTAGTTCACATTACTACGAAAGCGTGTTTTTAGTTTTTTAAACTACAATTTTTTTTATCTGCCTAACGTCTCTCTAACAGCGAGATCTTTAGAGACAGGAAAGGACAGGGGGCAAGAAATGGGAAGGAATTCGACCATGGCCTTTTGAAGGAAGCATCCCGGTATTTGCCTGGAGAAACTTCCAATTAATGACAATTTCATGAATTAAGTACATTGGTGTTGGAGAGAGATAGACATTGAGTAATTGTAAATTTATATATTTTTTATATGAATGGGTACCGTTTTGACGGATCGAAATTATTTTATGAAGTGTAATATGATTGAAATGTTAATTAAAAGACTGACATTATTAATGTTGTGCAAGCCATAGCATTGTAAGATTGTTTAACTCTTCACGTATTTAAATTCAAATTTGACTTATCTCCTCATTCTGTATATTTTGAGGAAAAATTATCATCCAGGTACATAGAGGCGCTTCATATGGTGCGTGGAAGTATCCCTTTACCTAAACAACAGCGTTTAAGGTTTATCACTGCATTAATGCAAAATGCAAAATCCAAAGGTTAGGAACGTAGAAAAATTATATTGCAGTTTGTCTACCGTCCAGAACAGTGTTTCCCAACGTGGGGCCCACGCCCCACAGGGGGGGCAATTTGGTTTTTTTAGGGGGGCAATTTAGAAATTGACTTGATACGACTTTACCAATTTCTCTTCGGGTTATTTAAATGCAATGCTAGATATAGGTACAAAACATAGCAAAAAAGCAAATTCTTAAAACAGTGCTGTAAATAATTATTAGGTATAGTTTCGTTTGATGTTAGCAAAATATATCATCTGGATGATTTGAGTCGTCAACTTGACCTTTTTGGGATTCACCGCGTAATGTGCCACCTGTCTCGGCCTGTTATCAGTAAATGATTTACTGATAAAAAAAAAGAAATCGACTGGATAGATTAAAGCTTACTAAATTGGAGCCTAATATAAAATCTCTATGTCAAGCATCAAGCGCAAGGATCACACTAAATTGCCATAATAAATCTTTATTAAAAATCTTTTGAATTTGAATTTTAGTATTTCATTATATGTTTTTTAATTTTACTTACTGTGTTTTATCACAATATTAAAGTGTTTTCTTTCAAAATCATCCTATATGAGTTTCGTTAATAACAAATAATTTTGTTATTTAAAATTATGTATGAGGGGGGGGGGGCAAAAAAATGTTAAAAGTGGGACATGACCCAAAAAAGGTTGGGAAACACTGGTCCAGAACATATGTTCTACTAGGTAATCGTATTCACTTGACGTTTCGGCTTCTGAGGGTAGACCGACATTTCATTTTCCATTTTTGACGGTCTCTCCAAAACCTCCTCCTTCACTATTTATCCCCAGTCTGTTCCCTTGGTTTCTACCTCTTTCTGATTCATTCATTACGTCGTTAGTCTCTCGCACCTCTCTTTGTTCAAGCGCCCCAACTTCGACATTTTTTCCTCCTCCAATATCATGCCAACTACCAGCCATCTCAACCTTTTCTTCTTCAGTGTTTCACTAATGTGTGAACCTTAATTTTCCCTGATGTTTACATTTCTTACCCTTTCCTTTCTCATGGCGTATTCTATGACTTTCAAGGACTTCATCTTTTTGGTGCCTGTAGTCTTCATTTGTCCGCGATTCGAAGCCATAGCACACTTTAAAGACTGACATTTTACCTTCCTTCTCAACGTTCTAGCTATAAATTACATTCTGAATTAGGTGAAAAAAATTGAGCCCTCTTTCTCCTAATTCTCCTATTTCATCTTCTATTTGTCCTTGGGTCTTTATTTTTCCCTTCCAAGTTACAGAACGACCCATTCCATTTTCTTACCTTATAGTGACACTTCATTTGATGATTAAGTGTTTCTTGATACCTTCATAAGGTTCGTTGTTTGCATCTTCAAGCCATATTACCCTTCACGGTTGCCAGTTTTTCAGTTCTCTCTCCAGCATCTGTCTGTCTCCTCTCGGATCATAATCTGATTTACATATGCCGTCACCTTTAATGCTGCCGTCTTTCTGTATCCCTGAACTTTAGCAATGATTTTATCTAATATTACACTAAAGAAAACAGGTGACAAAGCACATTCTTGTATCACACCCTTTTCCATCTGAAACCAATCCTAGTGTCTACTATCTGTCCGACACAAACTTCACAAAGATATTCCTTATTTGTTCCCCAGTACGTTCATTTAGTCCTATCTTTTTTAGATCGGAGTCTATACTTCATCTTTGTTCTTTATCATAGGTCTTTAATATGTCCATCCTCCTGCACACTTCCACGTATCATCACTTTCTGTTCCTTATGGTTTTGTTGCAATATTTTGCTGCTGTTTGTACTCTCGTTGTGCCCTTTCGCCTGTGCCATGTACAGCGTAATGCCCCTAATAGAGTATCATGACGTGAAAATCGCGATTAACAACTATAAAATACTATAAACCCGCGCCGCACTAATTCATTTTTCCTTTACAGAAAACGAAGTTACCAAAATTACCTTCGTTAATGCTCAGTGTGTAATTAAGCTATCCATTAATTCCGAACAGATTCGGCGAACACAGTAGGCTAAAAAAAAAAAAAACCATCATGTTAATTCACCTGCCAAATTAATTCCTATTTTGAGAGGAATATAAATATCGTAACAATGGTAGCTTATTTGTGGTAATAAATAATAATTATTGTAATAGGTGTTTAATTTCATGTTTACTTCGTCGAATCAACCCCACCTTATATGGACAACAATATGTATGCGTTAAAGTAACTTCGTTTGTTCAAATCTCCCAAATCTGTGCCCCCACGGTGTCTTTCGGAAGAGTAGGACTGAATGGGTGGCGCCGTGTTTCACCCTCTACCTTCCTTCATCTCTCATCTACAACACAAACAACACTGTATACTAAACAAACACATAATCAAAGTCATATGCACTTTCAATAACACTTACAAACACTGGGGACGTTACAATGGAGGAGTAAACATGCCCCACGGTCACCGCCTATACACGACACGAGTATGGCACTCACTGAAGAGGAAGAAATAATGAGTGTAGAGCTTGACCTTTCTAATAGTTGTTTAATTCAAGGTAACTGGGTACCCCGTGTGAAAATTTCGGGAATTATACACGACGAATAGTGAGGTTGCTGATTCGTAGGAGAATGAAAGAAAACCCGTTTTTTTCTGTAACAGAAAAAAATATCCGAAAAGCTACTTATTGTATAAAAAACAGTTTATTGAAATCTCTGTGATATCTGCTGCTGCAATTTAGGGACTTAACTCAGAACTGTCTCATACGCGCAAACACTTTAAGCTTCAAATACCTAAAAATTCTTTCTTAATTTATGATTTTACATAATTGGAGACCTTAATCTTTAAAACGATAGGTCTATGTAATTTACTGATTTCGGTTAGGTATCGAAGGAGATAAATGGCTCGTGACCGATTTACTCATTTACCGTTTTCGGTTAGGCAGCACGAGGTTTAAAAAAAAAAAAAGTTTTAGAAATGATAATATTTTTGCCACTTAAGGGTTGAATTTGCAGAAACTCCATTCTTAAAACATGATGTGACCAAAGCAAATACTTTAATATTTGAAACGATACCTCATTTATCGATTTCGGTTAAGTATCAAGGGAGATAAATGGCTGGTGACAGAAAAAATGCGTTGTTGAAATATCAATACTTTTGTCCTTAAAGGGTCAAATTTTGAAAAAAATCCTTTATTAAAATATGGTGTGACCAACCGGAGACCTTACAAAGACATCAGTATTTAAAATGATACCTCGTTTATCAATTTTGTTTAATTATCAAGGAAGATAAATGACTCGAGAAACAAAAAACGTATTTTATAAATACTGATAATTATGCCCTTTAAGGGTTAAATTAAGAAAAAATCCATCCTTAAAACATGATGTGACCATAATGGAGATCTTAATCTTTAGAATTATTCCTCATTTATCTATTTCGGTTATTTATTAATGGAGATACATGGTTCATGATACAAAAATGCGTTGAAGAACCATTGATATTTTTTCTTTTAAGGGTTTAATTTTAAAAAAATCTGTCTTAATGTATAATGTCACCAAAGCTGAGACATTATTCTTCATAGTCCTACTTCATTTATCGATTTCGGTTAGGTATCCGAGGAGGTAAAGGGCTCGAGACACAAAAAACGCATTTTAAAACTATTGACATTTTTGCCCTTTAAGGGTTGAATTACGAAAAATTCCTTTCTCAAAATATAATGTTACCATGGCGGAGACCTTAATCTCTCATTTGATACCTCATTTATCTATATCGGTTAGATATGAAGGGAGATAAATGTCTCGTGACACAAAAATGCGTTGTAGAACTATTGATACTTTTTCCCTTTAAGGGTTGAATTCAAAAAAAAAAAAAAAAAAAAAAAAAAAAAAAAAAATCATTCTTCATATATAATGTCACCAAAGCTGAGACATTACTCTTCATAATCCATATCGATTTCGGATAGATATCCAGGGAAATAATATTTTATATTAATAACTTATTGGTAATTATCTAATAATATATATATAACCTTTATTATAGTGTAAACAATTAAAGAATATTATTATATAGAAATAATTTATATTAAGTTAGTTAACTGAATAATATATAATAATATAATTATTTATTATAATATAAATTATTTATTGTATATCATGTTATATGAGACACTTTAGAATAATTGACAATTTAACCCTTTAAGAGTCGAATTACGAAAAATTCATTTCTCAAGATATAATGTTACCACGGCGGATATCTTAATATTTAATTTGATACCTTATTTATTTATTTCGGTTAGATATGAAGGGAGATAAATGGCTCGTGACACAAAAATGCGTTGTAGTGCTATTGATACTTTTTACCTTTAAGGGTTGAATTCAAAAAAAAAATTCTAATATATAATGTCACCAAAGCTAAGACATTACTCTTCATAATCCTACTTCATTTATCGATTTCGTTTAGATATCCAGAGAATTAAATGGCTCGAGACACAATAAACGCATTTTAGAAATATTAACATTTTACGCCTTTAAGGGTCGAATCACGAAAAATTCCTTTCTCAAAATATAATGTTACCACGGCGGAGACCTTAATATTTAATTTGATACTTCATTTATTTATATTGGTTAGATATGAAGGGAGATAAATGGCTTGTGACACAACAACACGCTGCAGAAAAATTGATACTTTTGCCCTTTAAGGGTCGAATTCCGAAAAATTCCTGTTATAGCATATGTTTGTCACCAAAGCGGATATCTTAGTCTTTAAAATGATACTTCGTTTAACGATTTCAGATAGGTATCCAGGGAGATAAATGATTCGAAACACAAAAAACAGAAATTTAGAAATATTGACATTTTAACCCTTTAAGGGTTGAATTCCGAAAACTTCCTTTCTTAAAATATGATGTCGTCAAAGTGGAGACCATAAGCTTTAAAATGACATCTTATTCATTTCGGTTAAGTATAAAGGGAGATAATGGCTTGTGACACAAAAATACCTTATAGAAATAATATATATGATATGTGATTCGCGATTGTCTCATGTGGTGTACTCCCGTCGGGGAGAAATGTTAAAATTTCCGAAAGTTTAAAATGTCCGGCAGTGGGTAAAGGTCAACTGATGAAGTTACATACATGTGATTCATAGAAAATTACAGTAAGTTTGTCTTTACGGAGCTAGCACTTCTGACTTCAAAGGCTCAACTACGTCGCCTACTCGTACTACAAATAGAGGCGGCAGTGTAGTTGGCTGTTGACACAGTGAGGGTCGTCCGCGTTTGAGGCGAGGGAAGGCGCTAATTAACCCTTAACGGAGTGGGAGCGTGTGTATCGCCTACTCAGCCTGACTTTCCCAAGCTCAGGGGTGCGGTGGGCAACCCGCATGTGGATTACCGTACTGCCTACAGTGCCTCTGATGACGCTTTCCACTTTCGTCTCGTTTCAGAGTTCAGACGTAGAGATGAGCTACGGGTGTTTTGCTTGCTAACCGCCTGTGACAGAGAGGATGTTACGTAAGTCATGTGTGACAGCACCGGAAATGCAGTACACATATTTGAAAGCCTCGATGAAATGCTACCTACGGATTGTAGGCAATAGTAACTGACATTTCCGTACCTTTCAAAACGTTGAATATTTAGATACTAGCTTCTAAAACCGAGTTGGAAGAAGTGTTCTAGCATCTCATTTCTTCACAGTTGCTTAGAAAACAGAATTGTTTTAAAATAACGCTCAGTGTTATACATATTTCGACTCTAGTTAACATCGTGGTTCAGTTGCAACTATTTACATGCGTCTGAACTAATGACCTCACCAATATGACGTCAGTGAAAGCAAAATAAATTAAAAATAAATCTTCACAACTTACGATACACCGCATAATATACTGGACCAAGACGCATAGATCTCTATAAATGTGGGACTTATTTCATTTGCATGAAGTAACGATTTCAGTAAACAGACATACATCACGCAAACACGAATGTATGTGTAAATATTAATGTGTTTTTATGATTTTGTATGAATAACTATAATAATGTTTATTGTTTTTAGAGCATTCTTGGCAACAAGGAGTAAAGCGGGTCATTGGAGATGTGATGCCAAAGAGATTAAAAAACGAGTGGTCGATAAAAAGGAGCTTGAGATTCATTTTTGAAGGCGGCTGTTGGAGGTGCAAAAGAATGTTAAATAAATGGAAAAATAACGACAAATAATACTGTATTGAGGAATAAACTTAATGCAGTATAACTGTATGAGAAGTTGTTGAATAAACGTGAAGTTTAGTGCAAATCGAAATGATGAATATTGATGAACAAATGATTGAATCTCTCCTAGTAGACGAAAAAAAGAAAGGTGGAGTATGATTATTTCCATTCAGTACCGAGCGTGGTGGGTGAGCGGTAACGCTCTGTCATCGCAATCGGGAGGACACCGGTTCGAATCCCCGTCTGGCCATCCAGATTTGGGTTTTCCATGGTTTTCCCAAATCACTCCAGGCAAATGCCAGGATGCTTTCTTCAAAAGGCCATGGCCGAATTCCTTCCAGTTCCTTGCCCCCAGTCCTTTCCCACCTCTAATGAACCCAACGTTGACGAGGAATAAAGCCGTAAGCAAAAAAAAAATATGCTTTCAGATAAGGGGAAATACTGTTGGTGGAAAATATGACCAAAGAGGTCACGCTGGATAAAGAATAACGGGTGGTAGAGCATATTGTCTTTGATAAGAGGATACATATAAAGCGTCAAGAGGTTATAACTTATGTGAATTAATTGTAATTGCAGTTAAACACGGTCTGAGTAATAGTGTATATGTAATATATTAAGTAAGTAAAAATGTAAACAACATTGGAAGGGCTCTGTGAAAGTAATGAACTGAATACCCAATTGTTACAAATTGTTATAAAATAACCCTCACTGCTATACGTTTCGGATTTCGGTTGTAATTTGCACGCGAGCCAATGGGAACTATCTACAAGCGTATGAACTAATGACGTTAGTAACATGACGTCAGTGCAAATTAAAAATAAATATTCACAAGTTACGTTGTGCCGCGTAATAATAGTTTAAATCCTGGACCAAGGGCATAAATCACGATAGATGTGGAACTTCTTTCAACCGCATGAAGTAATGGTTTCGGCAACGTGATGCTCATGAAAGAAACTTAATTTTTTTATATAACTTAAATAACTCATGCCCTCTGCTGTAACGACCAATGCCAGTTTGCTTTTAAAAACTATGGACACATAATACAATGAAAACATCTACGTTGGACGAAAATAAATAAATAAAACATCGTAAGGCTCCAGCAAGTAAGACGCGCAATCAAAGTTTTTTTTCAAACACAATAAAATGAAATAGATACTTTTGAAGACATTTTCACGCACATAAAGTTTAGGCACTATCGGTACACTTCATCCGTCGTAAAAAGTCTCAGTGTAGCTTACTTTGTTCTTTAATCACGATTTCGTCGCTTTATTACCACATTGTTTCAATTATTAAAGCTGCAAAAATTCAGTCTGACAGTCATTTACCACCACAAATAAACTCGTGATTCAAACTACCTTATATCCCTGGTTCCTTCTTACCTTAATCCACTAACGTGGCATAGCAAAACTTCTCTATAACCATGCAAATAAACTTTCTATATCCACTACTACATCTTATCTTGCTTACTTATTGGGTTGCTGATTTCTTGACATGTTGGATCATGTCCTGAGTTAACTTGACTTGTTGGATACGGAAGCTATCTCCAGCGAATTCGTATTTCTAAAAGCGTCTATCATTGGGGAATTAACATCATCGACGTTGGAGAGACCAATAAATAGTCCCTGTTAAACTCGTGTGCGAGAAAACCTTTTGCTTTACGCCTCATCGACGGTCTCTAAATACCTTGCTGTTAAGAGACGTTAAGCAGTAAAAAAAAAGAGGTGTAGGGAAAGGACTGTGGCCAAGGAACAGGAAGGATTTCGGCCATTGCCTGTTCAAGGAAACACCCCGACGTGCACCTGGAATGTTTTCGGGAAACCATGGGAAACTATGGAGGGAAGGACGGGGATTCGAACCTGCGTCCTCCAGAATGCGATGTCAGAGCGTTACTGTTCACCCACCACGTTCAGTATGAAACAAATTGTCGGTTTCTCGTATTTTATAAATCAGCACAAATAATGTCTTCACGAAAACGATAGTCTCGTCTATAGGCGATAAAAATTAATTTAAAAGTAACAGAAAGTTTAGAATTTTTAATAAGTTTGCTCTCGATCAATTAAACATAGATTCTAATATTTCGCAGGCTTAATTCTGACCTAAGTTAGAGTTGCAACTTCTCGCACCAATGCATTTGTTCTCGTTAACGACAAAGATAAGATTACATTAGTTGCCACCGAGCGTGGTGGTTGAGTGGTTAACGCTCTGGCCTCGCATTCGGGAGGAAGCCGGTTCGAATCCCCGTCCGGGCATCCAGATTTGGGTTTTCCATGGTTTCCCCAAATCACTCCAGGCGAATACCGCGATGCTTCCTTCAAAAAGGCCATGGCCGAATTCCTCCCCTTTCCTTCTCCCCAGTCCCATCTCGACGTCGACGAGGCGTAAAGCCTTAAGTAAAAAAAATAAAAATAAAATATATTGCCTTTCTGGTGTATAGATTCTTCCTTCCCTGGTGCCCTTAGGGAATAGAATGCACAAATGAGATAATAGTTTCGGTGCAAACTACCCTTTACCCTCCATAATTTGAACGGCTCCAGAGTGTCTCTGAAATTGTAGTAAATACAGTGAGATGCTGTTAAAAGATTCTTTGAAGAGGACGCATGCAGCCACAGCATCCTGCGTGATTCCTTTCGTTTCTGCTGGAACTAATGAAGACGCGACAGTTTCCTGGGCGTTGTAGTAAGTGCTGACAGAGATGGACAACAGCCGGTCTCTCAGCGGAAAGTAGGTAATAAATAGATGGGTGCGTCCTCTCACGCTCCTCGCACTGGGGATAGGCGCGGAGAGGTACTTCCGGCTCAAAACACTGTGCGTCTCGGGGTATCACCTCTTTCGATGAGTCATAGTCACGTGATACTTTCACAGTCTTAGTTTCTTCCCCAAAACTCTCCGAACCAAGTTTTTAGATTGCAATCACCTATTTTTTCAGTTTCTCTCTCAAGATTGTGTTTTATTACTGCGATCACTGTTTCATCTGCATATACAGTATATACCATCATGAGTTTGATACCTTTGCCCCTGCGCTTCAGAAATTACTTCGTCTAATACGACATTAAACAACATTAACATTTTCATGTCTCACTCACCCTTCCGTTTAAATCCAACTCCGAGTGTCTATTGTCTACCCGCACACAATTTTTACACTTGCCCTTCATTATTTGCAAGGTTATTTGGTTGAAGAATTAGGAGTATTGTTTGGAAGGGAAAGGATGTCCATGACCCAGTGGCGGATCTAGGATTTTTCCGGACCGGGGCAAAAACTTCACGCTGGCGCCCCATCCCCCCCCCCCCCCCTTAAAGAAAACACCACACTCAGTTGGGTACTATTAAACTAACATGATTAAAAAAGACATAATAGGAAATGAGTTCTTTTATTGCTTGCATTCTATATAATACACACAATCAGAATACATAACTCACGAGCCAGACTGTACTCACAATTGCACTCCTTAGGCCCTAGCAAAATTTGCACTAAATGTTCCTACAACTTCACTCGTCGAGCTTTCATTTCTGCGAAAAGAGTCTATAACTTCATCAAAATTCGTCTCACAAGCTGTTCTATTTTCGACTGATAAGATCGCGAGGCTAGAAAGACGTTCCTGGCTCATTGTTGATCGCAGGTATGTTTTTTTATTATGATTTTTAGTTTACTAAAACTCCGCTCGCAGCTTGCGGACGTCGTTAGTAACGTGCAGTATATTCTCAGAGCTATACGAATATTAGATTTCTCAGAACAAGATCTCATATCTTTTTGTCACTAAACAAGCACGGGACTTTGCTTATTTTTACAAGAACTGATTTATGGGAAATAGATAAACTGGATTCGATACTATGAACACAGTAGATTGCTTGTATAACAATAAGCACTGTTTCCCAACAAAAATGTGACAAACATTGCGATTATAATTTAAATAATGTTATTATTCAATGTGCATTTTGTCAATAACAGCAATATACATCGATAAAGTAAATCATAAGTTCATTTAAAGAAGGAAAACAAAAAGAACGGTCGTCTTTGACGAAAAATTTAAACATATTTCAAATGGCTAAGAAAACCAAGAAACTGTTGAAACTACCAAAGGCATAAATTCAAGTCATGCCCTTCCCAACGATACCAAATTTAATTAGCTTAATTTATTTAATGTGAGAGACAAGGCGTGGGCAAAATTTTCATTATTTTATACTGTGGATTAAGCGCTAACAAAAACAGCAATGAGCCAGAAAGAAATAAGTTAACGTTATAATATATTTCAGCGTTTCCAGTCTGTGGTATGTGAATATGGTGCAAGTTATCCGAAGGCAGAATTTTAAAAAATTTTGATTCTCAAACGCATCATATATATATATATAAAAAGATGGATATCGTCTCGTCCTGCATAAGACTGTAAGCGAAAATAAGCTAGTAATCCAAACTTTCTAAAAACAATTAATATTTGAACTACCATCAAAAATCTGGTATTTTCAGGATATGGCTGCTTAACAGCCTACTCCCTAAATACGTTTTCGGAGAGCGACGTTTTATGAGTGCTTTATTGTAGGTATATGTCTTGAGAAACGACGGTACATGCTAATAACAATTGATAGGTTTGGTTCATAATATATACAGAGGTAAGAAATAAGGTCCATATAAGTTAATGATCCGAATTTTTTTGATATTTTACTGGTCCTCGGATTGACAAAGGATGAGAAACGCTGAGATGATAACGATAGATTCTTCCTTACTTGTTAATCGTTCGTTTCCAGTAATAAATATTTAAACTCGTTCAGCACAAAAGTAGAAATTAAAACAAAACTGGGCTAATCACTCGAACGCAGCTGCAAGAATGAGAACATCAGATGGCAAAATTTATAAATCCAAGAATATCGGGTGTTCCCGCTAACAACGACGGAATGAATTCCATTCCGTGAATAGAGCTTTGTTTTAAGGCCCCTCTGTCACAGAAAAATGAATTTTTCGTTCTTTCAAGTTGCCGCCACGATCAGTGTACCACGGCGCTTTATCTAAAAAAAAAGGGTCGGCAGCACATGAATATTTCGCCCTGGCGCTTATAAAAAGATGGCACCAACACATGATTTTGGCGCCCCCCTGAAGTTGTCGCCCGGAGCAAGAGCCCCGGTTTGCCCCCCCCCCCCCTAGATCCGGCACTGCCATGACCACAAGCTTACATTCGATTTCATGTATAAGGGAGTGGAAAAATTTTCATTTGTAAGTAAGGGAATAAATTACCAAGCAAAGTGATGAATAATTTGCCAAAATCACTGAAAAAATTTAAAATGAAAATTCTCAAATGGCAAAAATAGATTTGTGGGGGAATTTGCAGTCAACATATATGAGATAATAATTAAAAATAATTATAAGAAGAAAGAGCTAAATAGATAACTAAAGAAACTGCCACCGGAGCATGCGCTCCATCGCAAATAAATTAATTAATTTTTAGTCTCAACAATATATTTTCTCATTGTAATGCATCACCAGTCTTCTGTTGTCTACTACGGCTCTTATGTTCTACTACGGTTTTCATATCATATTCGCAATTATTCTTCCTGAGTTTTCTAATATCAACAAAAGTGAAACAGCGAAATAAGAGAACTGATTGAATATAATATTAGAGATAACATCTTTAATTACAGAAACAACTGTGCTGAAAATTTCGTTTGTTTGTATGAAGAATACTTAAAACAGCCAACACGATGTAACCGATAGCAACATTTGTGGAGGAGAGAATTAAGATAAGCAGGCGGAAGAACACAAAGAACTAGTACTTGATGGTGAAATCTTCGAAATTCCTGCTATGTTCTCTTTTTCATAGAACCATTGTGTTTGACGATCTTTCTCACCGTACTCAACCACATCCATACTTATAATTTCAACATGTGCTGTGACTTGAATGAAATTATCTAAGTGCAATAAAAGTGGATTAGAGTGTTGTGAAGCTTCAATGTCCTCTCAACTGTACCTATTTTAGGGAGCTTATTACCATCACCACGAAGAAATCGAGATATTCTGATATCAGTTTGTCCGTTATCAATGTCGCTGATATTTCTGTCCTCCGAAATAAAATATGTTGTAGTTTTTTTACAACATTATACACTTAGATATAGACGAGATAACAAAGATTTGATTAACATTGATGTCTAACTGATAACTCGGAGATTGATTGTCAACACTGAATCCTTAAAGGTAACATAGTTAAACACTCGTTTCTACCTGATTATAGTTAATTGCTTCGGTTGGAGGAGACGTTTGAAACCCCCTTTGGACAGGAGTACTGATTTCCTCCATTGTCTGTCCAGTGTACGGTGTTGCTATACGGACAATTGTTCACTGTTCAGAGGAAAAACTACTCAATGCACCTACTACTCCACACAGTCCACATAGTTGAAAATAGAGTCAATTTTTCCTTAAAACATTTGTTTTGAGGTATAATTTCATTCAGCCCTTCTTTTTCAGATGAAGTCACAAATGAGCATTTAAAAAAAAAATTCATTCAGCCTTTCTTTTTCAGTTGTAATCACAAATCAATACCCTACCTCCCCCTCCTTTCTTCAGTCTTTCCTGTAAGTTATGTTGCCAGATCCCGAAATTTAAAACTCTGCTAAAATTCTCCTTGGAATAACACCTTTATTTTATTTGTGTAACTAATAATAGTTTCACAGTGACAATAATTAATTTTTTTAAATGAAATACGAAAATTATCATTTTTGCTGCACAAAAGTTTAAATCTAAACTTTTTAAGACTATTTTTTAAATTCTCTTTTATTTAAAAGAAAATTTAAGTTGTATGATACGTGCACTTTTCATGTAAATCACTAACATACGTTTCAACTGCTGATATAATCAATATACTTTAGAGGGTTGTATCATATTCCTATTTCTTGCTGAAACGATTCTAAGGATGATGAAGCAAGGAATCTGGTGTCTATTTGACGATGGCGTCTTCTATTCTTCTTATTTATAAATCTGTTTCTGTATTTTACTACATATTGTGCCCTGAGCGGCTATTTAGTTTCGTCTGGTTTGACACATTAGTCTATATTGTAATGAAAGTTAGATTTACAAAATTTTATAAAATATTTATTTTCCTAAACGGTGAGAAATGATCGAAAGTTTTGTTATTGATCCTCTACGTTTCCAATGAATAATTACTGGTCTCGAAGAAATAGCTGAGAACTTTCCGTACCCCCCTCGTACGGAGCTGACGCTGTTCTTCTAGCATAGACCACAATGTTGTAGAAATTCAATCAATTTAATGCCTTGAAAGCGCTTTAAACTGGTGCGCCAGCTGCTTTAAGCCCTTGCTCACTATCTGAGCGACCGAGTTGTGCTGTTGCTGCCCGGCCAACAGCCACTGTGCGCAAACAATGCGGCTGCAAGTTGGCCGCGCGGCCTCTTGGGTAATTTGCAGACATCAGCAGAGCGGTCAACAGCGAGTCACTAGTTGACAGCTGCCAGGCTCGGCTGCACAACTCAGCAAACTCAAAGACACTCATCCTACATCCGTTGCCATTTGTGCAGTAGTTTGTCTGGCGTGAACTAAATAAAACTTAATTGAAATTTAAATCTTATCTTTGGTACATAGCATAAAAAACATGGTCACAAGTTAATTCGATGAAACGTCGAAATAGAAGGAAAAGATGCGAGTCGAAAATAAACTCCGCTTCTTGTTGATAAATTATAGCTCATTCAGGCATATTATTCGACAATTTCATTTTTTTTAGTTAAAATAAAAGTGTAAACGTGTGTGATACAGGACATTTTAGTGCCGAATTAATAATGTGCCTTTCCGTTACTAATTTTTTTCGTAATTTTAATTAATATCCCGAGTTATCTTGATTACGTCTGAGGGGTCAAGATTGTGCAGTGAAATACCAAAAACTTTTGAGTTCAATTGAGGGCAAATTTCATGTATTGATGGTGATTCAAATGTGATATGGGGACGTCGAATCATGGTGGTCACTTGATGTTATTCGCAACAGTAAAATCTAAGATCACCAGTTTCGACATCACACTTCTATGGTCTAGATAATCAACATCAAAAACATAACAAACTCAGTGAGCAGCAGTAACCAAATAGTGAAGGCAGCGTAATAACACTTCCAGGAGGTCACTAATTTCATTAATTTGTTTTTTACTTCTGGTTTACCGCCTCGTCAGCGTAGAGGTGATTAGAGGCAAGAAATAGCAAATAGTTAGACAATGGCCTTTTGAAGGAAACATACTGGCATTTTCCTGGAGTGATTTGGGGAAGTCAAGGAAAATTCAAATCTGGATGGCCGGATGGGGATTCGAACGCGTGTCCTCTCTTATAAAAAGCCAGAGTGTTAACGCTCACCTAGCACTCTCGGTTGACGTCAGTGAAGATATTTAGGATTTTCACAGTTTGCAGACCAAATAAAGCACCTTGTAGAATACACTATGTACGATACTTGGGAGAAGTAAAAAGGTTTCTATGTTTTAAGCTATAATGAAATTAATTCTCTTTCATATAAAAGTTTAATAGCAAGAATTGAACGTGACACTCCAAAAAAATGGAAAAGATCCCTTTGAAATCGTCATATTATCCTAACGACAAGTAATTTCATACTAAAAATAAAAGTATAATTGTATCAAAAGGAACCTTACTGGCACAGCCGTGATAGTTTATAATTTTTTTTAATTGCTGTCTGCCTGGTTTTCCGCAATCATCCACCTTTTCCAATACATACTCATCTCTTTACCACTGCACTTTAAGTAATGTAATGTTGGTATCTCTGTTCAACTCTGCAGTTCCGCTGCGTTATTTATTCCTTGTGCCTTAAAATATGAAACAACGGCTTCTTCTCATTCTTCCACAAACACTTTTGTTTCCACATTATTTTCAAAAAATATTCGTTTCACACTCAAGTGATTACTTCATTTTCAGCATCATTCTATAAGACGAGATCGAACTGTCTGAATAGGACGTTCTCTACGCATTTGTTAACATCATTCTAAAAAAAATATTTTCCTTTTTAATAAACACAAGTTTGACTGCTATCAACTCATGCGGTCGTAATTCTGTAATACCTGGTACCTTCTTTATGGATGAAGAAATACTGTAACGTAATTTTCCCATCTAAACATTGTAGCAACTCTAGAAGTCCAGCAGCAATAAGACACAGCGTATCGCTTGGTGAATGCGTAAATTTTCTTCATTATACTTAAAGCAACAGCCTGGAAATGAGACAGTATAGTGGCCTACGTGTCAGATAATCGTTCAACCAATATAAAAGACGTTCGAAGCAGTCCATCCTTTGTTACTGTTTCACGTTTACTTTGTTACGTTCTATAGACAAGGCTCCGGGTGGTTTGGAGTGTTTCCAAGCTGAAAATGCTGCTCAAAGAGTCCAAAACTGAGACCCGCTAGAAGATCCCAAAGAGGCCTTCATGAAGTATTTTCCAGTATAACAGAACCACTGGCTGCAGCTCCGATCAGAGTATATCTTTTTTTTTTTTTTTTTCAAATACATCTTCACAACAAGTACATGTCATCATGGTACATATTATTCACTTTACGAAATTTCGATTTTTAGTGAATAAAATATTTTATCGAAGATCTGCTTCAGTCATCCTCTTCTTGATGAACAAATTTGGAAAATTTGCTCATCAGTTTTCTCGTTGAATCTTGGCGATTATTTTTTTTTCCAAGATCGATGTCTAGATTTTAAATGTCGATAGAAAGTCTTCTAATTTTTTTGTCTCCTTGTGAAAAATATTGCTCGTAGAAAAACCTGTAATAAACATTAAGGTTTCTTTGTTTCTCCGAGGATGCTGTCTTGATGTCAGGACGCAATAAAATATTTGTAAAGGAAATTAGTTTCAGATTTGAATGTAAATATTTCTTTTTCTACCCATCCGAAATTGCAATACGGTTTTGACATATCTTTTGCTTTCTTTTATGCTGAATCCGTAATGTATAGTCCGTAATTACAGTGAGAAAATAAATGAGAACTTTTTTATTGTTTCCGCCTACAACGGCGATGAGGAAGATGAATAATTTATAAATTGTTCAGATTTCGGACAGTATGATATTTGGCTTACTGAGTTCAGAACATTCAGACAAACACGTAACATAAACGTATTCTCCAGGCGTCAGTGACGATGAATGAAAATGTTTGTTCGCCCCTGATACCGTTCCCGCGATTTATATTGCGCATAAATTACTTTAGCGACCGCTCTATGCTAATGGAGAACAGAGGCTGCGAGGCTTGAAAGGCTTTGTTGGTAGCGGACGAATATGGTCCAATAAAATATGATCAGCGGCCATTTAATTAAATTTTATTTGAGGGCGTGTTGGTTGCAGGTCGCAAACAAGCGTCACCTGGCACTAATTAAACCTGTCTGCCAACTTCACCGATATTTAATTCCCACCCACACGCGAGATAAACAAACATTCATTATTCGGACAGGTTTTGCACTGTGCGAAATGACGAAATTGTAGAGTGCATCACCACCTGCAATGTGTAGTCCGCATCATGTGAGAATTCAGCTGAATGGCTTATGACATTGGTCTCTGAGATCTGAAGAGGCGTTCTGGTCACCTATCCAGATCAGATATTCGGAAGTGGCCTTGGGTCAAGAAACTCGACCAGCCTCTGTTGTAAATGATTTTGGGTCAGTTTAATAATGGGCACTGCATTATTTTCAGAGGGAAGGTGGAGAGAGCATGAAGTAATAAAGAGTTATCTTTACAGTGTGTCGATGGTAATGTCATCAGAGTTGGAACTAAGAGGAATTTCGGTAAGGAAATCTTCACAGACGTTCGTGAAGCAATCATCGAGATATTAATTCCAGTAATTTTTAGAAATGAATTTAGTTATTGTTTAAGCGTTGCTTAGTAATTCTCGACCTTAGCTGATTTTGCATTTGCCAAATTGCAATGTTCCAATCCATTAAGTATGACTGTGTATGTATTCCTGTTTTTAAATTGCATCCATATTTTTTGTGATATCTTTCTTTATATCGAAACTTTTGAAGACAGTTTCATCATTTATTGCCCTTCCTACTTACTAAAAATCTGCTTTTCCTCTCTCTCTCTCTCTTCTTTTTTTTTTTTTTTTTTTTTTTTTACCGCTGTTAGGAAACGAACAATTCTTCAGCATTTAAAGCTCTGTCGCAGAAGCATCGAATCCATTGTTTCGCATCACCTACAGCAGTTTCATTGACTTGTATGTTTGACATAAGTCAATATTTGTAACGATAATACTTCTCTTTTCGATAGTAGCTGTATGCTTTTGCGATCGCTCTCCCTGCGATAACCACTTGTAATTTTACGATTACTTATTAGATAACACAGATCACTTACTTTTCCTACATCTGATCCTATTTTTATATTTATTGTTATTAGTATCATTTCTCCTACCAGACTTACCTTCGTCTTGCTTCGGTTACTTAATCCAAAGACTTCTACTATCACTTTCATTACACATAGTAATTATTCAGGGCCCTTAAAGTTTTCTAGATACAAAACAGTACTGTCAGAAATTTTCCTAAAGAAATTTGTAAAACTGTATGCATGAATCACAGGGAGTCCCTACGCCATAGAAAGAATGTTCTCTATGAAAACTCAAGAATTAGAAGAGACAGAGAAAAAGAAAAGAAAATGCTGAGAAAAATCTGGGGACTTTTGAAAATGGATGAAGGAAAGTTTAGGTAGTGAAGGAATAAAGATTTAGACAAGAAAGAAGAATATGAAGGAGTTTCAGACACGACCAGAAAGAGAAGAATCAAATTTTTGGTCACAAAATGAAAAAAAAAGTTTCCAACTAAGTTTACAAGACTATGGGTGGCAACCAGAGGATCCAAGTAATAAAGAAAGATATGTCAGAGATCGGCGTAAAAGAATATATCTGTAGCAATATCTTTCTGATTTCACTTGATGTATGTTTTCCTGCAGCCCTCTACTTTGGAGTTATCCCTTCCCTGAAGCCAAACTGACACAGGCCTCATCGAAACACAACTAAGCTAAACAAAACACATACATTATATCTATATCTCTGCAATATGCGGTTCTGCTATTTATCGGTAACGAGATCAATCGTTGTCGACGGCAGTGAAGTCTAGCGGCTAGGTTCTGAACTATATTATACGCGTCACCTTCATAGTTTTTTGCCCTCTAAGGACTAAATTCCGAAAAATTCCCTTCTTAAAATATGATGTGACCAAAGCAGAGAACTTAATCTTTAAAATAATAGATCAGTTATCGATTTCGGTTAGGTAGAATGGGAGATAAACGGCCCCCTGACAAAAAAAAAGATCCTTCAGAAATAATATATACTAGATGATTCGTGCTAAAATTTGGTGAGTAGTGAGGTTGGTGGTTTGTAATAGGATGAAAGAAGAATCGCCTCATTTATAGCAATTGTTTATTTGTTCAGTGCAATAGGCACATAACAAAATTCTTATAACATATTACGAAAGAATTAGGAATAACTTTTAGACGCGTGAAACATATTTATGACAAACTGTCACTGACCTTAACGGAATACTGCTAAACTGAACAAAATATATCTCTGTGATGTAACTGAAAAAAATATCCGAAAAACTACTTATTGTAAAAAAGAAAAAAAATCATATTTAGTTGATATCTCTGTGATATGTGCTGCAGCTATCTAGCGGCTTGGCTCAGAACTGTCTCATACGCGCAACCTTCACAGTTATTATTTTTACACTCCAAGGGCCAAATTCAAAAAAAAAATTCTTTCTTAATTTATAATGTCACCTAAATGGAGATATTAATCTTTAAAATGATCTCTCATTTATTGATTTCGGTTAGGTATGAAGGGAGATAATGGCTGGTGACAAAAAATAAGTTATAAAAATAATTATACTTTTGCCATTTAAGGGTCGAATTCCAAAAATTCGTATCTTGAAAAACGATATGACCAAAGCGGAGTTGTTAGCCCTTAAAATGATACCTCATTCCTCGATTTCGGTTAGGTATAAAGGGGAAAAAATGGCTCGAAACAAAAAAATTTGTTATGGAAATAATTATACTTTTGCTAATTAAGTGTCGATTTCAAAAAAATCGTATCTTAAAATACGACATGACCATAGCGGAGAAGTTAGTCCTTAAAATGATACCTCATTCTTAGATTTCGGTTAGGTATGAAGGGAAATAAACGGCTCGTGACAAAAATACTTTATAGAAATAATTATACTTTTGCCATTTGAGGATCGAATTCCAAAAATTCGTATCTTGAAAAACGACATGACCAAACCGGATATGTTAGCCCTTAAAATGATACCTCATTGGTTAGGTATAAAGGGAGATAAATGGCTCGTGACAAAAAAATTCGTAATGGAACTAATTATACTTTTGCCATTTATGGGTCGAATTCAAAAAATTCGTATCTTAAAATACGACATGACCATAGTGGAGAAGTTAGTCTTTAAAATGAGACCTCATTCCTCGATTTCGTTTAGGTATGAAGGCAGATAAATGCCACGTGGCAAATAAAGTAAACACGTCTTTGGAATAATGTAACTTTTGCCTTGTAAGGGTCGAATTCGAAAAAATTCCTTTCTTAAAAGAAGATTAGACCAAAGTGAAGACATTAATCTTTAAAATGATACCTCACTTATCGTTTTCGGTTAGGTATGGAATGAGATAATGGATTGTGAGGAAAAAAAAAAGGCTTTTAGTATCTGATGGTGATTGATTTATTTTAAATGTCATACCGTTGCTCCACAGGTGCAATGACCACTCAATACTTTCTTAATATTGTGCAGGTATATTTCAAGTCCACAACTGGGTCACCCTGTTGCTGAACCGCCAGATGTAATTGGCAGATTTAGCTAATGCAGTGAATGCCTGTTGGCCCGGCAGCTACTTGTGGCGCAGGGAGCTCTGCCTCAGGCGGGGTTCGTTGGGATGCAGCACCGCCTGCTCGCCGGATGCTGGGACACCGGAAAGACCGCAGGCGGATTTCAATTAGCGTCCGCTGCTATCGAGATGGGACGGCGCTATATACAGAGCCACCAGCAGTGACCGGGCGAGGCTTCTACCGTCTCGGCATACGCACACGTCACTCAGAAAATTAATCTGCGAGTTTACTGCAAACTGAGTCAGCGGAATGTTTCGTCAAACTGTGAGCTTTGAGTCTGCATAGCGCGCCAAACGTTCCGTCAAGTGAACTCCTCCTCATGTCACACATAAAATAATTCGATATGGTACAATATTTCACTAACAGAGTTCTAGCAAATCTAAGTCCTTGTTTTTGGATCTCTTCTCTTTTGCATGAAAGACTGAACAGTTATGAAATCATTCATTTTTCTATCTGTCACAGTTTCATAACTTCAGAATCAGTTAACTCATAATCCATGTAATGCTCCAAAATGACGCCTTTTTCGTCCCAAAAGAGAGTCAGCATAACCTTCCCTGCTGATGGTTCTGTTCGAAACTTCTTTGGTTTTGGTGATCAGGAATGGCGCCATTCCTTGCTCGCTCTCTTCGTTTCCGGTTGGTGGAAGTGAACCCAGGTTTCGTCCCCAGTAACGATTCTTACAAGGAAACCATCACCTTCTCGTTCAAAGCGCCGAAGAAGTTCTTCACAAGCATCAACACGTCGTTCTCTCATTTCAGGAGTCAGCTGCCGTGGCACCCATCTTGCAGACACTTTGTGAAACTGGAGCACATCATGCACAATGTGGTGTGCTGAACCATGACTAATCTTTAAATATGCTGCAATGTCATTCAGTGTCACTCGGCGGTTTTCCATCACTATGGCTTCAATTGCTGCAATGTTCTGTGGAGTCACAACTCGTTGTGCCTGACCTGGACGAGGAGCATCGTCCACTGAAGTCACACCATTTGCGAACTTCCTACTCCATTCGTAGACTTGCTGCTGTGACAAACATGCATCACCGTACTGAGCCCTCATTCCTCGATGAATTTCAATAGGTTTCACACCTTCACTACTCAAAATCCGAATAACATAACGCTGTTCTTCCCTGGGGCAAGTCTCAAGTGGGGCAGCCATCTTTATACTGATACTGTGACGGTATTTGTGCATCTGCACTATGCTGCTACCTACAGGCAATTCTGCACGCTGCTTGTAGCACGCTTACCAACTTACAGGATAACGGCGCGAGATTTCAATATTTTATTACAAATTTATGTTTTTCATTTGACCCACCCTCGTATGTTGTGTTGCGTATATGATGTGGGCGTTGCACGCTTTTTGGAACATACAGTTTTGATCCGATTTTGATGAAACTTTGCATACATATACTTTAAAACAAATAGAAAAACACTGTTTACGTTTGATTTACAAAAACCTAATCCCTCTCCTCTTTTCCCCCCTTACTTTAATTTCTGTCAACGTCGTTCACACAAACCCACAGTTTTTACCCGATTTTCATGATGTGCAGCACACTTTTGTTTCAAGATAATCCAGTCTGGTAGCTCAGCGGTTAAAGCGCTTATTTCTGGAAGTTTCTCTCTCCGGTCGCGGGCCCAAATCTTGTGGTGTGCAGTAATTTTTACTAGTCGTATTTGATTATTTGAGCTAAGCCGGGACGTTCCGTGGTTCAGATTCCATGTTAAACTGTGGTCTCTTCAGGAAAGGAATTTGCCTTCCTGCCTCTGACATAAAAGCATGGTACATCTCCTCCGGGAAGATTCGACCAACCCTCGGATTGTGGACTAAGTTAGATTTTTAGTTTTTGAAGATAAAAGTTCTTTAGGCGCGTTGGGCGAAAAATCTTATGAGTTTGCGTCAACGACATGTTAACGTGAACAGTATATTTATAACGTTCTGGTGGCTCAGTGGTTAAAGTGTCTGACTGGGGACCGAAAAGGTCCCTGGTTTGAATCCCTGTCTCGGCGGGGATTTTTATAGACCCTTCACCTCTGGCACAGCTTCCTGTGTAATTTGAAGTACGTCTGAAAGTGGTTCGAATTCCACGTTAAACTATAGGTCGTCTGTACCTGATATGACTCCCGGGTTAGCTTAAGACGGCTAAGACAAGGGCGGAATGCGCAGCCGCTAGAAACCCTGTCAGCAGGTCATAAGGACCACACGGAATTATTATTATTTGGTATACTAGTATAAGCCCATGACTGTTTTTTGCGTATCGTGACGGGTCTAGAATAGTTCCAATTTTTAGTGTAAAAGATTATAACAGGTTGACCTGATCCTAACAAATATGAACCTGACCTGTGTTTCACTCTTAGGGTGAATAAAATCTCTTGAGCTTGAAGAACTCGGAAGTATTAATAGACGTAGGTATTAAACACGGATAATTGTTTCAAAGATCGGAGAATGGAACTTGCTTAAATACAAATTTGACTTCATTTTGACCCTTAAAGCTCAGTCTGCAAAATTCCTGTTTGCTTCGAAAGCATCACATTGTTTTTTTTTTTTTTATTGAGACTGGGAAAACATACATAACGTAATTATCGGTCATAGTATCTCTAACGGCCAGAGAACTTAATTCACAATCCATATTATTAAACAGTTGAGCAACTCTGAAGAATGTATTACCAGCATAGTTGATTCGGTAACATATTTGGTCTGATGTCCACTTAAAATAACCCAATAACTCACGTACAGTGAACATGAACAAAGACCATCGACAAAAGTGGTCAGTAAAATACCTGAAAAGCAAATAAACCGTAATGCATAACAAACTTTGGTCAAGCAACAACATTAGTGACAGTTTTAATTAAATTGAAATTTATGCTAAGCCGGAATGACAATTGGCATTCGTGATTACAGCAGAGACCATAAGTAATTTAATTTTTTTTAAAGTTTTTTAAGTTGCTTTAATTAGTAACATGGTACTGAAAAGCGGATCCAGGTTTTTGAAGCCGCAAAATTTATCAAAAATGTTTTAACTATGAAACGCTATGAAAAGCAAACTTAATGAATGCACTATGGCAATTAATATGGTAGCACTTGCTAATCTATTAAATTTAGACATAACCACGAATTTCTTCAAATGGTATCTCTGGTCACTGTTTTGTGAGCGAAGGCTGACACGTGACAGGTTCTCCAGCCAATAGATATCGAGGTGAGTGAACGAGCTTATGAAATTATATAGTAGATCTGTAGCTATAATTATGACGTGTTATTTATTCATACTTTTAATTTTTCTATTCTGTTGGCACTCCTCAATGACTGCCAACTTTTTCATTGCATTTTCGAACACAGAATAACGGTCCAAGTTTCAGAAGATTCTTCCAACTCTGCACTAAAAAAGCTAGTAAGATAAAAGTAGTTGTATGTTTATATGTAGTGCCTGGAATCTGGCTGAAATTTAGTGGCCCACCAGAGATGCAGCTGCTCGAATAGTTAGGAAGTCGTTAGCTATAGAGCCTCATTGAAATGCACGGCACGGAAGCGGGTAAAGCATGTAGTGAGAGTGTTACTGAGTGGGTGTAGCAAACAGTTCCCAGAAACCTACAGCCACTGCGTGCGGTACGCAGCCTGCTTTCATAAACTCTCAAACAGCGAGTGTCGTGTTTTGCATTCTAGTGCCGCCTGGTACACTGTACTCTGAGCGCTCAGTTGATAACACACCATCCTATTACACAGTACAATCTATCCGCTTTAGTAAAATGCATTATGCCTGGAGACTGGAGCCACTTCGGCATGTCTCGATACTGCCCGAAATGTTAATTACACTGATTGCCACCACAGCGCTAACCAAGAAATTTCAAATATATAGCTGCATTGACTTTATTTGCGCTTATATTGTCAAAGGAAAAGTAAATTTCACACAAATAATCGAATTTGGACTTATATTGCCAAAGGGAAGTGTTATTGGGATACCGAATAAAAATTCATTGTCTGTTGCATAGAAGAGGTAAAAATTATAATGCGACACAGAAATATATATATAAAAAATATAACGTGACATTCGTTTAAATGTTCATGTTTCTTTTGTTTATTACGACGACTGGATGCATAAATTCATATAATGAGAAGAACATCCGAAGTTTACGCTGCTTTCTCTGTAATCAAGTGACAAAATAAGATAAGAATATTTTTTATTATATAATATGTATATCAAACAGGGAAGTTTATTAAAATTCAGAGAAAATATTTTATCCGATTTTTTTGGAACTTTGTTCACTTCTGAATTTTATTTATAAAAAATCAAACCATCTCCATCTTTACACCCCCCCCTCTTATTTTTTATTTACTTTTTGCTAATTTAGGTGAAACTTTGCACACGTAGGCCTATTCTTTAAAACAAAGAGACATCTACCGTTTACCTGTGGTTTGCAACATCCTAACCCTTCTCCCCCGTCACCATCGTTAAGGAAAATTTACTTCAGCGGTGTAGTTCCTTGCATAAACATTCACAGACTGACTATCGCTCTCTGTGAGTAGGAAAAAATCCACGCTCGTTCGTCAAACCCGCCTACATCTTAGTGCCAGTGAACAATTCCTCTGTTACTGATTTTTCATGAGAAAAATGTGTGACTGTTAATGTTTTGAAATAGATTAAACAGATTTGTCCATTTTTCTATGACTACTGTCTCTCCGTCAACCTCTTCGAATTTCGGTTTTGCGTTTCTGTTATGAGAGCCTCTGAAACTGAAATGTATCATAAGAATGACTTAATAAGAATTTAGTTGTGACTAGTCCTGAATTATGATAACTAACAGAAAATCACTTTGTATATTTACCAACGTGGTATTTGTGAGATTTTACCGACATTTTTTAATTGCCTGTTTAACAGATTTTATGTTGTAACTATTAGTTCCTATGTCAAGAGGACCTTCTATTCCAAATTTTATTTAACAACGTATGATTTTAACTACCAAAACATTGTAGGTGGAGTTGTTGACTACGTTTTATCTAAATAAGTACTTTTTTCTCTCTAAAAACTGAAAATGGTAAAGGAAAATGACGAGCACCCAACGACAGCTAACTTTTGTTTATAAGGTTTAGTTGCTGAAGTCTGGTATTAGTTACAATCATATCATAGGCAGTACACTGTGCAAACTCAACAGACTTTGAATTAAACGTGACGACAAAGAAGGTGGTGGGTAGTGTTGCTTTTGCGCAAAAACAACGCGCATACAAGTTGTATGGTATGGCGAGTACCTACAATATAATCATAGATAATATAAAATTAAAACTTAACGTTTGTGACACGGTAGGGTGTATGAGGCAATACCTGAACAGGAAGCCAGGCGTTATTTATGCAGAAAATTACATTGCTGTTCAGACCCGAATAATATTAATACTGACTCGAAACTGTTGTCACCAGGTTGACTTGATGCCTAATAAACATCCAGTGTTATTTTTATTCCAAACTCCAATCTCTAACTTTCACAAATGATGAAATTTGCGTCAAATATAACTACC